>CM047807.1:3068054-3462253 GCA_026214975.1 Gentiana macrophylla
TTCCACATCTCTTGAGCAATCTGGTCTCTCCATTGAGTCCATTGTGAGAAGTTTCCACCTGAGTGATTATGTCTTCTGGATCATGCACATATTCCTCTAATTGTGCATCTACATCAGCCATTATCGGGTCATTAGGCATTTCTCTCACGATGAGATTGTGTAGAAGACAACATGCACCGATAATGCGGTTTTGTACATTGATTGGGTAAAATGATGGACTCCTAAGTATACCCCATCGCATCTTAATAGCTCCAATTGCCCTTTCGGCGACATTCCTAGCACTAGAATGTCTATAGTTAAATAGCTCTTTAAATGTTCTTGGTCTATGTGCACTCCCTCAGCATTCACTTCTGTGGTATCGTTGGCCTCGATAAGGTGCCAAAAACCCATCTCCATTAGTGTATCCAGCATCACACAGATAATATTGTCCTACATAAGCCTTTATGTTAGTAATATAAGACACATTAGAACAAGAATTTAAAATTTTATCTAACATGATATGCTTGTCAAACCTCTGGGGACCCTCAAACCATTTGGCCTACTAATAGCATCTCTTAATACTCGGCTATCTGCGGCAGAACCCTCCCAACCTGGTAATACATAGATGAACTCCGTCTTCGGATTACAAACACACAAAACATTGGTTGCAATCTGTGCTTTGCGTGTTCTATATTGTGGCTTATCTGCTGCATCAACTCTTACGGGGATGTGTCTTCCATCAAGGGCACCTAGACAACCCTGAAGTAATTTACATTGTTAAACCACAAATCACCTATGCATTTAGTCAAGAGCATGATTCTTACCTTAAACCACTTCCACCGGCGGTCTGTTGAATCTTCTGGTATAGGTTCGGGAGTCGTTAGAAGGACACTATGACATTAACAAGGCTTTTAATACCCGACGGAAATGTCTATGTATAGTCTCAGTTGACCGCCAAAAATTGAATTTAATGATGCGGTTTTTGGTGTGATGGGCAAGGATACTGAGGAATATGGCGACCATCTCCATTATGCTAACGCCCCTACTTGGTCTAAGATTGCCCTTTTTTTTTCCAACAAACGACAGAGAACTAAAAAGGTGTGAGAATCCACTCTGAGGTTTTCTTGACAATAGGCTTTGTCTTCAAAAATGAGACGTTGGAGGTGTTCATGACGTTTCTGAGCTCTCCTAACAACACGTGGAATGGAGTTGTCTGCCCGCACAAGTAATTGCGCAAGGGTGCCCATAGCTTTGGCAAGGAAATCCAATACATGAAGCATTCGTAGCCATTCACACACAACCACACTAATATTTACGTTTCTTCTTGACAAAGACTGTCGTGCCATGACAACAACACCTACTAAAAAGGAATGACAATTTTCTTGAAAAGTAATGACACTATGACAGGATCATTAGACCAAATTGATTGAATAAGTCAAATTGGTCCAAAAGGCATTCCAAAATGGAAATCTTGGGTTTCACAGAGTACATAAATCAAGTCATAAACAAGGAGACATGTTGCTAATAGTACCAGAAGGAGCATACACAATTAGGCTTGGGGAAGAAGCATCAAATAAGACAAAACATAAGGTTGTTAAATGGAGTTTTTACTCTCTCACATTTAGCTTTGCAAGAACATGTGTACAAGAAGAGGTATTGAACATCACAGTATCACCACATAGAGAAGAAAAATATTAGGGAATACTTCCATTGCAGACTATGTATAATAGTGGTGGATGAGACTCATATTGAACATCTTGTGTATCACCACATAAAAAACTTGCACACCCACCCTTTCTTTATAAATAGAAGCTGCAGAATCAGTTTCCCTACACCTTCACATCAACTAACTACCAATCAAACTATTTTCTTATCTTCATCCAAGTTAATAAAAATATTTACTTTCCTTTGTTATTTCATCAAACAGAACGTATATATATAAATAAGTGAAGAAATCGCAACAATATTTACAGGTATTCAACCACTTAGATGAAAATAGAGATGGAAAATTATCCCCTCAAGAATTACAACATCGAGTGGAATCAACGGGCGAACAAATTTCAATAGAAGATGCAAAAGCAACAGATTCAGACGGAGAATTGAATTAACAAGCCCAAAGAAATCAAATCAACCAAACAACAACATTGCCCAAACAGAAATTTTATCCCAGGCTGTTAAAAGAAACACAAGGAGAAAGCCAATTTCAGAAGAAGCATCTCACCTAACAGCAAGAAAGCAACCAGTAAAAGTAAAATAAAAAAAAAATTAATCCATGCACAAGAATGGAAGATCAATCAATCCCAAAATGGCAATCAGAAAAAGAACAACAATTGCACAAATCCTTCAACCATTGCAAAAATAAACCCACAAAAATTTCAATTGCGAAAACCCCTTACGTTCAAGAAAACAGAGCAACTAAAGAAAGAATAAGCAGATTGCAACAAAACACAAGAAGAAGATGATATATCAGATTACTTGAAGGAGATCACACGGTGGGAACGATGGGTTTTGTCGGAGTTGAAGACGTTTGAAGGAATGGGTTTTTGGTTTTGTGATAAAGAGATCGATGGAATGATTTCTCATTCTAGGTTATAATTTTTTATTCCATTCTTGGCCATTCCCGAGCTTTTTTGATGGAATGAGATGTGCCTATCAGCATTCCGTTGGAATCATAATATATTCCATTCATTGGTTTCCAAACGCGTTAAAATAGTGGAATGGAATGAAAAATACATTACATTCCATTCCATTACCTCAATCCAAACAAGCCCTATGGGTAAAGTGCATTTGTTTTTACACATCATCAACAAAACGACGTAGTTTTGAAAAAACAAATAGACGGTTAGATGATTTTCACATTTTGGGTGTGTGGTTAGATCACTCATACTTGAGAGAATACTCCATCAAGTACTTGAGAGGATCCTATTCCAATTTGCCTTAGCATAAACCGTTTTGAACCTGAACATTTGTTATAAGGCTTTTGTATCTTATATAATCTACCCTGTTGATTATATTTGTTTTTGATAAATTTGTTCAATTGATCATGCATATTGTCATCAGTCAGCTCTTTATCAAATCGGCTAATTTGCTTAAGTGCTGCATCCTTGGTTTTATAAGATCACTGAATCTGTTATATATCATTGGTTTGTGTGATCAGTGTTGTTGATCACATAGGTAATTACAAGTTAGTCTAGTAATCAATTAAGTCTGTGTTGGTCCCTTGGAAAGGCTAACACAAGTTTATAGGGGGGTGAATAAAGTTGCCACCAAAAAATTTCCCAAAACTGAAAAAGCCCCAGGAGCTGCATTTTTGTCAATTTCAAACTGATATTGAGCTCAGTTTTGTTCCTGTCCTTTAACTTGTGCGGAGTTCAGCTAACTCAACTGAGTATAAGTCAATACTGACTTATATTTAGTCTTGTTAACTGGCAGCGGATAAAACTAGCCTTTAGTGCAATAGATGTGTCAATAAGAATCTAGACCTTCTATGTATCAGTTCTGTGATGACTCAATGTCTGGTGTTAGCTGAGTGACAATGCAACAAATAAAATAAACATAAGTGCATAAAGTAAATTAACACAAGATTTGTTTATGGAAGTTCCGGGTGGTGTAATCCCGTACGTCTCCCCTTCTCCTGTGGTGTAGGAAGTATCACTAGAATTTGAGATAACCGTTACATAATCCTAGCATTATGACAGTCCTTCACGACACCCTAGTTTCACTGTCTACATAAAATGAAGAAAGGTGAGATTGCTCCCTTCACTTTGCACACTGATCTTTCAGAGGTGGAATTGCTCCTTCACCAGCTCACCACAAACACAAACACAGTCCGCAGACTGCACCAACAGCTGTGGCAACCAAGTTGCAACCGTATGAAGAAAGGTGGAATTGCTCTCTTCAAAATATGCACAGCCAATCCTTTTTCACAAAAGGTTAGGTCTAGAATTAATCAAGAGATTAATTCAGTGAGTTGTCTGATTCTTCTGGATCGACTTTGTAGCTCCAAGATGCCTTATTTCCCTTTAATGGGTTAATGGATCGTTCTTTGAAATCTTCAAGGCAATTCTGCTGGCTTTTTTCTAGATATATATGATCCGATTTTACGGATCTGGATCTTTGGATATGTGCTTGTAAAGCTCTCTTTCCGATCATGTCCTCTCTTCAAGTGATTCTCTTGTGTATTTATAGGGGTGATGTAACGGTCACTAGCTCTTGTAGCCGTTACATTTGTCGTTTAGCCAACGTTCATGTGTATGATCTTTGTCGTATTGTAAGTTTAAATTCAGTAAGGCCTTAACTCAGTTTTCTACTCTTCTTCAAAACTGAGTACCTTGTATACTTGACATCTGACTTTAATTGACTAAGTCAGAGTACACCAATCAGTTTCTTCTTTTCTTGGTAATCGCTAATCTTTGTCCTTAAGATTATTCAGTTTTACATGATCTATAGTTCGATTCCTGTGTCACCACAGACTTGCCTCGAATCTTGACTTATAGTCACGACTTAATCGACTTCTCTAATCGAGTTTGCTACCTCGCTTCTTGATCTTCTGTAATCGAGTCTGTGTCCTCAGCCTTGATCTTTCTAGATAAGCCAATCGAGTTTGTGACCCTCAAAGAAACTTACCTTCTTCGATTCTTGCATTCTCGAGTTTGAACCTCGATTCTTCATGTGCATACTCGCTTTTCTTGTTGTGACTCAGCTGTTCGCCTAGTTCCTATTCTATTACAAAGCTTGTCTGAAACAACCTATATAAGGTTCAGACTCTAGATAGAACTTATACACTTTATCTCTAGACCATTTCTTGCTTCTTCTTTCATTATGCACTATAACAGTTAGTTATGACTTCATCGTCTTGGGTTGTAAGTGAGTTGTATAATTACGTGACGAATCATCATCAAAACACAAATAATATTTCCAACAATTTCCCCCTTTTTGATGATGTGTATCATCACCCTCCCTAAAAGCAGTAATAGAAGAATAATGCAAGAAATCATAACAAATCAAATTAGGATAACAAACCAGAACAACTAAATTCATTAAAAGATTATGTCACAATAAACTGAGTTACACAAAAAGATTACAGATTTTCTTTTTCCAAATTCAACAATTTTTCTCCAACAAAGATACTCTTTTTTGTCTCCAGGAGTCTTCTTGCCTTTCCTTCTTCTTCTGTTACACCATTTCTAGGCTTGATCTCTAAATATTCATTTAGCAATTGATTTGCCTCTTCATTGTTACCAGCTTTAAACTTTACCAAGATCTCTTTGATTTCTTCACTCATCACCTTCTCTTCTTCCTCTGAAATAAGACTAGATTCCTTCCCTTTAGTCTTTTACCCCTCAGTTCTTGTCCATCCATCTTTTGCTGCTTTTAGAGAAGCTTTCAATCCGATACAGATTGCAAGTTTCTTCCTGATACTCAGCACAACTTTAACTGAGGTTTCTTTATCTTTTTCAGTTCTTGTTTCTGTGAAGGTCTCTTCTTTGATCAACTCCTCGATCAGAATGTCAATTGCTTCTTCATTCCGTTGAATAGACAGTAGATCAATAGTTTGTAGATCAGTATCTATTTGTTCATCTTGTTCTTCAATCAGACGTTTGGCATAGGCCTCTTCAGCTTTCTCTTCATCAACTTTCTCTTTGTCAGCTTTCTCTTTGTCAGCTTTACCAGCATTGTTTACGGTCAAATTGTATGATTTTTAACGATATATTTTCTATCAATTTCCCCCATATATGGATGTTTTCCATAGAAATCGAGCGTTATATTGAAATATTGAGTAAATGATGTTTTTAAGAGTTAAATTGCAAAACGTAACGAATTATGTGCTTAAATGATGAATTTATATTATTTTGGAATTATGTTACGCTTTGGTATGTTTGATCCTCTTGTAGATACTCATTGATGATGGAAAAGATGAATTTAGAGAGCTAAATTCGAAGTTGGAAAGAGCTAAAGAGATTTATGGAAGATTGGAAGATTAAGGAAAGAAATCAAGTTTGTGATCTTCAGTTGGACTGGCGTCCAAAGAAGTGAACTGGCGTCCACTGGAGCGAAATCAGATCAGAGAGTTCAGAAACTTACCGGACGGGCGTCCAGAGGAAGTGGACGGGCGTCCAAGGCTTGAATGATCACCCCATGTGCTTAGCTTGCAAAAATAAATATCTTGGATATTTTCTGGGAATATTCCAAGCATATTCCCTTGGATATTTATTTGATCACAAAATAAATATCCTTGATATTTTGATCACCAAACTTGGTGATTAAGGCTTTCAAAATATCCCATGTAACAACATGTTTTGAGTCCTAAAAGATGGATTTTTGAGGAAGAGAAGAAGATGCCACGAGTTTACGAGATCAACGGATCAATATTTTCCAACGCACTTCTACCGTAACCTGTTTTCGATGGAAATTTGACCCGACTTAGAGGCATTTTCAGGGGATGAGGTCTTGATGAAAGTTGTAGATACTGGAATGAGCTTTCGAACGCATTTTGAATCACGTCAATCGGAGGTCTACAACTCAAGTATGATTTTTTCTTCCAAACAGCTGAAATTTGGACGAATTGGGAGATATTTGGCTCATTTCCTTGCATGTTACCTTCAATGATGGCAAAGATTCCTCCCCAACAAACTCCACATGCTTGTAACTAACTCTTGCATGACTCATCACCCCTACCCACCATCTCCTACCCACCATATCCTAACAAACTAACAAACTCATCATTACATCCTAACAAACTTCTAACCAACTTCTCACCTCCCTCAAATGCTACCTCCCTTATACACCTCCCATTAGGCCATTATATATACACACCTCCATCACCACAAAAATATACACACTACCATTCACCTAAAAAAAGAGGCAGCCGCACTTCTGAGGGGTTTCAAGGCCGATCACCCGAGCCTTGTGCTCGGGTGATCCGGGTTAGATTAGGATGTTTTTTTTCTCGTTTTTTTTCATCGTTGATGCTTGAAGATCAACCCTTGTATGAACTATGTGAGTTTAATCTCTCAATCTCTAGTTTATTTTTATGATCTTTAATTTATTTTGTATCCTTCTATGATTATGATGCTATTGTGTGAACTATATCGAGAGATTGTTTACTAATCGTTGTCTAACGCCGATGAGAATCGTTGTTAGGCTAGATCACCATAGAAAGATAGGATCTTTAATCGTTAATTCGTGACAAGTTAATCGGTTAATTATCTAGGTTGTTAGATTCTAAAATACGAGAGTTAACTTGAATCTACACCTTCGTTTTGTATGGAATATTGGTCTCAACATTCGGAAGAGGAGAGATCGATAATTGAATTCACTAAGGAATTAGGAATTCATAGCTTGAGAAACGGATTCACTAAGAGATTAGGAATTTGTATCTCGTGTAAAGGTGAAACCACAATTTGAATTAAAATCATGAGATGAACTAGATTGAGATCACTTAGTTTGTATTCTGCTTGATCCCATGTATCTTTAGCTTAGGTCGCTTTTATTGTTCTTAGCTTAGATTTATCTTTTTTGTTCTATGTTTGTATTTCCTTTATTTGTTTTCTTGAGTGATAATTTAGAGGAATTAATAAAATTAGATTCAACACCCAATTCCCCTGTGGATCGACCCCTTACTCATTACGCTTTACTAGCAATTACCCGATATTCGGTCGGTTAGGAGTTAGTTTGCATATAGGTTAGGGTTTTATAAATTGTTTTTGTTTAGTGATGCAAAATCCTCCGAACAAAAAAATGGCGCCGTTGCCGGGGAATCGGTGTTTTGTTGAATTTAGTTGAGTTAATTTCTCTATTTTGTTACGATTTATTTTCTTTCAATAAAAGTAGCGTTAAACAAATTGAGAGTTTTATTTTTGCCGTGTTTCATGACCGTTGGGTTAAGAATGTGCAAAAGTTTTTTACTCGATTTGTGAAACGTGAAGTGTAATCTAATCTTAACCTGTGTGCTCTATGCTAAAATTTGATGTGGTCTGTGCGATGTATGATTTGTTTGGGTTGATGATCTGCTGTGTTTTTCCTGCATTCTGTACTTCTGTTGCAAAATTCGATGCTTGGACGGGCGTCCAAGTAAGTGAACGCTCGTCCAGCCCCTAACATGCAGGTGAACGAGCGTCTGGATTGTTGAATGGCCGTCTGTGCAAAAAGTATCAACTCGTTTCGCTTACATTAAGAACCAGGCGGGCGTCTGTCTTCACCGAACGCCCGTCCGATCTGTTTCATGGCAAACGAAAGTCTCGCTTTGTTGGGACGACGTCCAGTTCCATAATTTCTCTTAACTTGATTTTTAATGCTTTATTTGACTTGGATACTTTCATACGAGCTTCGTGGCTAATTTCTTTTACGTAGATGTTACGACGTGCATGTTTACATCTTTCCATCTACGAATCCATGTTAAGTAATTGATTTATTTTTATATACATGATTCATCCATGCATGTTATAGCTAATGTCGGTTCTCGTATGCTATAACTGTCTTAGTGTTATTTAGTAGCTAATGTCGGTTTCCGTATGCTACATATCGTTGTGATGAATCTTGTGAGCGTTAAGACTTATGTGCTTTCTTTTTATTTTTGTAACTCATATGGGTAGCTACCAGCCGGTTTTCCGTTGCTACCATCTTTGGCTTATGAGTTATATTTGTTTAGTATAGCTACCGTTGGTTTTCCATAATGCTATCACCTCTTGACGAGTCTTAAGGCGCGTCTACACATGTAATGAATAGTATTGCTGTTTATCGTAAACTATCATTATTTGGTAGACGTTTATTACATACATGTTTCGTTGCAAATAAATGGGCTAGTTTTCTTTCTTTTATTTTCCGTTATTTTTGCATACCATTTAGATGCATATCACTTAGGTGCATTTCATCTAGTTGCATTTGTTTTTCTATTTTTTCCTTTTATCCTTTTTAGAGTGTAATTCTTGCTCGGTTTCGTAATACTACCTCGTTTTTTTTTTTCCCATGATGGTTACATGTTGGTTTTCCATATGCCATCATTATTTTATTATTGCATATCATGTAGATTGCATTGTAATATATTTTCATGTAGTTGCACTTAGCCTCACTGCTTTGTAATGTTCCATGTATATGTCCATCCTTATATGAGCTTAATCTGAAAAAAATCTCTATGACTTCTTTTCCATGTGTTTTACATGTATAACCCTTTGTTCCCGAGATGTTTCTGTTTTTTTCAAGTGGTGCAAAAACCATTCATCGCTTTTTTTCAAGCTACTTTGGAAGTCGTTCTTTGGAAAAGGACTCATATGACATCACCATTGTTGTCCTCTTGACCACTCTTTGAATCAATACCAAATCACTAAGTCCCTAAATTTTTATTTCTCATACAACTTGAGGACAAGTTGCAATCTAAGTGTGGGGGAGGGGAATGATCGATATGTATCTACACTCATTTGCTTTATTCTATGCGAAAATGAGCTAAATTTTCAAAAAAAATTGTTTTGTCCCAAGTGAGCATTGCATGTCTTTATTTGAGTTTTATATCATTGATGCGTTATTTTGCATATTTAGTAAATTTAGTTGCTTCACCCAACACTATTTTTCACATGCCATAGTGAATGATGAGCTATAAAATATAAAGCTATACCCTTTTTGGATTAGTGATTTTTGATTTTCTTATAAGTCGTGTACTTAGTGCTAACGTATATATCGTGAGATTTATAATAGTTTATGTTTAGATCCAGAGTATGATATACTGTGAATATCTGAAGGATTGAATGTGATAAGTGAAACGCAACTAAAGTCTTTGAAAAAAATAATAATAATGAATAAATTGTTTACTTGAGGTGTTATGCTCAAGTGGTCATTAGAAAAAAATAATTTTACCACTTTGCTAGCCGTAAATCTCTAAGTAATCACATAAATAAATGGGTGTGTCGAAAGCTAGTCGATGATTGGAGTAAGGTAGGGCATTATCACGAAATGTCCTATACCACTATGATGACTAAAAGCTCACGACAGCTAGAAGAAGCTAACCTATGATTTGAGTAAGGTAGGTGTTATCCCGAAACATCCTATTCTACTATGACGGAAAGAGCTCATTCTAATGTATATAAAAGTGAAAGAAAAAAAAATTAATTAAAGACTTGGTTATCGTTAATCTTATACCTAGTATAAACTAAAAGATATGTTTGTAGGATTATCCTCTCGAGTATGTCGAAAAGGTCCTAGATGTATTCTATCATATTTTTCAGATATATCACGTTTTGTAGGTACATCTTGTAAGTGTCATTTGTCTCTAGTTGAAGGGGGGTATTAGCAAGTTTTGCTTGAATCAATTTCAAGTGTGGATTTAGTGGAAATTTATTATGGCTATGCACACACACTTGGGCGAACCTCTAAACTATTGAATATGTTTTATATTTGCTAAGATGTTTATTTATCTCGAGCTATGTTATTGTTTTGTTTTGCTCGACGAGCAAAAAGCTAAGTGTGGGGGTATTGTTTAGGGTCAAATTGTATGATTTTTAACGATATATTTTCTATCAATTTCCCCCATATATGGATGTTTTCCATAGAAATCGAGCGTTATATTGAAATATTGAGTAAATGATGTTTTTAAGAGTTAAATTGCAAAACGTAAATTGAATTATGTGCTTAAATGATGAATTTATATTATTTTGGAATTATGTTACGCTTTGGTATGTTTGATCCTCTTGTAGATACTCATTGATGATAGAAAAGATGAATTTAGAGAGCTAAATTCGAAGTTGGAAAGAGCTAAAGAGATTTATGGAAGATTGGAAGATTAAGGAAAGAAATCAAGTTTGTGATCTTCAGCTGGACTGGCGTCCAAAGAAGTGAACTGGCATCCACTGGAGCGAAATCAGATCAGAGAGTTTAGAAACTTACCGGACGGGCGCCCGAGAGGAAGTGGACGGGCGTCCAAGGCTTGAATGATCACCCCATGTGCTTAGCTTGCAAAAATAAATATCTTGATATTTTCTCGAATATTCAAGATATTCCTTGGATATTTATTTGATCACAAAATAAATATCCTTGATATTTTGATCACCAAACTTGGTGATTAAGGCTTTCAAAATATCCCATGTAACAACATGTTTTGAGTCCTAAAAGATGGATTTTTGAGGAAGAGAAGAAGATGCCACGAGTTTACGAGATCAACGGATCAATATTTTCCAACGCACTTCTACCGTAACCTGTTTTCGATGGAAATTTGACCCGACTTAGAGGCATTTTCAGGGGACGAGGTCTTGATGAAAGTTGTAGATACTGAAATGAGCTTTCGAACGCATTTTGAATCACGTCAATCGGAGGTCTACAACTCAAGTATGATTTTTTCTTCCAAACAGCTGAAATTTGGACGAATTGGGAGATATTTGGCTCATTTCCTTGCATGTTACCTTCAATGATGGCAAAGATTCCTCCCCAACAAACTCCACATGCTTGTAACTAACTCTTGCATGACTCATCATCCCTACCCACCATCTCCTACCCACCATATCCTAACAAACTAACAAACTCATCATTACATCCTAACAAACTTCTAACCAACTTCTCACCTCCCTCAAATGCTACCTCCCTTATACACCTCCCATTAGGCCATTATATATACACACCTCCATCACCACAAAAATATACACACTACCATTCACCTAAAAAAAGAGGCAGCCGCACTTCTGAGGGGTTTCAAGGCCGATCACCCGAGCCTTGTGCTCGGGTGATCCGGGTTAGATTAGGATGTTTTTTTTCTCGTTTTTTTTTTCATCGTTGATGCTTGAAGATCAACCCTTGTATGAACTATGTGAGTTTAATATCTCAATCTCTAGTTTATTTTTATGATCTTTAATTTATTTTGTATCCTTCTATGATTATGATGCTATTGTGTGAACTATATCGAGAGATTGTTTACTAATCGTTGTCTAACGCCGATGAGAATCGTTGTTAGGCTAGATCACCATAGAAAGATAGGATCTTTAATCGTTAATTCGTGACAAGTTAATCGGTTAATTATCTAGGTTGTTAGATTCTAAAATACGAGAGTTAACTTGAATCTACACCTTCGCTTTTGTATGGAATATTGGTCTCAACATTCGGAAGAGGAGAGATCGATAATTGAATTCACTAAGGAATTAGAATTCATAGCTTGAGAAACGGATTCACTAAGAGATTAGGAATTTGTATCTCGTGTAAAGGTGAAACCACAATTTGAATTAAAATCATGAGATGAACTAGGATTGAGATCACTTAGTTTGTATTCTGTTTGATCCCATGTATCTTTAGCTTAGGTCGTTTTTATTGTTCTTAGCTTAGATTTATCTTTTTTGTTCTATGTTTGTATTTCCTTTATTTGTTTTCTTGAGTGATAATTTAGAGGAATTAATAAAATTAGATTCAACAGCCCAATTCCCTGTGGATCGACCCCTTACTCATTACGCTTTACTAGCAATTACCCGATATTCGGTCGGTTAGGAGTTAGTTTGCATATAGGTTAGGGTTTTATAAATTGTTTTTGTTTAGTGATGCAAAATCCTCCGAACAAGCATCACCTTCGATTTTCTTTTCATTGCCAGCATCACCTCCAATTGTCTCTTCCCCCTTAATTGAAGATATGCGAAAGCTTTCTTCAGATAATTTAAGTAAGGTGATGATGTTGGAATATTGGTATAGGCCTGAGTAATGTGTTCTTCCAATGAAATCATGTAAGTTAAAGAGTCTTCTTTGTAGAGTTTTCATCACACTTTCAATGATCTCTTCCCAACCTTTTAGTTTATCTTCAGTTTCTTGATGCTGAGATCCTTCAGTTGCCGATCTGCTTGTAGATGCCTCATGAAATTGAGATGAGGAACTGGCCATAGGATAATAAAATTGAACATCATGACTTGTCAGTTCCTTTTCATACTCAGCTTCGCAAAATTCAGCGTCCTCCACAGCTTCTCTTTTCTCTTCAGTGTACTCTACAAACGTCTCAGTTGGAAATTCACTCACTTCAGTTTCTTCATGTTCACTTTCTTCATATTCATCAGTCTCGCTTCTTTCGCTTTCTTCAGTTTCACTTTCCTCATTTTCATTCTGTTCACTCTCTTCAGTTTCATCCTCAATTTGAATTACATTCTCGTTTGCTTTGCTTGAAGCTTGTTCCACATCCTTTCTGTCTTCTTAGAGTTCTGTCATCCAATCTTACAGTCTCATTTGAACTAGAGTCTGAAACTTCACTCCATTCTTCTTCTTCAATGATTTTTCTTTTCTTTGTCCCAGTGGACACTGATTTCTGTTCGACTTTTGCCTTTGTGGATAATGAGATGGAGAAGTGGTTTAGTATCCTTTGGATTAGATATGTAAACCCCTTTTTCAACAGAAATTTTTCTCCGATAGCTTCCTTTCCTTGTACCTTTGCTTTTTCGTCTGAAATCTGCTTGATTAAGTGATTGAGAACGAACTTGTTCCAATCAAATCTCTCTTCAAACCAAATGGCGTAGATCAGCTTTAGTTTATCAGTCGAAAGAGTGTAGAAATTCCGAGCATGACCAATGACATTCTTGGTCAGAAGAATCGTCAAGAATGCAAATTCAGGTTTTTGCTGATAGATGGATCCAATAAGGTTCTTTTCATTCTTGTTGATTGCAGTGACGTTCCAAAGTTTCCCTTTTTCTTCATTTCCAAAGGTGAGGGATGAAGAACTTCTAATTATGTCTAGACCAAACACCAGGGAAAGCAATTGTTCATCAATGGTGAAGCTTTTATCTTGAACCTCTGTTCTGAAGCTTTTTCCATCATTGGTGATTACAGCATTCTTGTAGAAGTCTCTGATGCTTTTTGGGCATAAAGCATCGACCTTTGTATCAATCAGATTTTCCAGTCCCCAAATCTTATTGATCTTGTTTACAATCCGAATAGATAAAGTGGAGTTTGAGAATTTTTGACAGAATTCATCCAGGCTTGTGGTGATTCCATCGTCAATATTGTATTGCTCCATTGATTTTTGAATTAGGGATTCTTTTTGAAAATCTTGAATGCTTTCAATTTGGATGAGCAGGATTTCGTCAAGATTTTGTTTTGCAATCGTTTTCAAATAAGAGTCGTGTCACAATTAATGGGATTTTGTAGGAATGTACATCTACTTTTTCTCCCAGGTTAACACGTGGCTTCGAGTGATTTGTCATGTAGCTGGAAAGTTTTCTGCTTTTGACCAATTTGTCCTTCATCAGCTTTTGCCTTCTCAGTTTTGTATAGAAGTCAGTTTTCTGAGGATTTTGCAATGTAAGCTGACTTCTCCTGCAAAACAGTTTAAGTTTTCTTCGGTACCCATATCTTCTTAGGTCCGGCTGGGTTAGTTACAGAAGTATTACTTTCAGTTTCTTGGTTGAGAGAATTAAGCCTTCTCAACTCCTTTCTAGATAAACCATTACGTTCAATCTTAGTTGATTTCACAAGGATTCTTTTAGATTTATCATTCTTAGTTTCCTTGTGTAATCCACTAGATCTTCCAGTAATTTGATATCCAAGATTTTCATTCTTTGAAATCTCAATATTGGGTAGGGGTGGGGGATTATCATTGCTTTTGTCAAATTTACTAGACAATAATCTTTCAGCGAGATTTGACATCTCAGTTTCAAGAAACTCATTCCAATCTTTTGCTTTGTCAAGTTCTCTGTCTTTTAATTTTAGTTTCAACGTAAGTTTTTCAGTTAACTTGACAAGATCAGAGTTTCTCTGACTGAGTTCAGCAAATGATAACTGAGTTGAATAATGTACCTTTTCTTGATGATTTGATGCAGTTTTAAGATTTGGGTGTGCATTCTTTTGTTGCTCTAATGAATCTTCACTAGTAGCTTGTAACAGCTTCTTTTCTTCTTCCTCTGAGAGAACTCTTTGTGATGGGACATCTTTGGATTTGTTAATACAGGTATTGAAGTTTGTATCCACATCATCACTGAGTTGAGGTTCTGGATTTTTGTTCAAGTTTGTCTCATTGAACCTCTCAGATAATTGATCCTGAAAATCAGATATATTTTGCAAACAATAAGTCAGGGGGTGAATAAGCCAACTCTTAATTCTTGATGTAGTCATTGAAATCAAATTAAGTGCTTTTGCAACTGATACAATGAGGGGTCTTCAACAACTGGTTTAAAAGATATCTGAGATAACTGATGCACAGTTTTGGATCTCTTCGTAACAGAAGCACGGCTCCGATACCAATTGTTGGTCCCTTAGAAAGGCTAACACAAGTTTAGAAGGGGGGTGAATAAACTTGTCACCAAAAACTTTCGCAAAACTGAAAAAGCCCCAGGAGCTGAGTTTTTGTCAATTTCAAACTGATATTGAGCTCAGTTTTGTTCCTGTCCTTTAACTTGTGTGAGTTCACTAACTCAATCGAGTATAAGTCAATCTTGACTTATATTTAGTCTTGTTAGTTTGGCGTGGATAAAACTAGCCTTTAGTGCAATAGATGTGTCAATAAGAATCTAGACCTTCTATGTATCGCTTCAGGTTTGACTCGATTAATACGGTGTTTGCTTTGAGTGACAATGCAACAAATAAAATAAACATAAGTGCATAAAGTAAATTAACACAAGATTTGTTTATGGAAGTTCCGGGTGGTGTAATCCCGTACGTATCCCCTTCTCCTGTGGTGTAGGAGGTATCACTAGAATTTGAGATAACCGTTACATAATCCTAGCACTATGACAGTCCTTCACGACACCCTAGTTTCACTGTCTACAAAAAATGAAGAAAGGTGAGATTGCTCCTTCACTCTGCACTCGATCTTTCGGAGGTGGAATTGCTCCTTCACCACTCACCACAAACACAAACACAAATCCAGATCGCACTAACAAATTGTGGCAACAAGTTGCAACCGTATGAAGAAAGGTGGAATTGCTCTCTTCAAACTATGCACAGCCAACCTTTTTTCACAAAGGTTAGGTTTAGAATTAATCAAGAGATTAATTCAGTGAGCTGTCTGATTCTTCTGGATCTGACTTTGTAGCTCCAAGATGCCTTCTTTCCCCTTTAATGGGTTACTGGATCGTTCTTTGAAATCTTCAAGGCAATTCTGTTGGCTTCCCTTTTCTAGATATATATGATCTGATTTTCTGGATCTGGATCTTTGGATATGTGCTTGTAAAGCTCTCTTTCTGATCCTGTCCTCTCTTCAAGTGATTCTCTTGTGTATTTATAGGGGTGATGTAACGGTCACTAGCTCTTGTAGCCATTACATTTGTCGTTTAGCCAACGTTCATGTGTACGATCTTTGTCGTATTGTCAGTTTAAATTCAGCAAAACCTTAACTCAGTTTTCTACTCTTCTTCAAAACTGAGTACCTTGTATACTTGACATCTGACTTTAATTGACTAAGTCAGAGTACACCAATCAGTTTCTTCGTTTCTTGGTAACTGATAATCCTTTTCCTTAAGATTATTCAGTTTTGCATGATCTATAGTTCAGTTCCAGGTCACCACAGACTTGCCTGAATCCTGACTTATAGTCACGACTTAATCACTTTCTAACCGAGTTTGTTACCTCGCTTCTTGATCTTCATGCTCGAGTCATGTCCTCGCTTCTTGATCTTCTAGATAAGCCAACCGAGTTTGTGACCTCAAAGAAACTTACCTTCTTGATTCTTGCATTACTGAGTTTGAACCCTCAGTTCTTCATGTGCATACTCAGTTTTCTTGTTGTGACTCAGCTGTTCGCCTAGTTCCTATTCTATTACAAAGCTTGTCTGAAACAACCTATATAAGGTTCAGACTCTAGATAGAACTTATACACTTTATCTCTAGACCATTTCTTGCTTCTTCTTTCATTATGCACTATAACAGTTACTTATGACTTCATCATCATGGGTTGTAAGTGATTTGTATAATTACGTGACGAATCATCATCAAAACACAAATAATATTTCCAACAGTCTGTGCTTCTGGGACTTGGTTAATTAGGACTAAAATTTGTAGAAAACACACCTTGATATTGCATAAATCTAATTAAGTTTTAAAGAGGCTGTGATCCATTCACCTCTCCTTTGGATCACAACTGCGCATAGATCCTAACATGATGTTACCCCTTTTGAGAACTTGCCAAGCACACAGTTCTCGCAAAAGTCTAGATGCTTGACATTACATCCCTAAAGAAGATCACTCTGAGAAAGAACCTGCATCCCCTTTTCACCCATGTGACCCAGTCTCATGTGCCATGATAGCAAAATACTTAACCGCTAACTTTCACCGACAGAGTATCGGGTCAACGGTAGTATGGTGGTCAACAAGGTCGAATCCACGAGGAGTAAGTCTAAGTACCAAAGCTGACGTGTAACTTGGTCCAGGCCAATCAAAGGTGGAAAGGTCTTATACTAGTGTAGAAATAAACAGTTATACCAGCGGTGTTTAACTAGAGATTAACGGGTATAGCCGAACTATGATCCCATGAGCTAATTTTACCCCTTAGGAAAGACTTGACAGGGAGTGTGTCTTAACCGACCTACCTATCCAATGTAGTTTAACGACATCCACGGGTGCCAACTCCTAATTCTAGTGATTAGACTGAACAATTCGATCTAATCACCCTATGTGAAGCTAACCGACTCTCCCTTTAGAAAACCGATTATCCTAACATGATTAAGTTCTAGAGTTGCTCGACCAACGATGACAAACCTCTGTATTGGAAACGGTCCTAACAACTAGGCCGAATTTACGCAACGATCCCAAAACCCCTTTTCCCACATCTCACTGCAAAATACATTTATAAGTTCGATGTGTGTGACGGTGAACTAGGTGATCAATCTAATTCAAAGCTGTTATAATAAGTTTTAGGACGTGAATGAATCGTTAAAACATTTAATTACGCACTACACAACTCCCTGTCTCACCCCCTTAGGGTTTTCGCTCGCTTTCATATAATTCGACTACACATGGAATTAGCTACTCATGATTATACTAATAAACGAAATAAGAATGGAAATCATGCTAGAAATAATAAAAGAAGAATAATTCATTACCATATAGTCGAAGAAAATCTGATCCAAATAAAATTACGAAGAAATAATCCCCCAAAAAGTCGAATCTTTGATCTTGAAACGGAAATCTAAGCTATAGAAAGTGCGTAGAATCAAAGGATGTGAACTAAGGAATCAACGGACCAAAGTATGATCAACTTACACTAAAATCGCACAAATATCGCCCAAAAAGTGTTTAAAGTCGGCCAGGGTTGTAAAAGTGCTGAATGAGCTGCGTATTTATAGTGTAGGGTTGAAATTCGCTGCTGTCGAGGGCAAACGCCCGTTTGCCTGGAAATCTATTTCTTGATTAGGGCTTGTTCTACAGTGAACCAGCGTTTGGCTTCTCTTAAACTCTAGTTCATGGATCATGTCTTGAGGGAAAACGCCCGTTTGAATCGTCTGGAACGCCCGTTTGCTGAATATGAGCTCAGTATTCTAGCTGAACCCATCCAAACGCTAGTTTGGGGGTAATTTGGATGCTCGTTCGTCATCTAAGCCAACTTTCAGTATCAAATGCCACTCCTGCAAATGCTCGTTTGAACTGGCCAAACGTCAGTTTGGCCAACGTGTCATTAACCTTGCTGCAAATGCCAGTTTGGGTAGAGCAAACACCCGTTTGCCTTGATTTCACTCCAAACTTGATTTTTCTCCACTTTCATGCTTCTTTCGTGCCACGAACATGTTTCTCACTCCAAAATATCGCCTTCCGGGTCCTCGAGTCACCTAAATCCTGCAATAACATATACGAACAAACGCGTAATTCCGCAAGACAAAAGTGCTTGGAAAAGAAGTAGATATCGTCAAAAAAGCAGAGTTTACTATCGATGTGAGAGTTTTACTCCCCGTGCAAATAACTCATGATATTACTCTCAAAACGGTCTATATCTACCTGGAACATGCCAATAAAGTGATAAACGGGGCCTAGATCACATACAAAAGTGCGGTGAAGTTGACTCCCATCATGCCACAGCTTAGTCAATTGTGATTGATAAACCTCATCAAATGCCACAGCAGCAGACCCAGAAACAATAGACCCTTGCATAATATACAAGGTCCCCCCTATTGACTCCAATGAGAACCATAATTGAACCTTTGTAGACATTCAGAACTCCACATTCACCCTTGAAATCGAACCCCTTTGTTGTCCAGATGACTAAGAGATACCAAATTCTTGGTCATCTGTGTAACATGTCTCACATCCTTCAGTGTACAGAATTTACCATCCTTTGTCCTCACATCCACTGAGCCAATCCCAGCTACTTGCAGACCTTGTTGTTGGCCATAGATATATGTCCTCCATCTATATACTCATAGCTTGAGAATCACTCCATGTGTGGGCAAATATGATAGGATGCCCCAGAGTCTAGAATCCACACATCAACATGATTTGCTGACCCTCCTGCCACCCAAACCATGTCCTCTTCTGAGTCATGCTCAGCTACCACAACAGTTGTGCCAGAATTTTTGTCATGTTTTTTCTTCATCTTTGGACGATTGGATTTCCAATGTCCCTACTCATTACAATAATTACGGACATCTGTGGACTTAGGACCTTGGACTTTGCCTTCTTAGATTTATTCTTTCCAGACTATCCATGCCCTTTCCCACAGTTGCTGCTGACTACTAGTCCATCAGCCTGACTGTCTGCCCCTGCTCCCTTATGCCTCAGCTCCCTGGCATGCAAGGCTGACCTCACATCCTCCAAAGCCACTGTCTCCTTCCCAACTATGAAGGATTACACAAAGTTCTCATAGGAGGCTAGTAATGATACCAGCAAAAGCATCTTCACATCAATATTTCTAAGATCAATTAATATTGTGTTCAGTTGATCAAGGTGATCCCTTAGCCGAGACCTCCCATGCATCATTAGACTAAACAGTCTCTGCTTCAGCAGCAACTTGTTGGTCAATGACTTAGACAATATCTTGGCAGCGGTGTCTTTCTCGGCAACTTCTATGATAACTTCATTAGACAAACACAACATGATGGTTGAATGTGCTTTCTCATCTAGACTGGCAAAATCTGTAGCATTGGCATCCCCTTTACCAGATTAAGGAGTCCACAATCCTTATTGCTTCAAAAATGCCCGCATCTTGGTTTGCCACAGACAGAAATTGTTCCTCCCTGTAAAATCAATTATTTACGTAAATTGCCGACATCTTTCTTGCTAAAGAACAGACCTTTGATCACAAAATCCTAGAACCGGTCACTGGTCTTAGTGAAGATCAACTCCGTTCAACTGCAAATACACGCAGAACTCTAAACCAACACTCCGATACTAGTTTGTTAGAACACAGATGTATAAACTTGAACTCCAAGATAGATAAAAAAAAAGCAATTCAAACTAGTAAACATGGCGGAAATTGATAAAACACAAAAACAAAGAGAACACAGAGATTTAACGTGGTTTCCGGCGTTGTGCCAGCTACTCCACGGACAGAAAATGAGATATTTTATTATGCACAAAGTTACAAGGATTTTCACACACTCTACATTTATTACAACACTGGTATTTATATGCACAATTCCCTAAACCCTAGCTACCGTAAGATCTTTGTCGGAACTGTCATAAATACCTATATGTGGACCCCAACTCTAGATGTCTCCACCAGATGTAACTCAGCTGACTTGCCAATTGTGTAACCAAGCTGACCAGATGTAGAACTACAGCATTCAATAGACTGAGTTGACATCACTCAGCGGACAGATGAACTTGGCTGACACTTCACACAACTGACTTCCCTGACTCAGCAGACCATCACTCAGCTGACTAACATATTAGTTCCACCAGATTAGAGATCATGTCACACTTTGGTGACACCAAGTCTGTTCTTCCTAATCAATCTCAGTGGAATTTTATGTCCTATTAAAGCATGGAGCACTAATTTGACGAATTGAATTTCGATTGATTTTGTATCTTTTAGAATTGACCATGATGTGTTTAAACAATGTCATTGGAGTTTCAATAGGGTGGTAGGAAACATAGTTGGTAATCGAGATTTGCTTAGCTTGTGTGAACCACTTGATAGTGTGATGTGCCTTATAAGGATTAATTTTGAGTGGTTGGATCAAATTGGGAGATGAGTCTCATGCTGCTTCACTTCATTTGCCAAAAATGGTCGGCGATAAACGTTGTTGTCAAGCCTTCGCATTTTGTGTCAAGATTGAAAATGGACCTACCAAATGAACTGGCCACGATGCATCATTAATGATAAATGATGCTGTTATTCAAGTTTTTGTTACTACTCATAAGGCATATGTCATACTTTATTTGAAGCTCATTATCATATGTGCTTTTGGATGTGAAAGTATTTCTTTGGCTAATTCTGTTTTTTGTGATTTACATGAAATTATTGCTTCAGCTCCTATGATTAGCGTTGTTGGTGGTGCCTTTGTCGTTGGAATTCCCTTATCGTTCACCTCTCATCTGTTAATGGTTGGGTTATACTTGGTTAGTTGCTCCACAAAAAAGAACAACCCATCTTATTTTACCGTTGTTGTGTTTTGTAACTTCATATTCACCTGGTTTGTAAGGCACAATTGTTGGAATCTGAATATTTGGATGGCTAGAATCTTTTAAATTGGTTCCGTAAGCCGATGGTTTGTTAGGATCAAGCCTGAGCCAACTAGGCTCACAAAGGCCAACTAGGCCTGGCCAACACTTGCGCATTATTTTATAAATGGGGGGAAATAATGTTCACACAAGGATTCGATCTAATGACATCTGGCTCCGATACCATGTTAGGATCAAGCGCTTAACCGTTCTACTAAAACCAATTGGTGTTAGTAAAGATGCTAATATATTTATTTATACATTCAAGAGTGTGGACAGTCTCTCCCAACACCCCCCTCAAGTGTGGGCAATCTGTCCCAACACTTGCATAATATTTATTCAAAAGTGTGGGCAATCTCTCCCAACACCCCAACACTTGCACAATTTTTATTCAATAGTGGTCAATCTCTCCCAACACCCCCCTCAAGTGTGGGCAATCTGTCCCAACACTTGCACAATTTTCCCCCATTCAAGGGTGTGGGCAATCTGTCCCAACACTTGCACAATTTTTATTCAAGAGTGTGGGCAATCTCTCCCAACACTTGCACAAATTTTTTTAAATAATGTCAGTGCCAGGGTTTGATCTCATGACCTCTAGCTCTAATACCATGTTAGGATCAAGTGCTTACCGTTCTACTTTTTATTCAAGAGTGTGGGCAATCTCTCCCAACACTTGCACAATTTTTTTTAAATAATGTCAGTGCCAGGGTTTGATCTCATGACCTCTAGCTCTAATACCATGTTAGGATCAAGTGCTTACCGTTCTACTAAAACCAATAGGTGTTAGTAAATGTGCTACTATATTTCTTTACACATTCAAAAGTCTGCGCAATCTCTCCCAACACAATTAGTTTTAGTAGAACGGTAAGCGTTTTATCCTAACATGGTTTGAAGTGTTGTATTACCAAAATTTGTTCCTGGTATGGCTCTAAAACTGCCTAAATTTGAGCTACTTACAGAGTATTTGAAGATCTTCGGGCTATTTTTCATGGATGAAGAAATTGAACCAGTTGAGCATAAAATGAAGTCCTTATTGTCACAACTTCCATCAGTTTGGTAGTATGATGAATGCTATGAAGAGGAAAGTGTTGATCCTCTTTCAAAGATAGCTTATTCCAAACACTTCTGTTTTATCAACATTTCTCACTTCCAGACAAGGCTCCGGTTTGTTTGTTTTCATTTGAGATTAGCCCATAAAGTGAGTCATGTTGCACTTAGATTTCTATTGGGTGTGCTTTGACAAAGAAAGGAAAGTTTTTGCGTACTCTCCTCGATGCCATTCAAGTGTTCAATAGAATGGAAGGCTACATTATTGTGAGGATTGTGTTGGGATATTGTTGTGCCCACAATAATCCGTATGTGGTTTGATTAATTTTATAGTACCTTAATTATGTGCTATATATATTTTATCTGTAACTAACCCTGCCAAGAATTCGTATGACTTACCAAGGCATTTATCTTAGGGCTGAGCAAAAAATAACCAGTAAACCAATCCAAACCGTAAACGGATCCAAACTAATCCGAATTAACCAAACTAATAGCAAACCGTCAAGAATTTGGGTAGATGTATATGCTGGAGTTGCTTGAGCTGCAGTTCCCCCTATCTCTGTGCCGGGGGTTGTCTTGACTGAGTGGCGGCCGTGAACCAGATGTCCACAATGTTTGTCTTTGTTAGCCGAACGTTGATGATGGCAGCGGTTGAGTAATTGTCTTTGCTGGAGTTTTAGATTTGCCAGAGGCTTGTGGTTTCAAAAAAGTACGAAGGAGAGTAGTATCATCAATTGCATCTGGTGCAGGAGAGTCCTCTTCTTTGTCTTGACCAAGATCATCATCATGACGATCATTATCATCATTATCATCATGATCATCACCATCATCCTGATGATCATCTCCACCATCATCTGAGTCGTCACTTTGTCTCCCAGATGTCTGGGGCAACTTTGCCCTTGGTTGCATCAACCAATTCCCATAGTGGGGATTCATCAAGTCTCCTACAAGAGTTGTGATACCCAGAAAATCAAATAACCATGCTTCTTCAAAGAAGCATGCGGTCCGTGTCTTGAAGTTGTTGTCCAGAATCCCCTTCCTTCCATTCAAGATATTCTCGCAATTCGATCATCTATATCATTTGCGAGATAAATGTACAAATTTCTTCTCGAGAGTCCTCATCGTCTTCGATGTTTTCTTCATTTGGATCTTTGTTCATCCTCACCGGCATTTGCTTCTTCTTGTCTTTGTGCTTCCTTATCGAAATCCGCCTCTTCTTCTTCTTTTCATCAATCAATTTCCCAAAGTCTGCATCTTTTCCAGACTTAGCGGACTTTTGTTTATTTCTTTGTCCTGAGGTGTTGTGTAAGGATTTCTTCCTCTTTCCTTCTCCTCGCTTTCTTTTGTGGTTTGACATAAGTAAACATGACTTTGGATTCATGCGATCTGTTGAGTTGTACAATGGGGACTTTGAGACATTGCAATGTATAGTGCAAATCGTATCCCGTATGACTTTTTCACCCAGAAATTGTCCTTTCATTGTCTTTCCTCTTTTATCGCTTTTTACTTTGCTTTTACTTCACCTTGGATTTGTTCTTTGATTCTCAAAAGAAGTATTTTGCCCAATTAAATTGTAGCTTGTTATAAATGATTCCCATTAGCCGCATCCTAATTTACGTCATGGCATGATTTGCTCCCAACTTTCCTTCAATGGTTTTGTCAATTAGGGCACTAAACTCATTAAAAGGTCGCTTCAACTCGGATCTGAGATAGTTGACTTTTGTGGATCCTGGTTTGCCGTTTGGCAATGATTGCCCGCATCGTCCAAGTCTGTGGTACCAATGTCACTTTTGCTTGACCCTTATTTGAAAGTTTGAGATGTTTTCGAATTACCTTTGTCTTTGTAATCACAACGTCTTTACCATTTACAGATGCTACAATCTTGTCTTCTTGAACTTGTCACCTTCTTGATGAGGAGCCCAGGCACGTATTGTGCGATTTCGAGAAAGAAATCGGACTTTCATAGCACACCTCGGATATTGGAGGATTGAGGAAGGTGGATAATTTTAGTTTTTCGAGCTCTTTGCCAACCGTTTGGCATGCTCATCATTTCCACACGCTTTGGTAGTGTTCGCTTGGAAGAATGAACCAGATGGCAATCGATTTTTCGTACCCAGCTTGGGTGATTGAGGAAGATGATGCCATTTTTGAGAGGGAGAGGGGTTTGAAAATGAACTTGAGTTTGCAATAGAGATACAATAGAGATAAACAAGAGTAGGGTTTGTAATTTGCAAGAGAGCTAAAGATTTCTGAAAATCTCTAAGTCTTGTTTATATAGGCGATTTTGGGTATTGTGAACGTGGTTTGAATATGGAAGGATTTAGTGACATAATGGCGTGATTTTGTGTATGAAAATCGCGATATTCGAGGAAATGGGGGTGTGGTTTGAGGCAAGTAATCATAGAGCCCGTGAATCGAGGAGTTTATAATTCGAAAAGTAATATAATTACCTCCATGATCATAAGTTGATCGCCACGTGTGTATCTTGAATAATCCTCCATAACTTCCTTATTCTCCACGTGTAATCGAAATTGATTTTGTTCACACTTTTAATTTGTCCAAGTCTTTATTTCGGTGAAGTGCCTTCACGGTCACTTAGCCGTCCCAATAGGTTCTTCACTTAGTCTGCGCCATTTGATCTGCTCCTAACAATCGCTTAAGTTACCTTCATTGGATACTAGTGCCTTACATGCGCAAATCTCCTGTAACGGCAAAGGTCGTACCGATTAATGAAGTCACTTAGCCGATTACTCGAGCTTAGCCGTTGTTTGATACTTAGTCAATTTCAATCATCCCTAACTCGCCTCAACATACTAAATCTTTCATAACTGAGTGGTTTAGTGAAGATGTCAGCCAGTTGATCTTCAGTGGGTATGTATGTTAGGATAACATCTCCTTTTTCAACATGGTCTCTGATGAAATGATGTCTTACATCAATATGCTTTGTTCTTGAATGCATCATCGGATTTTCGATAATAGATATTGCACTTGTGTTATCACACATGATTGGAATTGTTCTCTCTCCCACTCCATAGTCCCTTAGCGTTGTCTTATCCACAAGATTTGTGCACAACAACTACCTGTGCTATATATATTCTCGCTTGGTGTTGATGTAGATATGGAGTTTTGCTTTTTACTGAACCAAGAGACTATTATGGTTCCTAGCATTTGGCAAGTTCCAGAGGTGCTCTTTCTATCTATTTTGCATCCAGCATAGTCTTAGTTTGAATATGATATCAATGTAAGTCCTCCATCTTTTGGATACCAAATACCAACATTTATAGTGTTTTTCAAGTATTTGATTATCCTTTTAGCTGCTAGAAGATGTGATTCTTTTGGTTGAGCTTGAAATCTTGCACACACTCCTACTGCAAATGCTATGTCAGGTCTGCTTGCAGTTAAGTATAATAATGATCCAATAATTCCTCTATACATTTTATGATCAACATCTTTTCCTCCATCATCTTTTCCAAGTATGACTCTGGCACACATTGGTGTGTCTGCTGTGCCACTTGTATCCATCCCATACTTGTGTATCAAATCTCTTGTATACTTTGCTTGACTAATGAAAATGCCGTCCTTCGTTTGCTTTACTTGAAGGCCAAGGAAGTAGTTTAATTCTCCCATCATGCTCATCTGAAATTTGCTCTTCATCAGGTTTGCAAATTTCTCACACAGTTTTTCATCCCCTGATCCAAAGATTATATCATCAACATATATTTGTACTAGCAATGTGCTTGCTTATTCCTCCAGTTTAAATAGAGTCTTGTCAATAGTTCCTTTGTTGAATCCATTCTTGATCAGAAACTGTGATAGTGTTTCATACCAGGCTCTAGTGTGCTGTTTGAGGCCATAGGGCCTTCTTGAGTTTGTATACTTTGTCTTCTTTTCCTTTAATTTGAAATCCAGGGGTTGTTCTACATAAACTTCTTCTTCCAAAAGTCCATTTAGGAATGCACTCTTTCGTCCATTTGATAGACTTTGAAGTCTTTGTGTGCAGCAAATGCTAGAAAAAGTCTGATTGCTTCCAATCTTGCTACTGGAGCAAAAGTTTCATCATAATCTATTCCTTCAGCTTGGGAATAGCCTTTTGCAACTAGCCTTGCTTTGTTTATGACAATAGTTCCTTGCTCATCCATCTTGTTTCAAAACCCATTTTGCACCAATGATGTTTTCCATTTACGTCTATCAACAAGTTCCTGGACTTCATTTCTTTCATATTCATTTAGTTCTTCTTGCATGGTCAGATCCAATCTGCATCTTGGATGCATCATCTATAGTCTTGGGTTCCACTTGTGATAGAAAACAAGTTAGCATGTGCTCCAGGTTGTCTTCCGGTTCTAACTCCTGTGTGAATATCTCCAATAACTTGTTCTTCGGGATGGTCTCTTAGCCAATTTAGATCCAGGTTGAAGTTGTTCTACACTTGGTGCTTCCATTCCCCTTCATCTTGAGTATGAACTTCACCAGTGCTTCTTCCATTGTGTTGATATGTGGCTCCTCTTGATTTTCAAAAGATGATTCGGATAGTAGCCGGTATGGTTGCATTTGTATAGATTTGCCTCTCAGTCTTTGCTTTCTCTTCTTGGTCTTGAAGATCTTTACCATTTGTATATGGTTCATCAAAACCACATGTATTGATTCTTCAATCACCAATGTTCTTTTATTGAGTACTCTGAATGCTTTCTTTGGTGTCCGAAGTATCCCATGAAGATTGCTTCATCGACCTTCTCATCAAAGGTATGTAGTGGTTCTGTTTAAGACAAAACATTTTGATCCAAACATATGAAAATATGAGATATTGGGTTTCAACCATTCCATAATTCATATGGAGTCTTTCCATGATATTTGTTGATGATTGATCTGTTTTGTGTATGACATGTTGTGTTTGTCTTTGCTTGACCCAAAATCTCTTTGGCAAGCATGCTTCAAAGAATCATTGTTCGAGTGCTTCTTTGAGAGTTCTGTTTCTTCTTTCTGCTGCTACACCGCTTTGTTGTGGAGTTCTGCTGCAGAGATAGTTGATGTAGTACTCCATTTTCTTCACAATAGGTTCTCGATAATTTCATTTAGAAATTCAATGCCTCTATCTGATCCGATCTTGATAATTTTAGCTCTTTCTCATTCTCAAGTCTTCTCGGCAAGTCTGGTAGCTTCTTGAGTGTTTCTTTCTTCTTGTTCATGAAGATGGTCCAGTGTACTTTGAGAAGTCATCCACCACTACAAGAGTATATTTCTTACCACTCACACTTATTGGTGTGGTGGTCCAAAAGGTCCATGTGTATGAGATGTAGAATTCTAGTTGTGGATTGATAAGGTTTTGACTTGAATGAACTTTTGATCTCGCTTTCCTTTCGACATGCATCACATAGACTTTCTTTCTTGAATGTGATCTCTGGCGACCTCTTCAACTAGCTTGCTTTTTGATAGTTTGTTGATGGTATTGAAATTCGTGTGATTTAATCTTACGTGCCAAATCCAAATTTTGTTGATTGATTATTCTTGACAAGTAGACAAGTTTTACGCTTTGGTCATTCTCCATCCACAACATACATGTTGTCTTGTCTTCACCTGCAAGAACTCACGTGTTGGTTTGATTGTGAATCACTTTGCATCCTTCTTTGTTGAAGTGCACATTGTAGCCTTTGTCACGAGGTTGACTGATGCTCATCAGTTGAAGTTAAGTCCCTTGACATATGCCACATTTTGAATTTTTAGATTGTTCTTGAGTATTGTGCCTTCCCCTTAATCTTGCCAGGTTTTCTTTTCCTCCAAATGTGACTTTGGGTCCATCAAAAGCTTTGAAATCAAAGTGAGCCATTGCTTGTTTCTGTCATGTATCCAAACATCCACTTTGTCTATGTACCGGACATCCTACAAAACATATTAATTAAGTTTAGGTACCCAACACTTGTTTGGGTCCATACTTGTTGGCAAACATGCCTCCCATACCTAGTGTGTATCCAAAAGGTTTTTTTTGGATAATTGAAGTCATCAACTTCATATGTATAAGGCATGGCGAGAATAGCTTCTAATATTTTTACTGAAGGTATTCGATACTTTTCTCTACCTTTTGGTGCCATTGCATCCTTCTTCACTTTCCAATATCGCAGTAGGAACCCTTTCTTGCTTCATGTGTCTAGGGACGATTGGTTTTTCTTAAGCACATGATGCATTTTGTAGAATGGTTTCCTCTTGTATTTTGGAGGGCAACATTCAATCATCCTCTCGAGGGGTAAAGTCCGCTTTACCTTTCGGATGCCGATTGTTCTTGATTGACTGGAATGAGGATTTGATTTGTTGTTTCACTACACTGATTTTGACTTCACGGAACAGGATCATCTGTTGGAATCATGGTCTGTCCTTTCTAAATTTTGGTCCACGGTGGTTCTCGAATATAGAATGGTGTTGACCATTATTCCTACTTTCATCCTCGATTTGTTGTAGCCAAGACCGATCTGGATCCAAACCTTTTTGAGGGTTTGTAAGTCGGTGCTTTTAGTGGTGCGATGGTTACTTTTCTCACGGTGAGGGATTTTCTTAATCGATCCATTAATAACGGATGTATGATCATCTGCTTTTTGTTGATCATTTAAGTAGGTCTCCTTACTAGTTAATTCAACTTTTGCTTTATCCAGTTTTTCTTTAACCTCTTATTCTCTTTTCTTAGATCCTTGCATTCCTTTTCCAGAATTTCATGATTCTTTTCAATTTCATCGAATTTAATCATGATATTTTGAACTAGGTCTGCTGTATCTAATGGGAGACTAGAAGATTGTACAGTGTTAGATGTGGATGCATTTGATGAGAACAGAACTAGTTGTTACCTCGCTTTCATCGATTCTTTAGTCATTAAACATAGGTTTGTTTCCTCGATTAATACGAGTTATCACTTTCATCTTCATCCAATTCTTTGGTCATGAGGCATAGACATGCTTTTTCATTTTCTCGAAATGTCTTCTTCATTATTCTTGTCATCCGAATCGATGATTCTTCATTCTTTTCACTTCTTTGGATTCTCGCCTTGAGTGCCTTCTTGCCCTTTCTCTTTTGGATGCTTTGTATTTCTTTTTTCATCATCTTTGTCATTTTCTTCAGACAATCACCTTTGAGTGACCTCTTTTTTATTGCGGTTGAAGCATCCAGATTCATCATCTTTCTTCTTCATGTCTCTGTTTGAGCTTGAATTTTTGTTTGATGTTGAACTTCCTTTGAATGGCTTCTTTTAAACTCACAAAACGCTTTAACTAATAAAGCTACCGTTCTTTCAGCTTCTTCTGTCTCTTTCTTCGATGCATTCGGCAAAGTTACTTTCTTCGAAGTGCAATTAATGCGATGATTTTGTGTGTCTCTCGGAGCACCATCTTCACCGTTCAATTCGAATTCATGAGCTTTTAAGCGGGACATCGGTGTCGAGTGTCGGTGCTTGCAAGATTTGTAGTTCCTCCGATTCTCGATGTTATGATTTTCCATCTTTCGTAGTCCTCTCAAGATCTTCGCATACTTACTTCTTTCTCGGGGATATGTGTGTCCAAGTCGCATTGCGCTTCACAGCGATGATGCTTGAGAATCATTGTCCATTTGATCAATGGATTCACCGGTCTTCATCTTAAAGTTCTCAAATTTCTGCTTTTGCAACAGATAATTTGTTTTCTTTAATCGCTTGAGATCCTTCATTTATCAATGATAGCTTGTCCCACATCTCCTTTGTTTGCTTTGCGATCTTTGATTCTCATGAACATGTTGTTTGTCTAGGGTCTTCAAGATCATGTCTTTTGCAACAAAGTCCGGATTTGCTCTTCTCCTGTCATCCTTGGTCCAATCCTTTTTAGGTTTGTCAATTTCCTTTCCTTGATCTCGCTCCCTCGTGCCTACCACCGTAGTGATTGTGATTGGTCCATCATTGATTACATCCAAGCATCTCTTCATGAGTTCTTTGCAAGATGAATAGCATTCTTATTTTATATTCATCAAAGTTGTTAACATTAAAAATAGGTACTTTTGATAAGAAGTTTGAGGAATCCATCAAGATAATTGAATATATAAATGACGTTGAATGGAAAACTTCATTTGAAAACTGCTTTGAAAATATGTGATCTCCTTGTTACCGTAAATTAGATCCAACAGTTTACGATACTAGGAACACCTTTGCTCCGATACCAATTGTTGGTCCCAGAGAAGGGTGAAACTATAGTCGAAGGGGGTGAATGACTATAGTGGAGTTTCAAAACTTTTTTATTTAAAAGCTTTTGGGCGTGGATAAGTCCCTTCTTACTATGATGTTGTTCAAATCAGTTTAGACAATCACGATATATAAGTTATGATGTAGGCAGATTAAGTAAGTCTTTGTAAAGTAAATTTGAAATTAAATTGACACAAGGCTTATAGTGGTTCAGGGTGGTGTAATCCCTTAATCCACTCTTCTCTCATGTGGTGATTGGAGGAATTCACTATTGTTTTCACGAGATACAATAGTATGATTGTCCTTGGCTTCCTAAGCTTCAATAATCTGCAAGACTATCACTCATTGATCGCAGCACCGCCTTCATGATTCAGTCTTCCTTTTCTTGCTCGCCTCGAGATCAAAATCCTTCAACAAATATCACAGATTCAACTCCTTCTCAGATTGCCTCGATTCAGATTTGCTTGATTGATGTGAATGTGATTCACACACTTTCTTGATCAATCTCGATTATGAATATGACTTTGTAGTTCGATATTTGAGTTGATCACTAGATGTATCCTTGTAAGTTCGTAGAGAAGGCTTTTCAAATTGACAGAGTTTCGCTTTCTTTCTTTTTTGAATCATTGTTTTCTTTTACTGTCAATGCCTTCTATTTATAGCCTTGAATAACCTTGGTTTTTGTAATTCCGTCCGTTGGCTATATTAATGAGGAATAATCCTTGATTTCATTCTTGATTCCCCTTAATTGTATTCTCCTTATTTTCATGATCTCGATTCTTTCTTCAAACGTATAGCGAGAAAAAATCCGTCCTTGATTGATCCTTTAATGATTGTGCATTTAATGCATGATCTTACGAATCTTCATCATATATCAAATTTGATCTTGTGAATGTCTCTTCGCCGCTTTTAGAGCGGTAGAGTGAGCCTTCCGACTTAGCCGCATTCATTCTTTCTTTGTTCTCTTTTTGTCGAAAGTCGATGTACTCACCGATTCAACTGCCTTCTTCTTGTTCTCAGTTATTTAAGAGTCTTTGTACTTCACCGATCCTTGATTTGGATGAGACCAGTGTACACCATTTTTGACTATTGAGTTTCATCACTTAAAACATGACTTAGACTTATCCAAGGTCATCACGACTTCTTTGGTTATAAGTCGATCATAATGTCTTATTTCTTCTCTGCTTGGTGCTTGGTGGCTTTCCTTTGCCGAATATCTGCTTTTGCTTTGCCGTCCCTACCAACTAGTACAATACTTGTCTGACTCAACTTATACAATATGTCAGACTCTAAGTAAAGACTTATACAGAGAATTCTAACTTATTTCAGGCTTGCTATAACAGCTAGTATGGCCATCATCAAAACATAATAAAATGTTCCTAACAACGTAAAAAATATTGGTTTTGTCATTTTTTTAAAGATTAGGCTTATTAAACCGAAACCAATCCAATCCAAAACGAAACCAATTCGAACCAAACCATGTAGTAGGTAAATGCATTCATTTCCTATGCATTGACCCGATCATAATACTATTGGAGTAAAATAGGGGGTCTAAAGAAGAACAAGTCGTTTTGGTTTGGTTTAGGGAACGAATTATGGCGCCCCAAACCAACCCGAGTCTTTCAAAACCAAACCAAACCCCCCAAACCAATCCAAGCTCACCCCTAACATTTTATCTGTTTTGCAAGTACCCTGAAATACACCATAAATGATTAAAACAAAATGTTTGTATGATATACTTTTTATCATCACTTTTTATATGATATGGTGTTGTGTTATGCGATAAAAAAATGATAAACTGACATTGGACTCAACATTGATAAAACTACAGCCCAACTTTTATTTGACCTTTGGGCCTGCACCCTTTTAACATATCAGAATTAAATTGGCCTAAATTTTTATTATAAGAACATTGCAAAACCCTTCTACTATATAAACTCCACCCTAATCTCAACCTCTTTCAGACAAGACCATTGCCGCCTCATTCCATTCTTCACCATATCTCTCCGACAAATAACTCCAATTTCTTTCCCTCGGTTCTGCATATTATCTGTCCGAATCCCCTCTTTAAAGCCTCGATTATATGCATCAAAATTGAATGTTTCATCTTCTTGCTCAGACCTTTCGACTGAGCAGATGAATAAATCTTCTATGAAGCTTGACACCATTTCTTATGTCCAGAAATTGACACATCTAATACCGATTGAAGAAGATTCAAGTCTGTTCATGTTCTAAATCAGTGAATCAAGGCCTAATCTGAGAAAATAATCAACCTTTCTATTCTCTGATGGACCATTGGTCACTCTACTACTCGAAAATTGCCATCTACATTCAGGTAAGGACCAGTTCTTTATGAATCTGGTTCAGATAATATAGCGAAAACTCCATCTCTGTGCTATAATAAGGCTCTGGAAAAATCATATAGTGATTCATGGTCAAATTAATCAGATTTGATAAAATCGTTTAAGTATTGTCACGAGTTGAAAATCAAAATTTTTTGATTAGGTCTCATATTTGTTGACTTATGATTCAATATTTGTATGTTGATGAGTCGATTTCTCTGAATCAAAATAAAAATAACAATGAGGCACTATACTAAAATATTTAAGGAAATCAGACTATTTTTTTTTTAAATCCTAATTAGTTATTCATTAGCACTTGCATGTCCCATTCGGTTAAAGATTTGATGAAATCTTGTGATTTATGAGTCAAATCTAGAGTATTGATTTTGATAAATGATATACTACATGCTCATCTGCTATGATTTCAGAATATAGCCGAGATGAAGCATATTTCGGATTGCCTGTGCCTTCGTATTTGGTGTGGTATGAACTTACATCTATATTCATAACACACTCATACTCTCTTTACTGCCACACTAAGAATTTTCACATTCATATTTATTTTACAAACTCATCCTAATAACATTTAGTGTCTCTATATATAGTTGTTCTAAACTAATCTCTCATCTCATATATATATTTATAATGAGTAATATAAATAGTCTGTTGTTGTATCTATTAAATCGAAGTACTAAACAAATCAGTCAAGAAAACTGCTGGTCTTTCTCATACACTGCATTTATTGACTATTTACAGTTTCAATAGTGACTGCTTGCATCTGAATATTTTTTGGAAAACTTAACAGTCTTATTTCGATACAGCAACCCCAACTTAATTTTCAACCCAATGGCAGATTTTTCAATAAACCGCATTCATTGCATTTCATGTTTTCAACATGGCTAAGTAAATGTTCTTCCATTTACTTGCCTATAAATTCGCAGTGATAACAAACTGATCAGACAACAAATTGATCAAACATTTTCATATTTACTAAAAAATATCCTTGTATTTACGAAATTGTTTATTGTTCTTACATCTCAGTTTACTTCTATTCTGAATTGTAAGTTCATGTTTTGATTCAGATTTATCTGAGTAATCTGGATTGAAACTGGGTTGTGGTAATGTCTTCTGGAGATCCAGCTTAAGCTTGAGGATTGCACTAAATCTTGTTTCTGGCACCAGTCATCTCACAGCCTGAACTGTGTGTTCATATCAGTAAGTTCTCGTTTTGCTTTTTGCTTTCAAGTTGCTAACTTTCGTAAAGCGTTTTACAATTTTAAAACTTGGTTAGAAAAGGAAATGAAGGTTGTATCAATTATGTTGTATTAATTTTTCGGAGAAAGAATCTGTATTTGAATCACTGTGACTTTGTGTCACTATTGTGTTTGTGATTCAGATACTAAAGTGTGATCTGAAAGATTAATAAGTCAGAACAAGTCTCATTCATCTTGTATTTTATTTTCAGTATTGAAAATCTGCTGTAATTTGTAACTGAAAAAATATATAGTGAAATCTGTGAATGTATGCTTGATATTGACACATAGGACTGTATGATAGTTTAAACAACTATTAAAAATCAGTGTATGTGATTTGGAACCAAATTAGAAACACATTTAAATTTCTGCATGCTAATTGATTAGGTTTTAACTTGTTAAAATCTTTAATCAAAATTTGATCACAAAAACATTAATCTATATACGTTGATTTTAGCTAGATGTTCCGCCTAGTTTATTATCTATATTAGGTTAATTAATTTAAACTCCAAAAGGCTTAATAAAATTTTAAAATAGCTTAAATATCATATTCACCCCCCAACTAGGATATATAGTGCGCATATACGATCCAACAGATTGAAGATGATACCACCAAGCATTATAATACTGAAAGAGGGTTATTATTCAACATGGGACCCTAGTGCAACCTTCGAATAAACTTCGGCCTCAATCTTATTCGCGGACGAGTTATTCTTTGGGAATGTTTGAATGATAAATACCACTCCAAAAGTAAAAGGAGGTTCATCTTGAATATGCTAAGCTTTGTTTCAATCTCTCTATGTTTGACCATTTTGTTGGACAGTGGACATTCTAGGAAGACTTTAAAATTGTTTCAAAAGATGTTGAATGAGCTAAACCCGCCAATGGATTTTGATAGTACTCATGAGGCCTGTGAAATTGATTTGCCGGCTACCTACCCGGTTTCCAAGACTTTCAATGTTGCTGACTTGGCTCCTTATCACCCACCCGACTTTGCACAAACAGTAGAGCTCAAACTCGAGGGCGAATTTGTAATTTTGACGGCGGATGGAGATGATGCAGTGATGATGCAAGAAGTATTTAAGTTGAAGGTTATTTTTGTTATTTATGTAATGTAAGGTATTTTGTCTTTGAATGTGTTAAACATTAAGCTATATAAACCCAAACTCTTCTCCTAACTTTTAGATTGACAAGTTGTAATCGAAGTGCTAAGGTTTTCAGCTTCTTTTTTTCATATTCAATTTATTAGCTTTACATCAAATGTATTGAAAGATGATAATCTTATACCGAGATATATATATATATATATATATATATATATATATATATATATATATATATACTACACATCCCCTATAAAAATATCCATATTTTACTATTCACGCAGATTAAGGAACTCAATTAATGTGTTGTATTTTAGTAGTAATAGACATATATATTCATATTTTATAATTAATGCTTGTTTTGGAATATGAAATGAACATACAACAATAAATATTCGACTAGGGGTATGTTTGGAAAAAGGACATTAAATGATGTATTGGTTTACTAAATTGACACTTTTATAAGACAAAACTTTTTTTAAATATAGGCGCTTTTTATGAGACCTAGCCGGAAAAAGAGCATTAAATTATTTTTGTTTTCTTACGAGAACCGAGTTGTCTTTTTACGATATTCTCACATTTTCTTTGTACGCGTATCATCTTTTTCTGGGGTCGTTATCAGAGGATTTTCCTGCAGAGGAAGACTACGCTATAGCGAGATCTGGACCACATGCTTTTAAAGGTGAATCTGCGGTCAAAGTGTTAATCATATTGTGGCCCAGATCTTCACGCAGAAGCGCTTCCTAGTAGGAAATTCCTATGATAGAATTTTCCCTTTTTCTGTGTACGCATGTTCAGCCATATATTCTCACGTCCCATAAAGCGATGCAGAAAACCAATTACCTTCTTTGTTTGATAGTCTCTTTATCCGTGATATTCTTATCTATATCCTCTGTTTCAATGGCCGATTCATCAGAAGCAAAAGTCCACATAATATACACGGAGCGACCAGAAGATCAAGAACCCGAGGAGTATCACATCCGGACTCTTACTCGTGTTTTGGGCAGGTTATTTACATCTTCTTTTGTTAATTTTAGGATTTTTTTTATATGTACTAAATTATCTGCAAATTAGTGTGATTATTGATGATTTTGTGTTTTTTTTTCTTTTCTTTTGGGAAATGGGTTTTCGATTTTCTGTGGTGATTAAAGTGAGGAGGCTGCAAAGGAGTCCTTGTTGTATAGTTACAAGCATGCTGCGAGTGGGTTCTCTGCTAAACTGACTCCCGATCAGGTTTCTGAGATTTCAAGTAAGAGCTTAATTCCCCCTTTTCCTTGTGTTTAATTTGGCTCAAGTACTAATTTGATCCTTGTGCAAAAGTACTCAATTGGTTATTAAAGTCGAAACATTAATCAATGAAATGAATACATGGCGAGGGAAGTATAATGGTGTCCTATGTTTGAATCATAGTACAGAATCGCCTCATTGACTAAGCACTTCCCCTATTTGTCATGATTCCATTAGACAATGACCAAATGATGCTCTGTAGATGCTGAGTGATGGGTCATGGATCGCAATGGAACGTGACTTAATTCTTGCTGGAATTTGATTAACGGGCGGCCTAGGGAAAGATTAATAGCTGTCACTGTGTGTGAGCAATGTTTTTGGGCTCCAGGGCAGTGGTAAATGTCCTGGCCTTTCCCTTAAACCGTTTAGGTGGATGGTTCTATGCATCGGGATGTCCCTTTTTCCTTTTTTGCATGACTTTGATAACAAATTCTTTATGTTTGTCTTGAATTAGTGGTCATAGAATGAACACCAATTACTATAACCTTAGCGCCATGTCGCTGTTGTGTTGAAATAACACGTAGGCTGTCCGATATGCTGTGCTTGTTTACTTTATCTTTTGGTTTTCTTGGGTGTCCTTTTATTTAGCAAACCCCTTGTGCTAGGAGACAAGCTTAGTGACTCAAAATGTTGAGACAGTTTTCTTGATGTGTTCGCCTTGGTTATATATTTATTTTTTGGGTGAAGAGGGGGGAAGAGGGGGGCTTCACCCAAAATGAACCCTAGATCTTGGAGTATCAAATCGAGGCTCGAAACACAAGCTTCAGCAAAGTTAAGTGCTTTCTTTGGTTACTTTTCTCCATCCAAAATGGATTCTGGATTTTGGATTATAAAGCCTTCTCGAGAGACGATGACACTGAATTTTCTTTCTTTTGTCCTCTCTCTTGCTGTCTTTTAAATTCCCTCCCTTTCCTTTGATCTCAATTATAGCCATTTTCCAGTCTTTTTCTCACGAGATACTACAGTGACTCAAGCTGCAGATTCAAAGCTTAATGTATGTTTCACTTGCTGTGTTTATGACCCTACAGGATGTTTTATTGACATGCTTTCTTGATTCTATTTTCCCCCCTATTTCTGCCATTGGCATATTGTTTTAACGGTGTAGGTAAGCACCTCTTATTTCATGCAAGCGCGTTTTCTGATTTTTTTTAAAAACGAGCTTTTCATATCAATGTGTATATTTTTCTTTAACAATTGTGTTGTAACTTTAGATAGTGTGAAAGAATCTGTCCATGTTTCTTATATCCTGTAAGATAATAGATGCACAGTCAGAGGTCTCTTTGTGCTTCCTGTTTGGTAGACAATGTGCATGAATCATTGCCCAAGTGCATTGTCATTAAGCAGTTATCAAGCCGTCTAGGCGCTAGGCACCTCCCACCGACTTACTAGCGTCCAGTGTTTTTAAAATATTATCGTCTGTGTCACACACACAGAGACACGTGTGTGTGTGTGTGTGTGTTGCGTATTTTAGAAGGTTATTATTGAATATTATTAATAATATAATTATTATTTGCAGAACAACCTGGTGTGTTGCAAGTGGTTCCGAGCGAAACTCTCCAGCTTCACTCCACACATGTCTAACTAAGGTGAAGACTTGAAAAGACACTAATAAAGCATCTTCATCCCGTTGTATGGGGTGTACCCGGTGTGTAGTTGCTACTCGTTCCGTCTGTTTAGACGTGTGTGTGTGTATATATATGTGTGTGTGTGAAATAAAACGTTGGGTTTGTAATGTATGAGACTTGATGTATTGCCGTCGTTGGCATTAAATAAAAGTATATACAAGTATTTCCATATCCTCCTGATAGACAAGAGTGTTTTCTTGACATGATTTCTTGCCGTTCTTTAGGCTTTCTAGAGCATTTGTAATGGTTGACGGGGAAAAATACTTGTGTGGTGTTTCATACGTGTGGAGACACCGTGTGGTTCAATATGAATCGTACAGTTTCATTATGTATTTAAATTGTGGTTCTGATCGTTTCACCCGTCACGCACAGGCCACGTGGATGATAAAGATTGGTTAAAAAAAATTTGGGCGAGTTTTTTTTTAGATGATTAGATGTTTGTAGCGGTAGAAACAAGAACAAACTCAAGGATAAAGGAGAACAAAGTGTTGATTTCTCCGGTCAACCATTTCCTCAAAGGTTCTCCTTTTGAATGTCGAATGTCTACAACTGCAAGTGTATTAAAATTGAACCAAATTTTCGGCAGATGCTATGGAATCCAGAAGTCCGGTACCACTTCTAAGCCAGGCTCCCACCGGTGCAGATTGCAGAACAATCAAAAACCCATCGAAACACCATGGACCATTCATCAAAACAAAATCACGGTCCTCCTACGGATCAAAAACGAAATGCAACAATTTCTTGCCAATACAAGCCACCGTAAAGGTCCAAGTGGCCACGTCGGCGTTATGTATGACACCCAAATCAAGAATTTTGTCCAAAATGAGTCAAATCACTTTTTTTAGAGAGAGATGATTTTTGCAACGTTTTTAAAATATACAGGACTAAAATTTGTTATCGCCCGTGTATAATTAAAATAATCAATTAACAAAACATTACATATATTCTATACAAGAATATATCCGAATTACGCTTACAAAGTCACTGAATAAAATGATTATAAAATCATTTTTAATTCACTTTTAATTCAATTCCTCATTTTCTCCAACAAAATTCTCGCCGGAATCAAAACAAGACTAAAATCGAAAACGGGTAAAGTTATCGGACGAAAATTCCAATTTTCCCGGGTAGAGATTGTTGGGAAATGGAGTAATTTACGGAACAGGCTGTAATTAACAGAAGTAATTACGAAAAAATCAAAATAGAAAATAAATAACCCAAAATGGAAAAAAGATCGTTTTATTAAATAGATCTAACAACAGAACTATTACAGTACAGATCTGACTCGAAACGATAATAAAATAAAGTACAATGCATAAATAAAGGACTAGAGATCAAACCGAGACGAATATGTTACTTTTTCATTAAGACAGATTGCTCTGATATGGTGCCCACAGTAGTTGAAACTGTCTCCCAAGATACAACGGCTTCACGTATATGATTTAAATGCACTTTGAAAATCCGAGCTCCGGCGAACTTACAGAGAGCTCCGATTTCTCTTCGATTCAAAATATAGATCTATATGAAAGACTCTATGTGGTGGAAAAGACAAGAGAAAAGTTGATGCTTAAACCTTCATCAATGGGGTTCTTTATATGTGGAGAGGAGGAGCAAATGCTCGAATCTGATTAGCCGGACGAGGTCATTAAGTCGACTTACTTTTCCCCTTAGAAGTCATAATGGCCGAGTTGCTCAATCTCGCTGGTTATGCTCAATAGCCGACTTAATCTTCGCTTCTGATTGGTCGGATGACATGTCGTCTGAATTCTGATTGGTCGGTTGACTCAATCACACGTGTTCCACTCGACTTTCCCACAAGAAATGTTAATTTCAAATTAAAAATTATTTTTTGGTTAATTTCATAAATAATTTTTTTCCAAAAAATAAATAACCACACCCGACCCGACCCGGACAGACGGACGAACGACGGCAGCGTGCGTGTGTGGAATTATCTAAGTCCTCCCTTCTGCATATACATTATACGTATATTTAATTAATCAACATAATTAATATCTTGTATTTAATTTAATAATAATAAATAAATACCACCATATTAATTTATCATTATAACACTTTATAGTCGAGATAAAACTTTCCTTATTTGGTTATCACTATAACCGCATTTTAATCCGGCTAGATGTCGTTATGTGTGTGACCCGATAGACTTTCGAATATGTTGCCCGTATAGCTTTTCCCAAAGTTCATTTGCAGTCTTGCAATCCTTCACTTTCATGTACATATTGCTATCCAAGGTTCTGTATATGATATCAATAGAAATATTGTTGAGGTTTTCTCTTTTTCTATTGACGATACGGGATTTCACCCCTCCACGTGGAATTATCTAATTGGTCCAGCTGGCATGTGGAAAAGTCCAAGTATATTATCCACATCGGGTCGAATACGAGACGAATCAATGATCACCACCGCAGCCAAAGCAGATCTTGCAAGTGTGTCAACCCGAGCACCCATGTCGGTGTCATACAAGTCGATATCGAGCTCCAACCCAGTTCCTAAGCCCAATTTTCCAGTTGGGTTACTTGGGCAATGGGCAAGGCCCATTAAAGGGTATTTATGTCAATAGACCAAACCGCCTTAAGTTTAGGCGTAAGAAGGGCATGTGCCTATAAATACACTACTCCAGAACTACGAAGGCTTGATTCCCTGGACAATACACAGATACGTAGGCAATCCAAGATACATTCTTGGACTCGGCCATAACCCTAAAATCACCCCCAAAATCATCTTTGATTCAATCATCCTAGATTAAATTGGCCTCAAATTATACATGACAAAATCCAAAGATCGTCATTGGCGCTAGAAGGAGGGTCTTCTATCGGTGATGGATCAAGGAGTGGTGGTTCGTGATCAATTTAATGCCAAAACGCAGTCCGATCGATGGTTGATTGATTGGAAATGGAACCGTTGAAACAAGATTTCCACCTTTCAGATTCAAGGATAAGGAGGGACGAACAAGCCTCTCCAAATTTCGTGACGATCGGAGTCCGCTTAGATAGCCGATCGTTGCCGGAAAGTTGTCTTCAGAATAAAGAAAAAACAGCACCCAAAAATGCAGCGAGATCGGCGGCTAATTTATGGAGTTTGAACCGTTGGAATTAAAATCCCACCGTTCAGAGTGAATAATATGGAGGGACGAACAAACCCTCAAAAATTTGTGCCGATCGGAGTCCGGTTACATGCCCGTCCGTCGCTAGAAGAAGTTGTCTTCTTGTATCAAAAATGCAAAGAGCCCAAAAAGCGGTCAGATCGATGGATTATTTCCGGAGTTTCAACCGTTGGAACTAGATTTCCACCGTTCATTTCCAAGGATTAGGAGGGTCGAACAAAATCTCAAAATTTCATGACGATCGGAGTCGTTTTAGAGGCACAAAGCCGCCGGAAAGATGCTGCTGCGCCGCCATAAACGCAGTGGACGCAGCAGTTAGATCTACGGCTTCGTGACAGAGATTGAGCAGTTGAAAGACGATCTCCACCGGTCAAATCAAAGAATAAAGGGGGACGAACAAAGCCTCAAAATTTCATGAAGATCAAAGGCCGTTTCAATGCGTATTTTCATCTCGAAAGCTGCTGCATGCCACCAAAAACACAGCACACACAGCCGAAACTTTAAAGGGGTATAGCTGCTAATCGAACTGATGAAACGCGATATCCTCCGGTCAGATTTAAGTTTAAGGGGGTTCGAACAAGCCCTAAAAGTTTCATGCCGATCGGAGTTCTCTCTGATGCCCGATCGTTGTTAAAAGGACGCCGCCGCATCCTGCAAAACCGAGCGGCGTAAAAGCAGGTTGATCGATGGCTTATAGCCGCTAATCAAACAGGTGAAACACAATTTCCACCACCAGATTGAAGAGGAAGGAGGGACGAACAAACCCTCCAAATTTCGTACCGATCGGGTCGGTTTAGATGCCTGATCGTTCCCGAAAGATGCAAAGATTAGACAGTTCAACATGAGCTCGGCAGGTCGGGCTCATGGATGAGCTCAGGCTCCAAAACCCGAGCTGAGCTGTTAATCTCCCGAGTACGAGCTCTCTCATTACAAGCTATCCAGGTACGAGCCGTCATGGAAATTTATTTACGTTTTTACAACTTAAATAACCTATCTTATTTTGGAGCTCTCTGAGCGTATCTTTATAAAGACCGAGCTCGTCTCGCATCATATTTGGAGCTCGCCTCGAGCGTATCTTTTATAAGACCGAGCCTGCCTCGCATCATTTTGGAGCTCTCTGAGCGTATCTTTATAAGACCGAGCTCGCCTCGGCATCATATTTGGAGCTCTCTCGAGCGAATCTTTTATAAGACCGATCCCGCCTCGCATCATATTTGGAGCTCTCTCAAGCCGTATCTTTTATAAGACCGAGCCTCGGCTCGCATCATATTTGAGCTGCTGAGCGATCTTTTATAATACCGAGCTCGCCTCGCATCTCTCTCGAGCGTATCTTTATAAGACCGAGCTCGGCCTCGCATCATATTTAGAGCTCAACTTGAGCGAATCATTATAAAACCGCAGGTTGGCTCGGCCCCATATTTGAAGCTCAACTTGAGCGCATCTTTAATAAGACTGAGCTCGCCTCGCATAATATTCGAGCTCGAAGGTGACCTTACGTAAGTCCGCCGCCATCTAAGCATGATACCAACAGATTACACCAAATAAGCTAAGCCTTATCTCAATTAACTTCTGCTTTTACATTTTATGTCTTGTAATAAGTCCATGTGACAATTTCATAAATATTCTAATAAGCATGTCTTTCCTCGAGACGCTTTTGTGTTTGTTATGATTTACAGCCTTCACATTGCAAATCTACCACGATACAAAATGGCAAAGGCAAAAAATTCGACCAGCCTTAAAGCAAAAGAAGTCCATGTGATTAAAAGATAAAAGAGGCAAAAGTCAACCACAACTACAAATCCTCGACACGACGAAGTCGGAATAATATGGTGAATAAAGCCAAGTCACTGACAATGCTTATATCACCTCGACACGATGCAGTAGAAATAAAACAGTGAAAAAAACCAAGTCACTGACAGAGCTTATATCACTCCCGACCGCCAAGAAGCCACGATGCTAAGCGGTTGGAAGATCCCACGATGGATACCCTATTCGACCAGCCTGAAGCACCACGAAGTGCGACGATAAATGAGTAGGATTATTCAATTCGACCATGTCAGAAGCCCGACAAGGCAAGACAGTCGATTCGAGCTCCGACCAGATAGCCAAGTCAAGCCGATAAGGCAGTACAGTGCTAGGTCGACTCATACTACACTTTGAGGGGCCACAGGGGAATTAAGTTCAAAGGACTACACTCCACAAGGCAGCTTTTGCAAGGGAATTAAGTCCAAAGGACTACACCCTAGGCAAATATTCAACAACACAAACAACATTCAAAGGAAATATCAAAATTCAAAATTCAAAATTCAAAAGTCCCAGGGATCGAATCGTGAAAGACAGACAACAAAAAGCGACAAGCAACATACTGCAAAAATTGAAGCAAAATAAAACTAGGCATCATATTTGGAGCTCACCGATGAGTGAATCTGTAATAAGTCCGAGTTCGACTCGGCATCTTACCTCGGAGCTATATTATTTTGGAACTCACCCTACCGAACTGGCGGGTCGAGCTATCTTATTTTGGAACTCACCCTACCGAACTGGCGGGTCGAGCTATTTATTTTGGAACTCTCCTAGCCGAGCATGGAGGGACGAGCCTTCTTATTTCGGGAACTATCCCTATGGTTATTGCGACTTTTTGACTAGTGCCTGGCGTAACTCGAGGATCCACTCCGCAGCGATCTACTCAACGGTTCTCACGAGGATCCGCAAGTCGGATGCCTTCGATGTCGATAAATCAACGCCATAAGTCCTAATAGGACGAAACACAATGGCATCGAAGTCCGAGTCGACAAATGGCGTAATCGACTCCCAAGAGAGAGAATTTACTTGGGCATCGAGGCCGGGCAACATGATCATTTCGATCGACAGCTAGTGAAGCTAAAAGTTCCATGGAACCAAAAGGCTAAGGCATCGAGTTCGGACCAAGTCCAAAACTCTCGGCAGTCATGTGTCATGAGTCATGAACGGCAAAGAAACACCACGACACCGAGATCCAGAGCAACATTTACGTATTACGGTCTTTATTAGACAAGAAAGTACTAGGACATCGTGAGCCGGAAATATCTATCGACGACCAAAAGAGCATCGATTCCGACAAACGAAATGAGACAACCAGGGGCATCTCTTCTACCACGCAACAACAAAGAAAAGTCCAAAATGCTAAAGCATGGAAGACAAGTTACATATGGTCGACAAATGGAACTACCGAAAGTATAACAAAGATGATGAATCAAGATTATACTTTGGAGGCAACAACGAGTCGACATTGAATACTCGAGAAAAAGCGAGCAAAGGAATGGGAATCGACATGCAACAAAAGTGTTTGACACCAAATACTTGTAAAAATTTCAGCATTTATAACCAAAAAGCCTAGTCACAAAGATCGCCAAATATGATCCAAACCTAAGGTTCTCATGATACTTGAGAGGCGATATCGACATATATGCATCGATATGAGAGAGGCCGATGTGCAAATAAGGCCAAAGGCCGCAATAAAGCAAGATGGTCTACTTCAAAGACCAAAGAAAAGAAGGAAAAATGTAACAATTTTTCAAGGAAAGAATAAGCCAAGTCCAAATGACCGCTAATTGTTTTTGAGATGGAAGCCAACGACAACGATGGTTAAAAAGGGCAAAGACTAAGAAGAAGCATCTTTTTTGGCGTTAAGGCAAAGTCTCAAGATCGTTAGACTAACATTCGAGATCCGCATGCCGTACTCCAAAATCCAGCAAATCGATTCTTCAGAGAAGTCGACCTCGACCGAGACAAATCCCAAGTTGGACATCTCATCATTCCTTCCGACAAACTACGGCATCAAGTCGATGTCAACTTAGCCACACGTTATAAGTCCTGGGGACGAGATAATGCTAAGATAAAAAAGTTTGCAAAGGCAGACATGGAAAGGCCGTATGTCGGACTCCACAGAAGTAAGTCCGCAGGCGATTTAAATTCGAGCATTGGATGACAATGGCGAGATACACCTTTGATGATCGGACCGACCTCAAGAGCTCGCATGCATCTGGGGGCTTATGACGATACGGGATTTCACCCTCCACGTGGAATTATCTAATTGGTCCAAATTGCATGTGGAAAAGTCCAAGTATATTATCCACATCGGGTCGAATACGAGACGAATCTGTGATCACCACCGCAGACCAGCGATCTTGCAAGTGTGTCAACTCGAGCACCCATGTCGGTGTCATACAAGTCGATATCGAGCTCCAACCCAGGTTCCTAAGCCCAATTTTCCAAATGGTTACTTGGGCAATGGGCAAGGCCCATTAAAGGGTATTTATGTCAATAGACCAAACCGTCTTAAGTTTAGGGCAGAAGAAGGGCATGTGCCTATAAATACACTACTCCAGGAACTACGTAAGGCTTGATTCCTGGACAATACACAGGATACGTAGGCAATCCAAGATACATTCTTGGACTCAGCCATAGAACCCTAAAATCACCCCCAAAATCATCTTTGATTCAATCATCCCTAGATTAAATTGGCCTCAAATTATACATGACAAAATCCAGCATCGTCATTTATCTTCAGCATTCCACTCTCTTTTTGGCTTTGGAACATACTGAGTTTCATCTCTCACAGTTACTGACTTAGTGATCTCCAGTGGTCCTTCACAAGACATCCATCATCTCATCATGTGTTGCAAACTAGATAAGCCTCGCATCGGCGTTTATATACTCATCAAAACGATCTAGAGCACATCAACATAGTTCTAGCATACTCGGTTGTTATCCATGATGCAAAGCTTTGAAAATCGAAACTTGAAAAAGTTTTCAAAGTATTTTCACAAGCACAACAAGTAGGATTACTTGAATGTAAGCCTCGCTTGCGATACCAATTGTTGGTCCCTTGAAAAGGCTTTGGTTAAGTTATAGGGGGGTGAATAAACTTAACACTTAAAACTTTGGAGTTAACGAACTCAAAGAAAGTCGGTAACTGGCCGACCACTCGATGAGTCTCATTGCGAGATATCACCAATTTGTTGCAGTGGAATATATTCAAATTAAGCCTTATTACTTGTTGTTTAAATAGATGATACTAAGTTTTAGATACTCAGTAGTGTAAGTGTGTGTAGTTCAGTTGCTAGTTTCAGTAGATTGATGTGACTAGCATGCAAATAACAGAAAGTAAGTAGGCAAGTTTTTATAGTGGTTCCAGGTGGTGTAATCCTGTCACTCCACTCTTCTCCTGTGATGTTGGAGGAAATTCACAAGAGATCTTTGAGGTTGCAGTTACAAAAATCCCTAAGTTGTCTGTCTTTCACCAATAGCTATGGCTTCACAAACTGAATATTTGAAACAGGTAGGATTGCTGCTTCAAAGTATTCCACTGGTCCTTGAAGGGTAGGATTGCCTCTTCACCAGCTCCACCACAAACAACAGTTCATGTCTCTATGCTTTCTATTCTTACATCCAACATATCTTTCATGGCACTCCCAACAACATCCACATCTATCTCTTCATTAACATTCTTTTCAACATATGTCTCTATGCTTTCTATTCTTACATCCAACATATCTTTCATCCCATTCCCCATAATATCAACATCTGTCTCTTCATTAACATTCTTTTCAACACAAGTCTTCATGCTTTTTCTTCTTACATCCAACATCTCTTTCATCCCATTTCCCAAAACATCAACATCTGTCTCTTCATCTCTTTCAACTCATGTTTCTTGACTTTCCGACACATTTACTACTTCACATGTTTCTTGACTTTCATAAACCTCGGTACACTTTTCCTTTTCCTTCAAACATATTAATAAAGCATCTTGTTTTAAATTTCAAACAGATATAAACCGATTCACAAGTTATCGCAATCAAGCACCATCGGTCTAGCTTTACTAATGGGGACTATATATTTCATCTCAAACTCATACAATGTTGTATCGATTTCCAACTCATTTTTCATCATGTCATACAATTCTTCAAATGTAATGTTCTTTTTGACACTCAAAATCGTCGAGACTTCTTCGAATTCACACCCTACATACTTTCAAGACCATAGACCATTGACATCTTTTTCAATCTCCACAGGGTAAAATATAAAAGTATAAACTTTATCTTCCATCATGCTTCACCGAAATCCTGTTTTTATTCAATACAATAATTACAAACCAATATACACATAGACAAAATCCATAACGCTTGAATGTGTTGAATGTAGCATTGCATTCAATTTATTTTAAATCACAAATCAATTTCAATTCCGTTCAAATAGCCATTAACAAGTTTAAACTTGTGTCACACTATAAACAATCCACCTTGAAATGCAGATAGAAGTTCACATAGCCATTAACAAGTTTAAACTTGTGTCACACTATAATAAATATTTTAGGATTAATACGATTACCATTCACCTGGAAATGCAGCTAGAAAATATAACCAAATAGATAGATATAGATAGTCATACAGGGTAATAACTGCACAAATCACCAATTCAACATTTAACCAATTCAATTCAAATCAAAAAGCCATTTTCAATCGGGGTCACCCCCATTTTCAATTCAATTCAGAGTTAAACACACGGTTTAAGCTAATCCTGCAAGGGTACGTAAACTAACAAACTCAATTTGCCTAAATCATTCAACACCACATACACACCTTCCTGATCTCCAAAATCATATACACCACAAACTCAATCATTTACATGCAATTCAATGGTATTAGCTTAATTTTCATTCACATACCGATATGGAGAGCCAAGAAACCCTTTCGATTACCACCCAACTCGGCTCAGACAATGATTGACGGAGAAGAAGAAAAGAGAGGGCTGTTCCGGCGAGGACAATGACTGGACACCGAGGAAGAGACACAACAGAGTAATTGGCTTTGCAAAGAGAGGGACGGAAGCAGAGTAATTGGCTTTGCAAAGGGGGAAATAAGATAGGAAATGGGCTGTTGATCTGATTTTGGCGCGTAAATTAGGGTGGTTATTTTACCCGCCCTAATTAAGGGGGTGGGATTAAGAAAGGATAATCATATTTTTAATAAAGGGTTAATTACATTTTTAGTGTTTAGTAAATCACCCAAATCAAGAAGGGGGAAGGGCATTAATGGCTTTTCACCCAACTTGTATAGTTGCAAGTTATTCATGATACTTAATTTTCATTATGTTTTATTATTGCAAATAATTTCGATTGACAAATTTAAATAACTAAATACTCTTAAAATAAATCCTGTAAATTTAATTTAATTTAATTAAATAAATAGATTAAATAATAATTAGATCATATTACAAATAACCAATTACCATTTACCAAATTTTTTTTTTGGAGGCTGTGTTGACCCTTTCTCCCAGTCAAGAATGTCGACTCTGAGAATAAAAATGCAGCCACAACAACTTGACACTAGTAAATGTTTTTTCAAGTCAATTTGTGCTGCAGAAGGCCCATAGATCAAGCTCCCATCGGAAAAAGAAAGATTGTAAGGATTCTCGTGGGCAATCACGAACAAGATGGACAAGTTTTGGAACTGTTTGCGGTTTGTTAGTTGTTCAACGGTAAAGGACAGGCCGGACTTTGCTCTTGACGAAGAGCTCCCTTTGGGAGTTTTGGAAGTGTTTGACTCTTGTCTTGCAGAGCTCTCTTCACTTGAAGAGCTACCTTTGATTTCAGAAGATTCCCCATGGGCTGATCAGATGGTGGAAAAGATTCGATCTTGTGAATCGGGCCTAAGATTCTTGAAGATGTTCTTCTTGTCCATTTCCACGTTGGAAGATACTGATGCAGAAATTAGGCACACTTTAATACGCGTAAGCCATACTCTTGAAGTTATGTGGGGAATATCAAAATATAAGCTTCTAGTTTTTTCTCCATTGGCAAACAGGAAACATGAAATGGAAAGTTGGATTCTGGATCTGCAAGACAGATTACAGAATTGTAAGCAAGAATTTGGAGAATCATGTGAACTTCTATTACAGCACTCATTGAGATTCGATTCTCTTAAGAACAAAATGACTCTGGATTTTTCGGATGCTATTCTTCAGAATCTGAAGGATCTATACAGGTTCAAAACTGATGATGAAATTCTTTTGCTCAACAATCAAATCGCAACCCTCGAGAAGAAGGTAACATTGTTGCATAATCTCTTTAATCTCATTCCTAATCAATGGGGGGATTTCAAGGAAATGCGAGCGTTCAAGGTTGTTGTTCATGTTTTTGCTCAATATTCAGCAAGCCTAGTATTTTTGTATTGGGTGAAAGCAGTGGATGAAGAAATGGCAACACAACTGAATCTTTTGTTGTTTAATGTGCTGCAGAAGTACAAACCCTGTGTCCCAGTTTTTAAGGCCGTTTACATTAGATTCTTAGAGGAAATAAAGTTGAGACAATTAGACTCTCTTCTTTTGGGACAGATTATTCAAATCTACCTTGACCTTCTCCTCGAGAATCTAGTGGATATTTTGAAGGACGAATTTTTAATTTTTCAAGAATCTTTAACGTTTGTTGTATCATTTTTAGCTGAACCACCTGAGCATGGACAGGATGAAGAATGGATGACGATAACCGCAGATATTGAGGTTCTTGTCAAAGAGGATTTGTATCTTGTTCTCTCTGTTGATGACATGAATGGTGATTTCTCCGAGGCAAACACATGTATAGGTGACTTTACGAGGAAGGTCGAACTAGTAAAGGGCAAGATTCAACAGTTTATGACCGAACCCGAGATTCATTTTCGTATGATATCCCAAAGATTAATGGTCTAGGATTTTTCGACTTCATCATACAAAATCTTGGCTTTTTAAAGGAGAAGTTTAAAAGAGATACAAATTTTATCCTTTTGCAAAGCATTTAATTATCCAAATTGAGGAGGAATTAACGTCTTTGAGGCCTTATCTCGATGATCTTTTTGAACGACAAAAAGCACAGAAAGAACTAAAGGATTCTTGGTTAAAAGTTATCAGTTTGGCTTACAAAGCAGAATATGCCATCAATTTGTGTTCGGTAATTGGCCATCCTTTATGGTATAATATGGCACGTCTGATGGAGGTCCTAGACGAAATTAAGATTCTTAAGAGCAAGCTTAAGAATATTGAAGGTAGAAAGACACATGATGCTTTAGCAGTTGGTCTAAGAAGTTTGAAGATTGAAAATCCTCGGAATTTAGGTTTCAATGAAGTGATGGTGGGTTTAGAGAAGGAGGTAGAAATACTAATAGAAAATCTTATAAATGGATCTAAGTTTCTTGATATTGTTGCTATTGTTGGTATGGCTGGCCTAGGGAAGACTATGCTAGCTAACAAGGTTTACAATGCCCCTGCGATTCGGCGTCATTTTCACATATTTGCTTATTGTATCGTCTCTCAAGTTCATAATGCTAGAAAAATATTGCTTGATATTCTAGCTGATATCAAAGGGAAGGATGACGAAATGTATGATATGATGGAAGAAGATTTGGCAGACATGCTTCGTAAGTGTCTCAAAGGCAGAAGGTACCTTATTATAATGGACGATGTTTGGGACGTTAAGGCCTGGAATGAAGTTGAAAGATCACTTCCAAATGATCGAAATGGAAGTAGAGTTATTTTCACGACGCGTATTCATAATGTTGCTTTACAAGCCAAAAAAGATTGTACCCTTCATTATCTACGTTTTCTGTCTGAGGAAGAAAGTTGGGAGTTGTTGCGAAAGAAGGCATTTCATGCAGAAGGTTGCCCACCAGATTTTTCAGAGGTTGGGAAGATGATTGCAAAGAATTGCAAAGGCCTTCCTTTGACAGTTGCTTTAATTGCGGGCCTTCTTAGAACGGAAAGAAGTCTAAGTTGGTGGAATAAAATTTCTGAAGCAGTAGGTTCCTATGTTTTGACAGAAGATTATATGAGCATGTTAGAATTAAGTTACCATCATTTACCCGAGCATCTGAAGCCATGCTTTCTCTATTTTGGAGCATTTGTAGAAGATAAATTAATTCGTGTGAATAAGTTGACGTTGCTATGGATCGGTGAGGGATTTGTGCAGAATTCCAAACGGGAAAACTTGAAAAATATGGCAAAAGAGTACTTAAGTGATCTAGTTGACAGAAGCCTTGTGATTGCTAATGAGAGAAGTTCATACGGTGGGATCAAAAGCTGTCGGATTCATGATCTAGTGCATGAATTCTGTCAAAGAAAGGCTCAAGAGGAGAACATTTTCCAATTAATGGTCAATGACGAGGCTTCTAATTCATCAAGTTCCACTTTACGTAATCCATATCGTGTTTGCATCCATACGAAAGGGAAATATCTCAGTGATGCTACGAATATATGTCCAAGTATCCACTCTCTGCTCTTTCGTTGTAAATGGGAAATTCGTCGCCGTTGTGATCTTAGCAACTTGAAACTTGTTCAAGTGATGGATTTGGAAGAGTTAGATTGCGATGCACGGTTTATAAAAGTGATGTGTTCAGCAGTTCATCTGAGATTTATGTCGATTTCATTTTCTCCAAGACCGCGTAAACGTGCATTTTCTATACCTACTCTAAACCAATTCATATCCAATCGCTGGAATCTGGAAATTCTGATTCTTAGTGGACCCCATTTTGGTAATTTGCCCAAGCTTTCTGGAACTTGACAAGGCTTAGGCATGTATGTGTCGATCGGTGTTCCCTAAGTAATTCGGATGTCAAAAACGTGAAGCATACCCCCATTCCCACCCCAAATGGCTAACTTGGAAAGCTTTTCATCATTACTTGTCTCATCAACAGAAGATTTAGAAGTCTTTCTACAAAGGTCACCTTCTCTTCGAAAACTGAGCTTCCGTTGCAGCACCGATTGTAAACTGAGTATACATTTTCCGAAACTGGACTCTCTTAGTAAACTTGAGTCGCTGAAGGTTGACTCTGTGGGAGAGGCATGTTTACGTTCGTTTAACTTTCTTTCATCTCTCAAGAAACTATCATTAACATACTGCCATTTAGACTGGAGATATTTACCGGTGATTAGTAACATGCCATGTCTCGAGGTTTTGAAGCTACTATATGATTCCTTTGTTGGGCCTAAGTGGGACATGGAAGATACAGAATTCCCAAAGCTTAAGTTTTTGAAACTGCGGTTTTTAGATTTGGCTGAATGGATTGCGTATGTAGAGTCTTTTCCTAGCCTGGAAGTACTTATCGTGGATGAATGCGATGAGCTGAATAGAATACCACCCTGTTTTGGAGAAATGCTAACCTTGAAGAGGATTAAAGTTTATGCATCACACAAAGCTGTTGCTTCTTCAGTTGTTGAAATACAGGAATCGCAAAAAGACTTTGGAAATGAGGAGCTTCAAGTTATTCTTCAGGGGCAGTATGTTGGAATATGATGACTCTATATAGATTGGCTTTTATAATAAGGTACTCAACTCCATTCTCTTGATTGATTGATTGCACATAATATGCTTTTCTACTCAGGGTTTTTAGATAGTGTCATGAAACTTCATCTTCTTTGTTTATTGGCATATTATTTGAGTAAGATGAAGTAATGATGAAGATCCCAAATAAATTGGTTTTTTTCCCCCTAATTGTTTAATGTAAGATCTGCATATATTTTAGGCAAACATTCTGATTTTCATTGCTGTTTTCTGTAATTCACTAGATTCTCAGTCATATGATTTGCAAATTCATATACTAATACTACTACTACTACTACTTGTGCAATCATGATTGAATACAACAGTAATACTTCGTTATTTAAATTTGTTTCAGAATTGAAAGAAGTCTAAGTTGGTGGAATAAAATTTCTGAAACAACAGGTTCCTATGTTTTGACGATTTCATTTTCTTCAAGGCTGCGTACACGTGAATTTTCTATACTTACTCTAAACCATTTCATATCCAATCGCTGGAAATCTGGAAATTCTGATTCTTAGGGGACCCAATTTTGAAAAATTGCCCGAAGCTTTCTGGAACTCGACAAGGCTTAGGCATGTATGTGTCGATCGGTGTTCCCTAAGTAACTCGGGTGTCAAAAAACGTGAAGCATACCTTGGAAAGCTTTTCATCATTACTTGTCTCCTCAACAGAAGATTTAGAAGACCTTGTACAAAGGTCACCTTCTCTTCGAAAACTGAACTTCCTTTGCACCGATTATCTGCGGCATATACAATTTCCAAAACTGGACTCTCTCAGTAAACTTGAGTCGCTTTATGTTTCCCACGTGGGAGAGGCATGTTTACGTTCATTCAACTTTCTTTCAAGTTTTAAGAAACTATCATTATCATACTGCCATTTAGACTGGAGATATTTACAAGTGATAAGTAAAATGCCCTGTCTTGAGGTTTTGAAGCTACTGGCGGCTTCCTTTGTTGGGCATAAGTGGGACATGGAAGACACAGAATTCCCGAGGCTCATCTGTCATTTAGATTTTGCTGAATGGATTGCGTATGTAGAGTCTTTTCCTAGCTTGGAGGTACTTATCGTGGCTGGATGCAATAGGCTGAAAACTGTTTTGGAGAAATGCTTACCTTGAAGAGGATTGAAGTTTATGCATCACACAAATCTGTTGCTTCTTCAGTTGTTAAAATACAGGAATCGCAAAAAGACTTTGGAAATGAGGAGCTTCAAGTTATTTTTTCAGAAAGTTATTTTTTTTGGCTCAAGTAGGCAATGAAAGCTAAATTCATATGAATTGAAAGTAGACACAGATTCATACCGTATTCTAGCAGTCATATCTGCAACAGAATTATTGATCAGCAGAAAACAGCAACGCAAAGAAAATGTTTGGATGTTTGGTATCAGCAAAAAGAATTCATTGCATGTAATCGAAAGGCAAAGAAGTATGTAAATCACTAGTTAATATGAGTGCCAAATGGGGCAATGTACAAGAAATTACTGACTATCACTCTGTACAACAAATTGATTTTAAATTCAGAAAAATGCTAATTGCATGAACATGTGCATCTTGGTATGAATGTAAAACTTGGCATGAAGATCGAATCACAACATTCCTTAGACAAGGAGCCAAAATATAATATTATCAAACACAATCTAATGCACACAAACTCCAAATTAGCAGTGCAAATTTCAAGAACAAAACTTTGATATGAAATTACCAGTACCAGTATCCCTGCTTGCGGTTCAAGTACAATTTCATAAGATTATAAACTGAGCATACATTTTCCAAAACTGGACTCTCTTAGTAAGCTAGAGTTGCTGAATGTTGACTATGTGGGAGAGGCATGTTTATGTTCGTTTAACTTTCTTTCAACTCTCAAGAAACTATCATTATCATGCTGCCATTTAGACCGGAGGTATTTCCCAGTGATTAGTAAAATGCCCTGTCTTGAGGTTTTGAAGCTACTATATGATTCCTTTTTTGGGCTTGAATGGGACATGGAAGACACGGAGTTCCCAAAACTCAAGTTCTTGAAACTAGAGCAATTGGATTTATATGAATGGATTTCTTATGGTGAGTCCTTTCCTAGCCTGGAGGTACTTATCGTGAATAGATGCGATAACTTGACTAGAATACCACCCTGTTTTGGAGAAATGCTTACCTTGAAGAGCATTCAAGTGTATGCATCACATAAAGCTGCTACTTCAGTTGTTGAAATACATGAAGCGCAAAAAGACTTAGGAAATGAGGAGCTTCAAGTTATTGTTTCGAGCCTTGCCTTTTTGTTGTTTGGATATAATTGTGTTTTCTCTTGTACTTTCTTCAGTTTTCCGGACCACTATTTTGATGAATCTTCTCCGGAACTGTGATGGCAAGTATGGTGGTTGAGTTATAAGGCAATTTAATCTTTTCAATGACAGACATTTCAATGGTACTGCATCAGGTTGTTCTCATTGTTTTGTTTACTTTTTCTTTTTTGTTGCACTTTTGGGTTGGTCCCTATGAGTATTTTAGGGTGTTTCATTTTCATGTTGGAGTGTTTATACTTTTATTTTGTGGTACAACTTTCATTGAAACGAGAAAAAGAGATCCCAGATAGGCATCTTTCTACTTTCAATTCATATGGCCATAGGAGAAGAAATCATATGAGAAGTATTTGCATCAAACATTGAGACAATAACTTGAAGCTCCTCATTTGCGAATTCTTTATGCGCTTCGTGTATTTCAACAACCGAAGTAGCAGCTAAACTTGATGCATAAACTTCAATCCTCTTCAAGGTCGATATTTCTCCAAAACAGGGTGGTATTGCATTCAGGTCATAGCATCTATTCATGATATGTACCTCCAGGCTAGGAAAAGATTCGCCATACGCAATCCATTCATGCAAATCTAAATCCGGAAGCTTTGGGAATCTTGTATGGGACAGATTATTCAAGTCTTCCTTGACCTTCTCCCCAAGAATTTGGTGAATATTTTGAAGGACGATTTTTTTAATTCTTCAAGAATCTCTAATGTTTGCTATCTCTTTTTTAGCTCAACCACCTGATGAGCATCTAGGGGATGAAGATTGGATGATGATAACCAAAGAAATTGAGGTTCTTGTAAAAGAGGATTTGTATCCTGTTCTCTCTGTCCATGACATGAATGGTAATTTCTCCGAGGCAAACACTTGTTTAAGTGACTTTGCGAGGAATGTTGAACAAGTAAAGGGTAAGATTCTACAGGCTTATGACCGAATTCGGGATTCATTTTCGTATGATATCCCAAAGACGTACGGTCTAGGATTTTTTGACTTCCTCTTACAGAATATTGGGTTCTTGAAGGAAAAGCTAAAAGAAGATCCCGATTTTATCCCTTTTGCAAAGCATTTAATTATCAAATTTGAGGAGGAACTAATGTCTTTGAGGCCTTATCTCGATGATCTTTTTGAACGGCAAAAAGAGCAGAAAGAACTGAAGGATATTTGGTTAAAAGTTATCGATTTGGCATACCAATCAGAATATGCCATCAATTCGTGTTCTGTAACTGGCTATCCATTATGGTATAATATGGCACGTCTTATGGAGGTCCTAGACGAAATTAAGGATGCTAATAGCAAGCTTAAGAAGATTGAAGGTAGAAAGACACACAATGGTGCAATCCTCCATTGTTCAGCAGTTGCTCCAAATAGAGTCCCAGAAGGTCCTTGGGCTTCAGGTTTCAATGAAGTGATGGTGGGTTTGGAGGAGGAAGTAGATATAATAGTTGAAAATCTTATAAATGGATCTAAGTTTCTTGACATTGTTGCTATTGTTGGTATGGCTGGCCTAGGGAAGACTATCAAGGTTAACAAGGTTTACAATGCCCTTGCGGTCAAGAATAATTTCATGCATAATGGAGTATATTCTGTTGAAACATTAATGCATAATGTTCTCTCGGCGGCATCGAGTTTCCACTCAATAGGTAAAGGCAATGGCTTGTCTCAGGTGTGCAATAGATCCGAAGAAATCGCCTGTCATTGTCTCCTCAAATGTGACATCCCTAAAACGTGTTGAATATTGTCTCCTTACGGAAATTATTTGAGCTTCATGCGTGTACATTCTTTTTAGACATGTTGGATGAACTCTTAAACATCCATGATGATATGGAAGTGGAGCAAATTAAATAGTTGCTCTTCTCTGCATTTTCAGAGTTCAAATCGAAGCTTTGACTGATGTTTCAACAGATTATTAATGTGGTGATTATTATTGTACCGTTTCACAAGTTTACAGTGCTAGAAGGATATTGCTCGATATTCTAGCTGATATCAGAGGCAAGGATGACAAAATGTATGATATGATGGAAGAAGATTTGGCTCACATGCTCCGTAAGAGTCTCTTAGGCAAAAGGTACCTGATTATAATGGACGATATCTGGGACGTTGAGGTATGGGATGAAGTTAAAACGTCACTTCCGAATAGCCAAAACAGAAGCAGAGTTATTTTCACGACGCGTATTTATGATGTTGCTTTACAAGCTAAAAAAGATTGTATCCTTCACCACTTACGATTTCTGTCTGATGAAGAAAGCTGTGAATTGTTGCAAAGGAAGGTATTCCATGCAGAAAGTTGCCCACCGGATTTTTTACAAGTTGGAATGATGATTGCAAAGAACTGCAAAGGTCTTCCTTTGACGATTATTTTAATTGCAGGTCTCCTTGTTCGAACTAAACGAAGTCTAAGTTGGTGGAAGAAAATTTCTGAAACAGTACGTTCTTATGTTTCCACAGAAGGTTGTATGGACGTGTTAGAATTAGGTCATCAACATTTACCAGAGCATCTGAAACCGTGTTTTCTTTATTTTGGAGCATTTCCTGAAGATGCATTAATTCGTGTGGGTAGGTTGATGTTGTTGTGGTTGTCCGAAGGATTCGTGCAAAATTCCAACAAGGAAAACTTAGAAAATGTGGCGAAAGGGTACTTGTGTGATCTAGTTGACAGAAGCCTTGTGATTGCTTATGACAGAAGTTCCAATGGTGGGATCAAACATTGTCGGATTCATGATCTAGTACATCAATTCTATCAAAGAAAGGCTCAACAGGAGAACTTTCTCCAATCATTGGACAAATATGAGGCTTCTAATTCATCAAGTTCCACTGTACGTAATCCATATCGTGTTTACATCCATATGAAAGGGAAACCTCTCAACGCTTAAAAAATATGTCCAAGTATCCACTCTCTACTCAATAGTGGTATAACTTTTTGTAGTGGCTATCATTATGTTAAGTACTTGAAACTTGTTCAAGTGATGAATTTTGATGTATTATATTATTGTGATGATGATACATCTTTAAGCAGAAAGATGGCTTCCATGATTCATCTGAGATTTATAGCGACTTCATTAATAAGAGTCAATAGTCGGACCGTACTTCCATCTATATCCAATCTCTGGAATCTTGAAACTCTGATTCTTACCGGAAGCATAAGAGATGAGTTTGAGTTGCCTAGAACTCTTTGGAACATGACAAGGCTTAGGCATGTGGATGTCGGTCGGTGCAACCTATAGTAGTTTGGGTGTCAAAAAGGGTGAAACATACCCCCAAATGGTTAACTTGGAAAGCTTTTCATCACCGACTATCTCCTCAACAAAAGTTTTAAGAGACCTTCTACTAAGGTCACCTTCTCTTCGAAAACTGAGCTTCGTGTATGAGGTTTCCAATAATCCATTGCATGATCTTCCAGTACCTCCTCATAAATTCAAGTTTGGTTATGACTTATATTATAATCGAACGGATGATTTTCATTTTCCAAAACTAGACTCTCGAAGTAAACTTGAGTCACTCAAGGTTTCCCGTGTGAAAGAGGCATGTTTAGGTTCACTTAACTTTCTTTCATCTCTTAAGAAACTGTCATTATCTAGGTGCTACCTAGAATGGGAAGATTTCCCGGCGATCAGTAAATTACCCCATGTAGAGGTTTTGAAGCTACTAGGTGATTCTTTTTATGAGCGGGAATGGAACATGGAAGATACAAAATTCCCAAAGCTTAAGTTTTTGAAATTGCAGAATTTAGATTTGCATGAATGGATTGCGTTTGATGAATCTTTTCCTAAGCCTTGAGGTACTTATCGTGGATGAATGCTATCACCTGAAAACAATACCACCATGTTTTGGAAGAATGCTTACCTTGAAGAGGATTCAAGTTTTTGGTTCATATAAAGTTGCTACTTCAGTGGTTGAAATACAGGAAGCGAAAAAAGATTTGGGAAATGAGGAGCTTCAAGTCAGTCATTCCGGCCAGGAATAGTTTTTCCAAGATTAGGTAATGAAAAATAAAATTACTTGACTTCTCTTTTGATTTCTTCTCCTTTGTCCATATGAATTGAAAGTATGTAGCTTTTTTCTTGTTTCAATGGAAGTTTTTGCCTATATATAGTCTAAATTTTTCCTTTTTTTTCCGCGTGTCTGCATCATACTTGTCTTTGTTGGGGTTTATTCTGATATGGAAACACTGCTGCATTCTTGATTCTGAACAAAGACGCGGAAAAAAATAAAAACAAAAAATCGATATGTATTGAGTTTGTTCAATGGATGGTTTTTAATGGTGCATATATAATGTATGTTTTATATTTTGCAGGTTCCCGATATGTATTGGTCGAAAATACTGAACATTCCATTTGGAGGCGTTCCATCGTGGGAGTCGTGTTCAAGAGAGAACATGCATTATTATCAAGGATTTCTCTTCAGCATGTTTGTTTTTCTCTTGCTTTTTGAATGTCATATATATTACCTACAAGAGAGCCCTTAAATCACCTGGAGGAGTATCAATCATTACACAAATGAACACGAAAAGCTGTCCTGTCCTGTCCGACACTTAATCCTCTTCTTCTCTAAACGCATGCTGAATTCGGATCTCACAATCTTGTTGAATTTAGCCCAAACTGTCTTGCATTCTGTTGAATTTCGTTTAGCAGCATGAACTTCGTCTATCCGTGTAATGTCCTGCAGGCAGGCATCTTTTGATCAAGGAAAACAACTGGTAATTGCAATGGATGAACGATTGGATCGAGAAGGATCTTCAACTTGAAAGATCCTTCTCGACATATATGCAAGATGAACGATTTGGATCCATTTATAATTATAACTGCTTTTCTTTTTGTGTAAAACAGATTATTAATGTGGTGATTATTAATTGTATAGTTGAAATCAGGAAGCTATAAATCAACACCTCTCACGTGGAACACCTATATAAACGACATTTTGTCCTTTTATCCAGAACTACGTTATTGGCTTGCTCCTATATTCTCCGGAGACGAAAGTAGTCACCGCTGACACAAATGGTAAATCATCACAAAACGCCACCAATTCATCAGTTGAATTATTCTTCAAAGATCCAATTACATGTACTTTCACCCGACGATTTCGAACATCGCCACCTTAAAATGTGGATTTTGGCCTAGTTGGCTTGCCCGTGAGGATACCTCTCTGCAGAGAAGAGCAACTATTTAATTTGCTCCACTTCCATATCATCATGGATGTTTAAGAGTTCATCCAACATGTCTAAAAGAATGTACACGCATGAAGCTCAAATAATTTCCGTAAGGAGACAATATTCAACACGTTTTAGGGATGTCACATTTGAGGAGACAATGACAGGCGATTTCTTCGGATCTATTGCACACCTGATACAAGCCATTGCCTTTACCTATTGAGTGCAAACTCGATGCCGCCGAGAGAACATTATGCATTAATGTTTCAACAGAATATGCTCCATTATTGAAGAAATGCCAAATCAATTTGTCATACGAGAATGAGTTGATAAAATGTTCACATTCTTATGTAGTTTGCAGACAATTTATCATTCTCCTCTAAGGGGAAAAAAAAAACCTTTGTCCCATTGTGTTTTTACGATTTACGGCAAACCCGGAGAATCAAACCATATAATAAAAAATCACAATTAAATGTTTCATATGTCAAACCAAACCAAACTAGAGGGAGGAAAGTGTCTTGAAAAGGAAAAAACAAAACCGACAAAAAAAAAAAAAAAAAAAAAAAAAAAAAAAAAGAACCTGCTAATATTCGTCAACTTCCTTATTTCCTTGGACTTCTGTGAATGATCCTTTTTGGTCTCTCAGCCAGGGGCGGACCTACCCTATGTCCGGGGTGGTCTCAAGCCCCCCTCAAAAATGGTCATGCCTCCCACATACTGTCATCCCAAGCCTTCCAAATTTTTATTATCAGTAGTAGTAGTGTAATATTAGATGTTATGCTGTTTTTTTCGAACAAAGACCTTATCCTAGCCAGCTAAAGAACAAACCTTTTAAGCCTCCATAATTCAGGTTGTAAGTTCAAATCCCACTACCAACATTTTTTTTTTTTTTTTTTTTTTTTTTTTTTACTTTATATCTTATATACCAAGCACTCACCCAAAATTTTTCCTGGCCCGCCACTACTCTCAGCTAATTAAGTATCCATTGAAGTAAGCAAAGCTTCTGTAAGACATCAACTCTTTGAAGATTTACAGGAGCTACCAGTCATTCACAACAATCCAAATCCAGATTGAATTGAAGGTATTTTCTTTTGTATTTAATTACTCCCTACTTTGGATTTTGAGTCATTGGTCACCTTATAGTGAAAGGAATTTAATTGCATTTGCTTACAGTGTCCCAGAATAGAGTTTTGTCTTCCTGATTTGTGTTTCTATGGTGAATTACCGGATGTTCAAAAAAAATTGTTTATTGTTATGGGGTTTACTGTGAAAAGCTCAATTTCCATGAAATGCACTTGGAGTTTTAAAAGGGGCTTTTTTTTATGAGGAAGTTCTAACATGAAGACTCCCTCATAGGGAGTGACCCATGTGGGCGATTTTAGACCACACAGTTTCATAGCAGACATGACTCACTCTCCATGAGAGAATCTCTATAGTAGAACTTCCCTTTTTTATGGCACCAGATTGTTTTTAAATGTCAAATCGAGCTAATAACGAGTTGACCCTTTGTCCCAGTTAACAACAAGACAGTAGCTATTTACATGTAAAGGAGAGGAACGATAAAAGAGACAGGAAATGGTTGAGACTTGCGTAGACTCTGCTCTTGAACAGCTCTTCTCTCGAAGAGAGCCCTTTGATTTCAGAACGACATTCCTTATGGGCTGATCAGATGGTGGACAAGATCCAATCTTGTAAATTTGGGCTTAGATTCTTGAGAATGTTCTTCAAGTCATTTTTTACGTTGGAGGATTCCGATGTAGAAATCAGGAACCTTTAATGCCGGTAAACCGCACTCGTTAAGCTATATGGGGAATATCAAGAAATGAACTTGATTCTACTTCCTGTTTGAAAGACGCAGAAGTTGAAATCGAAAACTGGGTTGTAGACGTGCAAGGCAGAATACAGCGCTGTAAGCAAAAATTTGAAGAATCGTGTGAACTTCTTTTACAGTGCTCGTTGAGCCGTAATTCTCTTAAGAACAAAATGACCCTGAATTTTCTGGATGCTATTCTCAAGAATGTGAAGGATCTTTACAAGAACAAAAATGATGATGAAATTCTTTTGCTCGAGAATCAAATTGCAACCCTTGAGAAAAAGCTAATATTGTTGCATAATCTCTATAATCTCACTCCTAAGCAATGGAGACGTTTCAAGGAAGCGCGAGAGTTCAAGTTCGTTGTCCATGCTTTTGCTCAATATTCAGCATGCTTAATATTTTTGTATTGGGTGAAAGCAGTAGATGAATATATGGCAGCAAAACTAAATCTTTTCTTGTTCAATGTGCTGCAGAAGATCAAACCTTGTGTCCCTGTTTTTAAGGCCTTTTACTTTAGATTCTTAAAGGAAATGAAATTGGGGCAATTAGACCCTTTTCTTTTGGAGCAGATTGTTCAAATATTTCTTGACCTTCTCCTTGAGAATCTAGTGGATATTTTGAAGGATGATTTTCAAATTCTTCAAGAATCTCTAACGCTTGGTATATCATTTCTAGCTAATCCACCTGATCAAATGATGTAGAGGATAAAGAGGTGATGATGATAACCGCAGAAATCGAGGTTCTTGTCAAAGAGGATTTGTATCTTGTTATCTCGATTGATGACATGAAAGGGAATTTCTCCAAGCCAAACACGTGTTTAAGCGACCTTATGAGGAAGGTCGACCTAGTAAAGGGCAAGATTCAACAGTTTTATGAACACATCCGGGATTCATTTTCGTATGATTTCCCAAGATTAATGGTCTAGGATTTTTCACTTCCTCTTACAAAATCTTGGGTTCTTGAAGGAAAAGCTTAAGAGGATGCATATTTTATCTCTTCTACGAAGCATCCGATTATCAAAATTGAGGAGGACTAATGTCTTTAAGGCCTTATCTCAATGATCTTTTCAAACAACAAAATGAACAAAAAGAATCAAGGATACTTGGTTAAAAGTTATCAATTTGGCATACCAAATGTAATATGCTATCAATTCTTGTTCGAACTGGCCATCCATTATGGTATAATATGGCACGCCTTATGGAGGTCCTGAGCGAAATTAAGGTTGTTAAGAGCAAGCTTAAGAAGATTGAAGGTAGAAAGACGGTTAATGGTGAAGTCCTCGATTGTTCAAAGAATTTCTCTAAGGTGAAGATTGCAGATCCATGGACTTCGTGTTTCAATGAAGTGATGGTGGGTTTGGAGGATGAGGTAGACATAATAATTGAAAATCTTAAAGAGGGATCTGAGTCTCTTGACATTGTTGCTATTGTTGGAATGGCTGGCCTAGGGAAGACTACCATGGCTAACAAGGTTTATAATTCCCTGCACGGTTAGAACCATTTTCACATGTTTGCTTATTGTATCGTTTCCCAAGTTCACAATCCTAGAAGGATATTGCTCGATATTCTGTGTGATATCAAGGAAGAAGATGACAAAATGTATGACATGAAGGAAGAAGATTTGGTGACATGCTTCGTAAGTGTCTCAAAGGCAAAAGGTACCTTATTATAATGGATTTATATCCGGGATGTAAAAGCTTGGTGAAAATCGAAAGATCATTTCCAAATGACCGAAATAGAAGTAGAGTTATTTTCACGACACGTATTCATAATGTTGCTTTACAAGCCAAAAAAGATTGCATCCTTCATCAACTACGTTGTCTGAGAAAGAAAGTTGGGAGTTGTTGTTAAGGAAGGCATTTTGTACGGAAGCTTGCCCACCAGATATTTCAGAGGTTGGGAAGATGATTGCGAAAAACTGCAACGGCCTTCCTCTGACGGTTGTTTTAATTGGAGGGCTCCTTGCTAGAACTGGAAGAAGTCTAAGTTGGTGGAATAAAATTTCTGAAACAACACGTTCTTATGTTTCTATGGAAGGTTGTATGGACGTGTTAGAATTAAGTTACCAACATTTGCCAGAGCATTTGAAGCCATGCTTTCTTTATTTTGGAGCATTTGTTGAAGATGCATCAATTCGTGTGAATAAGTTGACACTGCTATGGATCGTTGAAGGATTTGTGGTGAATTCCAACAAGGAGAACTTAGAAAACGTGGCAAAGGAGTACTTATGTGATCTAGTTGATGAAGCCTTGTGATTGTAACAAGAGAAGTTCGTGACGCGGATAAAAGTTGTCGGATTCATGATCTAAAGCATGAATTCGCTCAGGAAAGGCTCAAAAGGAGAACTTTTTCCAATTAATGGACAAATATGAGGATTCTAATTCCTCAAATTCCACCGTACGTAATCCCGTATCGCGCTTGCATCCATATTAAAGGGAAGTATCTCAATGATGCTACAAAAACATGTCCAAGTATGCACACTTTACTCTATAGTCCTAAATGGGGTTTTGATCGTCTTGAATGTCCTTTTGTTAGCAACTTGAAACTTGTTCAAGTGATGGATTTGGAAGAGTTAGAATGTTCAATCAATGAGATAGCTTCACTAGTTCATCTCGAGATGTATATCGACCTCATTTGGAGTCGTTGGTCCGGAGTCACCGCTTCCGCTTTTATATCCAATCTCTCGAATCTGGAAATTCGATTCTTACAGGAATTAGAGTATTTCGATTAGAGTTGCCCGGAACTATTTGGAACATGAGAAGGCTTAGGCATGTGGATGTCGGTTGGTGCTACCTAAGTAGTTTGGGTGTCAAAAGGGTGAAGCATACCCCAAATGGTTAACTTAGAAAGCTTTTCATCACCATCTATCTCTCAACAAAAGATTTGGAAGACCTTCTAAAACGGTTACCTTCTCTTAAAAACTGGGCTTCCATTATTACGGATATTCGGATGACATGTTTCGTTATTTCTATGAAGAACAAAAAGTGGACTTGCTTTTTCCTCGAATCGACTTTCCTAGTAAACTCGAGTCACCGAAAGTTTCCGCTATGATAAATCTAGCCGTGTTCAAATTTCCTTCAAATATTAAGAAATTATCATTATCGATTACGGCTCAGACCGAAATATCTACCATTGATCAAGAAAACTCCTCGCCTCGAGGTTCCGGGCTACTAGATTATGCCTTTGTTGGGGATGAATGGGACATGGAAGATACAGAATTTCCAAAGCTTAAGTTCTTGAAACTGCAGCATTTATACGTGGCTGAATGGATCGCGTATGGCTAGTCTTTTCCTAGCTTAGATGATGTGATCCGTGGTCGAATCAGATCCGAAATGCCCGAGGATCAGATCCGAAATGCCCGAGGACTTGACTGAAGGCACCAATAAAATGAGCACCGCGACCCCTAGCTAACTCGTAACTAAGAACCTTGGTATGACCTCAACCCTTAGATAACCCGTATCTAAGAACCTTGGTATACGAACGCCACAAGGTCTGCTCAGAACCTTGATAAGTTCCGTTTGGAATCCACCAAACAACGGCGTTGGAATCCACCAAACACCAACGTGAGAAAACTCACCAAAGCTTAAAAGCTTCAAATATAATATATCAAAATTTGTCTCTGTGTGTTGATTACAATGACTCTTAATGCCTTTATATAGGCTACAAAATAAAATACTCGACAATCTCTCCTAACTGATGTGGGACAAATTACAATGTAATTTTCGCCACTTTATTTGGTAACAAATCTAAATCAACCCTAATAAGCCCAAACGGCTATTATTTGCTAAAATAAACACCTGCCCAATATACTAACATATGGTCAACTTTTGACACGGGCCTAAGGCCGCTTTATTCATTAAAACACCGAAAATTAAAATAAACAAAACAAATAAAATGCCTCGGGACGGATCACATCATTCCTCCCGGTTGGAAAGGATTCGTCCCTCGAATCCACCTCGATCAAATAATAAGCGTGGCGAACATATGTGAGTAGGCCTCGTAGTGAAGTACATCCAGAAAAGTAAATAGTGAACACTTGAGTAACCACCCTCTTGTACAAACGAATCAGGGACAACATAAAAATCAAGAACCACAAAATCGAAAGGACGACAATGCACCAAAAATGGATCATGATAAATATGTGCTGCTCGTATATCTTTTAAATGCTCAAGTGACGTGGTTGATCTTGCTTCATGTTCAACCGCTCCAACAAAAGAATTCGACTCTCTGTTGATCGAAACCAACTCATTACAAGTATCATGCACAAGCAAGGATAAATCAAGAACCTCAGCTGGTGTATCAAGGATCTCCTCAGGCTCAACAACACTCTCAACATGACTTGCAACGAATGCCTCATCAACGTGAACTATCTCATCCACAACCAGGGCCTCGCCATTTTTAACTATTTCGCTCACAAATACAAAGATCATTTGCATCCTCCATCTTCACCACTATATCAATCTGCTCCTCCTTAGTTATAGGAAACTCATCAATGAGAAGGAGAGATGAATCATCATCACATACATCACACTCTATTCCATTCGTTAGCTCCACCATACCTCCACTCTCGCGCTTTTCACCTCGGCTCAATATTTTCTACTTCCACCAATTTCACATCGAAGCGCGCACCTCTATCTATTTCCATGGCCTTAGAATCCCCTATTTGATAATCAAATATTGGTGATTTTCGATCTTGAGTAATGGAGAGTCCTATGGATTTCTATTTTCGGAATTTTGAAGATATGATGATTGTTTCATAGGGGGTAGGGATTCCAATACATGCCTCTTGCCACCAAAAGAAAAAGAATAGCGAGTCCGGGATGCATTATGACGTACATTATGCAAAGATAGCCATGATTTCCCTAGTGTCAAATGCACATCACTCAGTGGCACCACATCAAATGATACAATATCTTTATAACGTCCAATGGATATTGGAATCCGTGCATACCGTGTAACTTTAACCCGAAGGTTTTCCACAACAATGTAGTAGGGCTGATAAAGTCTTTCCGTCCGCAAGTTTAATTCCTTAACCACATCTTTACTAATTAAATTTTCCTCTTCATCGTGATCAATGCACAACTCATATTCATAATCTCCAATAAAACATGATGTGTAAAATAAGTTGTTACCTTGACCAACACGGTTACCTCTACCACCACGATCACCTCTACCATCATGCGGTTATCTCTACCACCATGGTTAAATTGCTCGATTCTCTCTTTAACATATTCTTCATCTTATTCATCATATCATCAAAACGTTGTTCTATTACCAAATTCCGATTCATCAAATCATTCAAATTCCTAAAATAGGCATCAATAGGACAGTCCTTTGACATTTTCACGATGGAAATTTACCAAGAAGTAGCACGTGACAAGTATCCAGAATGTCCAATCAAAAACTATTCGGCAATGTTTTTTTTTTTTTTTTTTTTTTTTTTTTTTTTTTTTTTGGCTGGCCGAACTCTAGATAAACAAATTAAAAGAAAACAAGTAGGTCAAACCTTTATTTTGGGTATACAAAGCCACCGAAAATGGAGAAACTGATGGTATCTCTTTTCTTTTGTAACGTTGAAGGCATAAGATGGATAATCAAGGTGCTGGAAAGATGCTGGAAAGGTTTATGAATTTTTTTTTTTTTTTTTTTTTTTTTTGAATTGAATGAAAAATTGATATTAGAAGATGAACGAAGGATTGCAAAAAAATAACACAAGAAAAGAAAAAAAGAATGGGGACACGCAGGAAACAATGAAAGATGAAAAGAAGCTGGGATTTTTTTTTTTTTTTTTTTTCCGATTAAGAATGAAGAATACGACACAGAAAAGAAACAGGCTGGTAAATTTTTTTTTTTGATGATGGAAGGAAAAAAAATTCAAGAATTAACGAAAGAAAAATAAAAACAAGGGATATTTGGATACCGCAAATACGAAATTGATACGAATCGACCGATGTGATCTATAACGAATCAGATCCAAATGCCCGAGGATCGATCCAAATGCCCGAGGACTTGATCAAGGCACTAATAAAATGAAAGCATGACGACCCTCTAGCTAACTCAGAATTCTTGGTATGGATGACTCAACCCTTAGATAACCCGTGATCTAAGAACGGCTGTATACTGAACGCCACAAGGTATCTTTCCGAACTCGATAAGTTCCGTTTGGAATCCACTCAAACAACGGCGTTGGAATCCACTAAACACCAACGCGAAAAAACTCACCAAAGCCTTAAAAGCCTTCAAATATAATATATCAAAATTTGTCTCTGTGTGTTGATTACAATGACTTTAATGCTTTATATGAAGCTCTGAAATAAAATACTTGACAATCTCTAACTGATGTGGGACAAATTACAATGTAATTTTCGCCACTTTATTTGGTAACAAATCTAAATCAACCCTAATAAGCCCAAACGGCTATTATTTCTAAAAATAAACACCCTACTAATATACTAACATATATATTGAACTTTTGACGGGCTAAGGCCGTTTTATTCATTAAAACACCGAAAATTAAAATAAACAAAACAAATAAAATGCCTCGGGACGGATCACATCATTAGATGTACTTATCGTGAATAGGTGCGGTTGCTTGAATATACCACCCTGTTTTAGAGAGATGCTTACCTTGAAGAGGATTGAATTTTATGATTCACCCCAAGCTGCTACTTCAGTTGTTGAAATACAGGAATCGCAAAAAGACTTGGGAAACGAGGAGCTTCAAGTTATTGTTTCAGATCATGGTGTGTACCGCTAGTAGTAGGTAATGAAAAGCTAAACCGCGGTCTTCAAATTCTCATCCAGGTATTTCTCTTTTGATTTCTGCTGCCCCTCTGGCCATTAAATTGCAAGAAGACAGATGCATATTTTCTCATTTCTATTGCATCAGTTTTCACCACATAATTGCTATTAGATTTTTGGGGCGACAAGGTTTATTAACTCATGCAGATATCGGAATCTCATATCTGTATGTCCTCAAGAAAAACATCGATTTGGTTATCCTCCTTGTGAATCAACTTATTTCCTGTGTTAGTATTAATTTCATTTGCGGCTGAACAAGGTTACATCACTATTTATACTAAAAACTTCACCATATTCATGTTATACAATGAATTAAATGAAAGAATATACGTCACATAAGCCAAGTATTGAACCCTCTTCGAAAAACATAGCATCCTTAAATTTATAAGAAATAGAATCCACACAATGAAATGAATGTCAAATATTTTCTTTTTCTGCAAATGATACTGATTTTTCCACAAAGGAAGACTTCAGAATCAGAACCTTTATTTTTGTTTGTGTTCTAAGCTAAAGCTATTTTAGCTTATTTTCAGATAATGTATGAGTCTGCGAGTCAAGTCGTGAATGATGCAGTTGGGAATATCCGTACTGTTGCTTCATTCTGTGCTGAAGAAAAGGTGATGGAAATGTACAAAATGAAGTGCAAAGGACCAATAAAAAGTGGAATGAGGCAAGGATTGATTAGTGGGATAGGCTTTGGTGTATCTTCAGCAATTTTACTTTTGGTCATAGCCCTCATTTAATTTATTATGCAGGAGCTCTGCTTGTCAAAAGTGGCAACATAACTTTCTCAGACGTATTCCTGAGTAAGCTGTTACGGTTTTGTTCAAAAAAAAAAAAAAATCGCAGCATCACCAACCTGCCATTTGCCCTCTGTCTTTTGTTTCCTCTAAGAATTCAGTAGGAAGAATCGCAGCATCGCCGGAGACTAGATCGGGTCGAATGATCCACAAGAATGCTTGCTTGCTATTCGCAAGTCCCCATGCAAACTCCACTAGTTGCTCTGGTGACATGACTGTTATGCTTCCAAAGTTGACGTAAACGACAGAATTCACCTCCTGTGAATCGAGACATTCGGGCTCTTCTTTTAATGATTTGATCCAAGAATGCTTAGGCTTTCATGATCAGTAACTTGATGTTCAAGTAATTGAAGAGGTCCAACACAATAGATTGATGGAACGACGGAGGAAAGTGCGTCGAGTACATCATGTTCGCATAGGCGGATCTACCCTTTAGCAAAGGGAGTCCGCGGACCCCGTTAAATATAAGAAAACTCTACATTTTATGTGTAGAAAAATATTTAAGATCCCATGAAAAATAAAATTTACTCTGAAAAAAAGTTACGGACCCCGCTGAATAATATTTCTGGATCCGCCACTGCATGTTCGAGTTCTTCAAATGTATTTAGAATGACTGCAGAAGCCTTACCAGCACTATCGGTTTCTTGAATGATGAATTTTACCATGTACTCTTCCGGGTTCGTTCGTTGTCCTTACATTTTCTCTTTGTTGCTATTTTCTGTGAATCAATAGCCACTGGCAACAACATTCTCTGTCAATCTTTCGCTTCAGTTTTTCCACAAATATTGAAGCTAGCTGTAGTGGGCGTGATGGTAACAACAAAAGATTCCTCTTACTCTTTTATATTTGTAAATTTTATTATCAGGTATGTTTTGGTTTGGTCACTTGATATGCACATTGCATGAAAAGCAGCTCTCACTTGATAATTGATATATATTATTATGGCAACATCTGTGTTGTTGGAATATATTTCTATGTATGTGTGTTGAGCAATGTTCTTTTGGCAGAAATGCATGCTAGAATACGGTATGAATCATCTTTGTCTCGGATGGATCCCCCGTGTTCAACAACAGTCCTACGTACTCTACTGTCGGTGCATCTCAAAGACCGAACTGGATCCTCTGCTTTTGGAGTCCGGCTTCTCCCCCAGCTTTTGGGAACGTGGCCGGATCACGGCCACCCAATTTTTGTGTGTTCACTCTCCCTGATTGGAATGGACGAACGTGATCCGGCCATGTCCCGGAAGCCGGGTAAAGCCGGGATTCTCAAAGCCGAGAATCCGGACCTTGGACTTTGAGGAATTCAACAAACTTGTGGGTATTTGTAAATTTGTTGAATGTCTAGCTAGCTTATGTTCATTCATATTCATTCTCAAAATTAAACATAAGACCCTAAGGCTGTAAAATGCATGTTTATATATCGGCTATATTGAGAGTCACAAAAAGGTTAAAAATTAATGTTATTGTCCAGAAAATGTATAATATATCCTTAGATGTCACCTTTAATGAAGAAGGAAGAAAGAAGCTTACTAGCTATCAAGATATAGTCATAGGGAGGCATACAAGCAACAACAAAGCATTAAAAATTCAATAGCAAATCCATTCCACTATAGTTGGACGTTAAAGCGTGGGATGAAGTTAAAAGATCGCTTCCAAATGACCAAAACGGGAGTAGGATTATTTTCATGACGCGTATTCATAATGTTGTTTTACAAGCCAAAAATGATTGTATCCTTCAGGGGCGGACCCACGTGCCCCGGTGGGGCACGTGACCCCACTGGATTTTCAAATTTTAATTTTTATTTTAGTATGAAAACTATGTAGTTTTGTTGTTAAAAAACGTCATTTTGTCGATAAAAATTGATGTTTTAGACCCTGGTGACCCCACTGAATTTTTTTTTGGATAAAAGATGTAGTTTTAGACTCCGATGACCCCACTGGAATTTATTCCTGGATCCGCTACTGGTATCCTTCATCACCTACGTTTTCTGTCAGAGAAGGAAAGTTGGGAGTTGTTGTTAAGGAAGGCATTTCGTACGGAAGCTTGCCCACCAGATTTTTCAGAGATTGGGAAGATGATTACAAAAAACTGCAACGGCCTTCCTTTGACAATTGTTTTAATTGGAGGCCTCCTTGCTAGTACCGAAATAAGTCTAAGTTGGTGGAATAAAATTTAAACAACGAGTTCCTACGCTTCTACGGAAGGTTGTATGGACGTGTTAGAATTAAGTTATCGGATTTACGAGCATCCGAAGCCATGCTTTCTATTTTGGAGCATTTCTCAAGATGCATTAATTGCGTGTGAATAAGTTGACGCCTGCTATGGATCATTGAAGGATTTGTGTTGAATTCCAACAAGGAAAACTTAGAAAACGTGGCAAAAGAGTACTTATGTGATCTAGTTGATAGAAGCCTTGTGACATGGGATCAAAAGTTGTTGGATTCAAGATCTAGTGCATGAGTTCTGTCAAGGAAAGGCTCAAAATGAGAACTTTTTCCAATTAATGAGTGGATACGAGGCTTCCAAATCCTCAAGTTTCACCGTACGTAATCCGTATCGTGTATATGCATGGGAAATATCTCAGTGACGCTACGAAAATATGTCCAAGTATCCACTCTCTACTTGATAAGCGTCTAACGATTGTTGATAGCGCCTAGCAACACGTCCACGACCCCCAATTAATTTTTCATTCATTCAATATCCGAATTGAGTGATTCCAAAACCAAACATTATCTATTCAGTGAGTAGTATTTTTAGACTTGATAAACTCCCGGTGAATCTCTCCGGAACGAATCCGAAATTTACGCTAAAGTTTACTGTTTCAGCACATATTCTAAGTCCTCATTCCATGAATTTAGTTTATATCTCCAACAAGATTTGAGGAGTTCGGGAAGATCATCCTTCTCTATGGTTAGGAAGGGGAGAACGTAGAGCTAGCGAGAAAATGCATAAATAAATTCATCATTTACAAACATAACGTGTGATGTAATGGTTAATATAAAAAAATAAAATGAAATAGCTCTAGATTCCAATAAAAATCTTAATGACATGTTTGTTACGCATGAATGGAACGTAAATGATTAAAACAATAGGAATGAAATAAAATAAATTTATTGCAATACTGCATTTGGAATGTCAAAAAATGGAATGAAACAAATTATATAAAATGTGACACATCGAGTAATGAGTATGGTATGATAGAAGATTAATGATGTGTGAGATAAGGTATGGTATGATTCATAAAATAAGATATGATGGAAGTGATGATGTTAGGTAGCGTGGGGTGGTGGGTAAGGTAGGGTAACAGGGTAGGGTAGCGTAGAGGTGGGTATGATAGAGTGGGGTGGTGTATAAGGTAGGGTAGGGGTGAGGTGCTGGGTGGGGTAGGGAGGTTAAGGTAGTTGGTATGGTGATGTAGGATAGAGTGATGGGTAGGGTAGGGTAAGGTGGGTGGGTATTCCTACCCCAACACTCCACTGCATCCTACCTCTCTACCCACGTGTTTTGACGATTTTCATTTTATTCTATCATATTCCATCCATTTTAGAAATGAATGAAAATGAACATTTTTCATTCTATTGGAATAAAACTTAATTACCTTCCATTATCTCATAATCATACACAAATACTAAAATGAAATGAAAAACACCTAACAAACACACTATAAAATCATGCAATATGATTATTCATGGTATAAAAAATTCCTATATATATAATATACGATGAGGAAGTAAGAAGCGACCAGATTTTGTATCGGAGGTGGGTACCATGTATGTAAGAAGAAGAGAATCGCAAATATATTGCCACATGTCGCACGTAGGGGAGTCCTCCCAACCATGTGGGACCCCACTATTTATTCCTTCCTTCCCTTCAAGCTCACGACTCACGGGACCTTCGTGCCGTTCTGCGTTTCTTCTCCTAAACTCCAAATCCATCCTACAGCAAACATATTGGGGAAAATAATAATACGTGATGTTTGTTTTGTTGTTCCAATAAAATTACTAGGTGTATCATTATTCATGCTATATTCTTTTTCCTGATTTTAATGTTGTTGTAATAATAATTTTAGCCCATCTTAAAATTTGCAAATCAACCGGCCACTCGCATTTCTAGGGCTTTTAAGATCCGAATTTCTCTCAAATTCGTTTTCTCTCTCGCTGTACAGTCTGTACTGCTGGAACTCGCCTTGAAAAAAAATTCCCTTTTTGAATAATTAGATCATAGTCACCAATCTCCCCATCCATCAAACTGGAACCGATTTTTGTCATTTTTCTGAATTTCTGCTTCTTATATTTCTCTCTTTCTGGGAAAAAAGATATTCATTGTTGCGGACATTGTTGTTGCAAATCATCAGGTTGTAATTTCAACAATGTGGGTTTCTTTCTATTGGAATGAGTTTATAATTTGGGATCAGGGTTCTGTAAGGATCCTTATTCAGTGTTGACCTCTTTGGGATATATTCAATCATATTCGGTTTTTTTTTTTTTTTTTTTTTTTTTTTTTTCTGAAGCTAAAAAAGACTCGGTTTAGGGATTGGATTGGATTGGTTGTTGAGATCCATGTGGGAGGATTCTTTACATTGTTTGGGGGATTGAGAGAGATATTTCATTCCTATCTGCCTGATTGAAAGGGTTTTTTAGAATAATGCTGATTTGATCACAAATAGATGTGTCAAAAAGTGGAACTGAATCCGTTTTTTGTTTTTGGGAATTTGAGATAAGCTCACAGTTTCCTGTTTTGTAACGGGGAGCTGTAAGATTGAATCATCATGGGTTGTGCTTGTTCCAAGGGAGGTTCTATAAGCCCAAACCTGAGGAAAAAAGAGAAGAAATCGAAAAAGAAGACCTCAAAAAGATTCAATGTGTCAAAAGAAGAGGTTGTGTTAACAGAGGTTGATAATGGTGCAAATGATGCTACTACAAGGCTTATATTGACTGACAATGTTGAGAGAAGTGCAGGCTCAACACCACCGTCTGGGGAAGAGGAAGGGAAGAACAATGCCGCCTTTGAGAAATCCTGCGAATCCTCCATCATCTCCCATGTGCCAAAAAGAGACGGGACGGGGGATGGTAATGGTATGACTGATGGGAAACCTCAAGTCTCAAGGGTGTTTAGTGTTAAAAATGGGGTTGATGGGGCTCAAGTTGCTGCTGGGTGGCCATCATGGCTGGCTGCTGTAGCAGGTGAAGCTATTAAAGGATGGGTACCTCGAAAAGCCGATTCATTTGAGAAACTTGATAAGGTCTTTAATTGTTCCTCTTATTTATTTTTGAATATTGTGCCCTTTGAAGAGAAAGCTGTTTCATTTCTTATTTTGCTATATGTTCTTGCCATGATGTTTCCGATTTCTCTTCTCTGTGAAAGCTTTTTCATATAACAGCTTTGTTTGCCCAAGAATTAAGGAAGTATGATTTTCAAATATTCCCCTGTGCAATTTGAATCTAGTTTGTTGACATTTGTATATGTTGGGACATTAGAGAAATCAGGGAGAAATAAGTACTGGACGCATTTATACTCGTCTTTGGGACAGGCTTGTTTGTTATTTGATGTAATAGTTGAAAAAGTAGACATCTTTGAATGTTAACCTAAAGAGGTGATAAGTCCTGTTGAGCTTGCAAACCTTAAATTTACTGTCCCAGTGTCCCTCTGTGCTTTTGGATCAAGGAATTCACACCATGTTTGAATTCCTTTTACTGTTATTATGAAGTTAAGGTAAATCATACATTTATGCATACAGCATAAATACAACTAATACTGACCAATATTATGACAAATTATCACTGCTTTGTTCCATTCCTGTTAAAGGATAGAAAAAATATGGTATCTGTTTGTCCTGAAGCAGGACTGGCATTCTCACTTTAATAGTTTAATTATTGTATGAAATCGGGCCTTTTTTACTGTGCAGATTGGTCAAGGGACATACAGCAGTGTTTACAGAGCATGTGACCTTGAAACAGGGAAGATTGTGGCTTTGAAGAAAGTCCGGTTTGTCAACATGGATCCAGAAAGTGTTCGTTTCATGGCAAGGGAAATCCTTGTTTTGCGTAGATTAGATCATCCAAATGTCATGAAACTAGAAGGTCTAGTGACGTCTAGGGTTTCATGCAATCTATACCTTGTATTTGAGTATATGGAGCATGACCTCACTGGCCTTGCGGTATCAGCAAAAGTCAAGTTTACAGAGCCACAGGTGTGTATCACAGTTCTAATCATGATTATGGAAAATGATGTTTTTTTCTAGCTTGGCCTAATCTTCGTAAATGCATTTTGAAGTTGATGACGGCTGTAGTAATATAAAGCATTTTATTTCACATTTATATGCAAATATTTTCTTTTGTGCTCATTGAAGTATATGATTGAAGCTACTAAGGTCACAAATGAATCATTGTCTCTTTCAATTGTTTGATGATGCATACATGAGTTTCATATCTCTGTGACTGTCTTTGTAATAAAGGATTTAACCTGTTGTTCTTCCAGATCAAGTGTTACATGCAACAACTTCTTCGAGGTCTTGATCACTGTCATAGTCGTGGGATCTTGCATCGTGACATCAAGGGATCAAATCTTTTAATTGACAATAATGGCAACCTGAAGATTGGAGATTTTGGTTTAGCCACCTTTTACCGTGCCAATCAAAAACATCCTCTGACTAGTCGTGTAGTTACCTTATGGTTCCGACCCCCTGAGCTTTTGCTTGGTGCAACGAATTATGGACCATCTGTGGATTTGTGGAGTGCCGGTTGTATTCTTGCTGAGCTGTTTGCAGGGAAACCTATAATGCCAGGAAGAACAGAGGTAAATTTATAAACTCGATGAATAGGGAACACAGGGAACATTCCTTTTGTCTTTTACTACAATATGATTGATGAGTACTGTCGAAGTTTATTTATTTCTTCCCTTTTTTTTTTTTTCCTGATTTCAAAATCTTACTTAAGCATTTGCAGTTTTTTATTAGTGAATGACTGGAAATTCCGATGATGGTTCGCTTTTGACTTCTTGCAGGTGGAACAGTTGCATAAAATATTTAAATTATGTGGTTCACCATCCGAAGAATATTGGAGAAAATCAAAGTTGCCACATGCAACTATTTTCAAACCTCAACAGCCCTACAAACGCACTGTATCCGAGTCATTCAAAGATTTCCCACCTTCAGCTTTGGCACTTTTAGATAGTCTTCTGGCTTTCGAACCTGAGTGTAGGGGATCGGCAAGTTCTGCTCTTCAGAGTGAGGTACAGACTTTATGCATGGTATAAGTGAAAATCCGAATTTTGTTAGTTTAATTTCCTCAAATGCGCTGGAAAAACCTTCTTTAAGCTGAATGGCCTCAAGACTTTTTTTTTTCTTCAGTTCAAAAAATGACCTGTGATTCCTACTCTTTGTTTCTGTGTAACAAAATCTATCCAATCTAAAATTCGGGAAGTTGAGAAATCGTCTTCTTGACAAATCACACTTGATGTCATCGTAGTCAAATAGGTTCTATGTGCACACGCTCCCTATTATTGGTCGATTGTACATTAAACGTAAAATGCATTATTCTTATTCCATTTTTTTTCTTGATTTTTGTGTCTGTTTAGTTAAGCTTTTACCTGAAATATTTTTATAGACCGTTTGTTCAACCCGGAATCGTTATTGCAGTTCTTCACGACGAAGCCTCTTCCTTGTGATCCATCAACATTGCCAAAGTATCCCCCAAGTAAGGAATTTGATGCGAAGAATAGGGATGAAGAAGCTAAAAGGCATGTAGTTCTAGCTTTCACACTTTATAATCGGATGTTTTTTTTTCCTTGTTTACCTATTTTTTTAGGGATTCTGAACTTGGTTTTCTTTTGTGTGGCAGGCAAAAGGCCACTGCCAGTAGGGGCGTGATTCAGATTCCTCGAGAAAAGGATCCAAAGAATCCAAAGCAGTCCCTGCACCACATGCTAATGCCGAGCTGCAGTCGTCCATTCAGGTACATTTTCCATATTGCATGAAATGCATTCCCAACAGCGGTTTTAACTCTTAAACCGGTTTCTTGTATGTTCTTTGAATGGTGATGATGCTACATGACATGAAAAAATTTCTTGCAAAATCAGAAATGGCAGGCGCGGACCAATAATAATAATAATACCAAAAGTAGTAGTGAGAAGTTCTTTCCTGAAGAAGACGGTGGTTCTGGATTTCCGTTCGACCCTTCCGGAGGACATCCACATAACGGCGTTTTGGTGCAAAATGGTGCACCTAAAAGCTTTGCAAACACCCAGGTAAGTGAAGCTGGTGGTGGGGTCCATAGTACTTCCATGAGACACTCAACAAAATATGATCCTGAATTTAAAACACACAAATCATATAATAAACCCAATGGAGGAGGAGGGGCAGCACACTTGTCTAGATTCTCAAACTCAGTTGGAGTTCACGGTGGTGCACGGCTTGATCTTACTCGAGACAACATTGTCCATTCACAATGGCCAGGGGAACGTTTGAATGGCAATGATAGTCACCGCCAACTTAGTGGGACCGATTCATCTCATAGTTTGATGGGTGGACCAGGCCTATCACATAAGGTTGATGAGGCATATGCAATGGTAAGGAGCACACTATCCTTTTTTTAAAGGGACCATTTAAATGCACCACACTCAACTTAAAGCCGGATTTTGTTGGAGTTCGTTTTTCTTATAATAATTGCATCGTTTGTAACAGGGTTATGGGTCTAAGAAGTCAAAGATCAACTACTCTGGACCGTTGCTCCCACCTGACGGAAGTATAGAGGACATGCTGAAAGAACATGAAAGACAAATACAACAAGCAGTGCGCAAAGCTCGAGAAAAAAACAAGAACTTGAAAGCCTATCGTGACACCAATTTGCAAGGAGATTCTTTTATGAACTATGTGGGAAATGCCCGGTGACCCCTCTATCACACTCATGCAATGTGTATAGTTTTTTCTATACGACCACACGACATGATCCTATTTAGTGAGATAGAGGATAGAATATAACACATGACGACCACGGTCATTGGCAAAAAAACGCACTCTCCTTAAATAAGGTGCTGATTGGTCGGTCGGCCATCAAACCCGTTCAACAGTTGTATTGAAGATTGTTGTAGAGATATACCAGTGATGATTATGAGCCCCAAAACAACCCTGAGAATGAGGGCTGATTGCTTGAGAGCCAACCTTCCTGTACAGTTTTTTCCAATTGGATAGAAGCTAAGCATATATAATATATAAAAATATTTATTGGCTTTTTGTGATTTGAGGCCATTTTGTATCTCTCACAGAATTCATAGAAAGAACTAACTAATTTCTGATTATACCCCCCTCTGAATGATGCAATGTATTATTGACCATTATTATTATTATTTATTTAATGTAACCAGGAACAAAGATTTAGAAAGAAAAACTATCATTTCCTCCAATGATTTCACTCACATTGACTATGTATCTCTCTTTTGTGTAAAAGGCAATATCCTCGCCCACACGGCCTTTCCACCCCGACTTGACAGAATGGTGAGGAGGTTAATAATCATGGTGACTCAGCGGCCCCTTAGGTGGGAGGATCAGAACCCAGTGCCCACCCCGACCTGACAGAATGGTGAGGAGGTTAATAATCATGGTAACTCAACGGCCCCTTAGGTGGGAGGATCAGAACCCAGTGCCCACAAGTGTCCCTAGTCCTTGTGCCACTGGTTGAGGTTATGATTTGACTCTATCTCTATGGTCAAATCAGAACCATCGGTTAAACCAAGATGAAGAAACCCTATTTGACTTAAAGTCTTGGTTTCTGATAGGTATATGTGTCTGTAAAGTCCATCATCGGTAAAGTAGTAGCATGATCCTCCCTATATAAGTGTGAGACATAAATGTCTTGTCAACTCGGGTTAACCCTTTTAGACCAAACAAGTAAGGCGGTCTAAGCAGTTGACCGGATCATTTATGACTCATTTAGCCCTATCAAACCCGGGTCCGGGGTCTGAGGGCGTTACATAGTCCCTAGTCGGTTTATCTAGGTATATACAGAATCTGGTTTTGCAAAGAAAATTCCTATCAAAGCTAACGGTACATCTCTATCAAGTACCAAACTTTTCAGATGTACATCACCACTAATTTTGCTTCATCCAGAATATATATGTCTAGGTCCTCTTTCTCCATCACTTGAACTTGTATCGCAATCGCAATGGCTTATTGTCTAAGCATATAGGGTCTGGTTGGCTTTCAAGTTTAAACTTAACCATCTATATATGTCTTCCTCACAACTCACAAGTTATTAGTACAATATAGTGTCCATTTTTGCTTCCCACAACTCAAAGTACAAAACCTAATAATTTTCTCTATTCAGTTTTATGCTAAATCTGTTAAGAATTAAACATGAGGCCTGTAAAACAACGATATTCGGTTAATTTAAAGCTCCTGATGATAAGCATTCTTGCAGCATTCTTCCTTCTATTTGCTCTAAGTTCAAGCTTTTTCCAATCATCCAATATTTCTTCAAAAGATGATGATGCAGCAAAGTGCTCAACAAGTAGCCGCATTTGTAGCAAAATCCCACCATCCATTTCTCATGCTATCATTCACTACTCTACCTCAAGCATCACACCGCAACAAACAATGCATGAAATATCAGTGACATCCAAGGTTTTGGACAAGAAATCCCCTTGCAATTTCCTTGTTTTTGGGCTCGGATACGACAGCCTGATGTGGGCTTCGCTGAACTATGGCGGAAGAACTGTATTCTTAGAAGAAGATGAGGCTTGGATTGAGCAAATGAGAAGAACATTCCCTATGTTGGAGTCTTTTCATGTTACATATACTAGCAAAGTGAGCCAAGCGAATTTCCTTATGGAAACGAGCAAAGGACCCGAGTGTACCGATGTTCTTGATCCTAAATACTCCATTTGTGAGCTAGCATTAAAGGGATTGCCTGATGAAGTTTACAACATCAAATGGGATTTGATTATGGTCGATGCTCCCACCGGCTACTACGAGCAAGCTCCGGGAAGGATGGCGACGATATATACGGCGGGGATGATGGCTAGGAGCAAGGAAGATGGAGAGACTGATGTGTTTGTGCATGATGTGAATAGGGAGGTTGAAGATAAATTTTCTGCCACCTTTTTATGTGAAGGGTATATGAAGAAACAAGTGGGGAGGTTAAGGCATTTTAGGATTCCAAGTCATAGGAGTAATTTGAACATGCCCTTTTGCCCATAACATTTATCATCTTCATTTTTGAACGTTTTCGTCTCCTCCTTCTTTTCGTTTTTTACTCAGATTTTTTTGTTCATTCAAGAAATAAATAAAATGCTACAACAGAGGATTATCCAATACAACAGAGGATTATCCAACCACATTAATAGTCTGTGACGTCCCGTTCCGGACACCGAGTCCTTATCCGGAAACGTCTGGCATGTATATATTAACTTTTTAAATCGTCAAAAATAATATATACATAAACCTCGTAACAATTAATCAGAGTAAAAGATGAATAAAAAAAAAAACTAAACATAACTCGGAAAAAAAATGTCAAACGACAAACAACGGATCACCAGTCCCAATCAACGTCTAAGAAAAAACTGAAAAGACAAAACAACAAAATAAATGTTGTTCGACTCATTACATCCCAAATGAAACGGAAAAGGTACTAAGTCTATGTCTCAAAGTTTGAATGATTAAAAGTCAGATAAGATAAATGTCCAAGTCATCGTAATTTTGTGAGCTCAGCGTCACTCTGTCAACTCCATCGTCATAACCAAAATCATCATCATCATGTCAACCACATTCTTGGGTGGGAACAAAAGAAAGAGAAGAGGGTTAAGTCTTTCGTCTTAGTAAATAGTAGAAGAAAAGGTTACTGATAAATAGCAATAAGGGTATATGCATGTAATATGATATTATTTACAATCACTACTGCATAAGTTGTAATAGTAGATCTCTCTCACTCTCTCTACTAGCTCAGTAGTATATCCTCGCACAAATAAGGTTTGTTACATCAATACCAAAAGAACACCGCATGCGTAGTGAGAATCTGCACAAGCATATATTAAGACTCTCTCGAGGCATGGACTTAGGTCTCCATGTGGGAGTTACACATTGGCCCTTGACACAGAGCTTCAAAGAAATGTAAAGGCAAAATTAGGATTTTGGTCATCTAACTCGCTTCTACTTTTGGATTTTAGTCTTCTTTCTGTCCGGTGAGGAAAATGGTCCTCTAACTTGTTTTTTTTTCCCAAGCGAAAAGCTTTCATTAATTTAACATGTACATAGCCAAATCGGCGCGACAACCTTTCCAAACGACTCCAAAATCGGACTTGAAAGAGAAGCGACAAGCTCGTCGCGCCAACTTTGTTGTTTTCCTTTCAACATGCAAAATAATACAAAATCAAAGCTACGATAAAGACTTTAATGTCCTCCACAATTGCTTTCTGAATCAAGGGAGGTGGACTAGACTATTACTGAAACTTACAAGAATTAAACAATATGATGAATGTACTAGATTTTTACACCTAAAGCTAAGCACCGTCGTAGACACCATCTCATTGCCCTCGCTCCGCAGCAAAAGAGCGAATCGCTTGTACTCGCGGCGATGCCCAAGCTTCCAAAAAGCGTGCCACAGGGATCAAAAAACGTTGCTCCAAAGCCTGCAAGACGAGATTCCGATTTCCAGGTTGCATCAGCAAACACCATCGCCGCCTCAGTTTGAGGGATATCGTGCTGCAAATCATGAGAGGGATGAAAATTATTATTAGAAGAGACCCTCTCCATAGACGATGCCTGCAAATAATCGTTATTCATCTCACAAGCAAAAGTAGCAGTATCCAAGAAAGACCAAAACACGTTTTCAAAAATCCTTTTACATCTCGCCTTCCAGAGTGCCCAAAAAACAAAGCAAGAAAGGACAATCCTATTCTTAAGCACATTAAAATCAGGCGCCGCAGCTATTTTATCCCACCAGGAAATAAGCGTTGTCCTATCTAATTGGAAAACATCCCAATGCACGCCGACAACTTTCCAAACATTTTTGCAAGCGGACAAATAATAAATAAATGGTCAATAGTTTCTACTTCTCACCGCAGGCGAGCGAGAGGAGATATCCATGCCAAAACGCTTTATGCAAAGACTACCGAAACCGGGAGGATACTTTTCAGACATTTCCACAAAAAATATTTTAGTTTATTTGGGAGCGAAAGCGCCCAAATGAGCTTCCATAATTTTTATTTAATGACGAACTAGTCGAAGCACCACCGCGGGTTTTGAAGTTGTGCAGGAAGTAGTCATAAGCAGCTTTCGAAACAAACTCTCCATTCTTTGAGAAAACACATAGCCGTTTATCTGGCACACTGGTTACACTAACGGGGATACTTTCAATCTGTCTAATATCCACCTGCCAGAAAAAATCCGAAAGCTTAACAGGATCCCAAGCTTGATTGGTCAGCAAGTCACTGACTAAGGCGTCTTGATTGTGGGTGGGTATAGGCATGATGGGCTTGAAGGATGGGTTATCAATAATCCAAGGATCTTTCCAAATTCTTATCAATTTTCCATCCCCAACAGAAAAGCACGTACTGGCCTTAAGGAAAGACTGTGCATGCATAAGGTTTTTCCAGATGAAGGAAGCACTAAAAGGGACCTTACAATCAAAGACAGAGGAGTTAGGAAAATATCTTCCACGCAACACCCTAGATACCAGAAGGTCAGGATTAGAGTGAACCCTCCAAAGGGTTTTAGCTAGAGCCACAATATTTGCGACCTCAAGTTACGAAAAGCCAAGTCCGCCCCTGCCTTTAGGTTTACAAAGATGGTCCCATTTGCCCAATGATACCCAACAAAGTCCTTACCCGAATTACCCCACCAGAAATTGGTCATTAAAGCATGAAGTTTATCCACGAGACCTTTTGGGAGCTTGACCACAAACATTGTGAGATTAAGGATAGCAAATAGGGTGGACGACAAAGAAGATGATTTTCCCCAGGACTTAAGAATTTATATTTCCACCCATTGAGCTTACTTTTACACTTGTCCAAGATATAAGAGAAAATCGCTTTTGGACCGACCAATAACTATAGGAAGCCCTAGATATTTTGAGTGGTGGACTTGACTAGACCATTAAGAATAGAAAGAATCTCATATTTGCCTTTCAGATAGACACATTTTTGCTAAAGAAGACAAATGACTTTTGCAAATTAATAGATTGACCCGATATTTGCTCATACATATTAAGGATACTTTGCATTTTCTTTGCACACGACGCATTCGCTTTTGTGAGCAACAATGAGTCATCCATAAAAAGGAGGTGATTAATACACGGATTTGCTTTTAGCAATTCTCACTCCAATCATAGATCGTCTTTATTCGCTTTCCCCAACAAATGGCTAAGGCCCTGAGCACACAAAATAAATAGATACGGGGACAAAGGATCCCCCTGGCGAATTCCCCTGCTTGGTTTAAGAAATCCCCACCTATCATTGTTTATTATGAAAGAGAAGGAGACAGTGGTAACACATTCTTTTATCAAGGACACCCATTTGACACTAAAACCCAACTTTCTCAAGATAAAAAAAAATATGGCCATTCAATTATATCGAAAGCTTTAGAGATGTCAAGCTTCACAGCCATATATGCATCCTTTCCTTTCCTTTTCTTTTATTTAGCATGTAATGGATGGACTCGTGGGCAATAATGTAACTATCTACAAGCTGTCTATTAGGGACAAAAGCATTTTGACTTTCACCTATGCAGTGGGGTAGGACCCTCTTTAATCTGTTTGCTAGAACCTTTGAAACAATTTTGTAAATAACGTTGCAAAGGCTAATTGGATGAAAGTGAGCAGCTTCAGAAGGTTGCGCAATTTTTGGCACGAGGGCAATGCAAGTATGGTTTAGTTCTTTAGGGAACCTACCTCACGAATAAAATTATTAAGTGCTCTAACTAGATCGATTTTATAATTTCAAAACAACTTTTAAAAAATTTGAGAGACATACCATCCGGTCTCAGGGCAATGGATGAATGCATCCGAAAATTACACTCTTGAGTTCTGCGCCCGAGACAAACTTTTAGCAAAAAGAGTTCATTTCGGTGTTATACAAGCCTCCATGTCCTCCAATTTCGCAAGATAGCGATATTAATTCCTGTGGATGAAAAAGATCGAAGATAATAGTTACGGAATTACGATGCAATGCTAGCGAAGTCACAGCTCGATTTCAAAAGAGGGTTAAAAATGCCATTGATTCTCTTTTCCTTCTTTTTCCATTAGCAACCATATGGAAGAATTTAGTATTTTTATCGCCTCTTTTCACCACTTAATTAGGCAGATTTCCAAAAAATTTCTTCTTCAGCGTACGCTTTCATAAGTTCATATTTAAGACATTTAAGTTGAAGAACCGGCATGTTATCCTCAATTCCAGATTTTATTTGATCTTTTATCTGACAGATTTTCCTTGCATTATTAGGTGCATTAATTAGTCTTCCTCCAGTTATTTAAACACATTCGCACCTGTTTAATTTTACATAAAATTCGATAAAAAGGTGAACCTGGGATTGTTCGAGACCAACCATCTCTCACCACATCCAAGAAACCCGTCCTGGCAATCCATCTATCATCAAAAAGGAACTTCCTCTTTCCGTTAGCACTGACCGCGCTGCAAGAGAGATCCAAAAGACAGTGATCGGAACATGCCATATCAATATGAGTGACAGCAGCCTCATTAAACATTGCCGACCAATGTGGGGAGGCCAACGCCCTGTCAAGTCTTTCATAAATAGGGTCCTCTCCCTCTCTCAACCTGCACCAGGTCCAAAAGTGCCCAACAAATCCCAGGTCAATTAGACCACACGATGCAATGAAGTCTTTAAAGTCGGCAAAAGATGATTCTGCCCGCTGTCTTCCACCCATTTTTTCTCGACTTGAGCATATGTCATTGAAGTCCCCCGCCAAAACGAAGCAATCTCCCCAAGTCGGTCTCCTGTTCTTCAAGAATTCCCATTGCTTTTTTCGATGAGACGCAGAAGGACTTGCATAAACCCCAATGAACCACCAGCAAAAACCCGGCTGAATACCATTTATACAGACTTCAATAGTGAAGGAAGTAGAAGTGATATTTACAATGTCAACATCATTTTTCCAAAATAAAGCTAGTCCACCAGAAAGCCCTAAAGGTTCTACAGTAGCCACGTCGTCAAAACCATACTTTTTACATAGATTTTTCAAAAGCATAGAGGAATTTTTAGTTTCTGATAAGAAAAGCAAATCCGGGGAGTGGAGCTTACAAATCTCCTCAGTTTGGGAAACTGTCAAGGAGCTCCCCGCCCCTTGGCAATTCCACACCATGATCCTCATTGCGGTGGTGGGAGCCACTTTGGGCTGGCTGCCTCCAACCCACTTTGTTCTGCTTCCGTAAAGGGCACGGATTTAATTCTCAACTTTTTTAGGAAAGGCTCTGATAGATCCGAAAGGCTTGCATCCGAGTCATCTTTCTTGTCCTTCTCCACAACTTCCTTTGCACTTGCATCAGAGGCAGGTGGGCAGACAATTGTTGACCCCTTTTTTGCTTTGAACTTTATTTTTCTTTTCCCGTCAATAACTGCATTGCCTTGTAAGATTTCTACATTGTACAGATTCTCTACCATCACGTCAATTGAGGGATTAGATTGCTGCTGCGTGCTTTGGCTGTTTTGAACATCAGTGGGGTACCACTCCAGCATTAGGATTTCAGACTTACGCACTGGGGTGCTCACATGAGGAACAGCTGGGTCATCAACCATTTGCTTCGAGGAAGATCCATGTGCTTCAACCTCCATCTTCTGACTTTTTTGATCTACCCGATCGGTCACCTCACAAGGCTTATACCTGCTCGTGTCCACCCTTTCTACAGTTTGTTTTGGAGACTCTACCCTTCTCAGAGATGCACTTGCAATGGCTTTGCCAAGAATAGAGGCCCTCTGCTCTAAAATATTTCTGTTGCTTTGCACTACTGGTTGATTGTGTCCTCGAGTTTCCGATGAGGAAGATGAAACTTCTGGTAAAGATTTGAATGAAGGTGCATAAAGTTCTGGGCCGAACAACTCTTCCTTGTGGATACCCTTTGATTGGTCCATAACTTTGGCGTAACAGCTAGCGGCCGTGTGCCCAATGATACCACAATAAGCGCAGAAAAGAGAGACATTTTCGTATTTAAGGGAGATCCATCTTACAGTTTTACCTTGAGACGCCTTCATGCCCTGCACTAAAGGCTTAGAGATATCCATTTCAACTAGACAGCGGACAAACTTCCTATACATAGGACCCCCACACACAACTTCTTTCTTTAGAACATTTCCCAAGCACTTGCATATATGCTCTCCTGCATTTGCTGAAGTCCAATCGAGGTATAAGTTCCAAACTTGAACCCAGATTGGGGTAACTTTAAAGGAATCATCATCAATTTCGATCCCAGGCTTCCATTTCTTGATGATTAGAAGCTGAGATTTGTAGTACCAAGGACAGCCTAAGAGGACCTTGTCAGCATATATCTCCAAATCAAATTGAGCCTGGTGTAAGCGTTCACCAAGGGTAATTAGCTCAAATTTTCCTCTGCATCTCCAGATTGACTTCAGCATGTCAAAGAGAGCTTCATAGCTGATGCGCGAATCCGAAATTACTTTGATAACCAGACTCCTTTTGCACTCCTCAAGGGCTTTTGCAGTAACGGCTTCCGGTAACTTGATTTGTATCTTTCCTGTGGCAGAGATCTCAACACCTTCCAGCTTTTTGACCAGGTCGGTGTCCATGGCTGGAGAGGATAGAGAAAAACCAGAGACCAGATAGGGAACTAAGAGAGTAGACAGAAACACAAACAAAATGGAAGGTTGAAGAAGAAGCAGAGCTTGGAACGGGGACTGTACTCTAGTGATGACTGGAAAGGTCGAGAGCTTTCTCTCACTATCGCAAGAGCTTTCTCTCACTTAACTTACTCAAGACACGATTTGAGTCCGTCCTCTAACTTGTTTATTGTTTTGAAAATAGTCACATTCACAGGAAATAGTGATTGACACCTAATTTTTAAAAAAGGCTTTACATATGGCCTGTAATTGTCACATTGAATCCTACGTGGCTATGGACCCCATTTTATTTAAAAAAAAGGATTTCTCCTTCCAATTTCCCCCCAATTTCTTTCTCCTTCCAATTTCCTCCAATTTCATCCCTCAAAATCTAATCCCTAATTAATTTGCAATTTGAAATTGCTGAGACAGGCGATGAATCATTTGCAATTTGGAATTGGAAGTTCTCACAAAGAAATAGCACCAAAGTTTATAATATCTCTACATTAGCTATTGTTTCCGGCGGAAAATGCAGCACCACCGCAACCTTCTTATCCAGATATATCATTCTTGCTGGAAGTTTCAGCCGGAGCATAACCGGGAAATACAACTGTAATGCTAGTCCGGTTTCAACTAGCAAGAAACAAAAAAGCAAAAGATTTGCTATTGGAATGTCAATTGAGATTGTTATTTCAGGAATTTTGTAACTGGGATTGGCATTTTTCTTCTTTTATAAGCAAAAGATTAAAGATTCAAATGAATCCCAGAAGAAATTAGGGGAATTTTACTACTTTAATTCCTCAAGAACTAATAACACCGCCATCTTCAAATTTCTTGAACATTGAACATATTATGGACCCAATTGCAAAAATATTGTTTGTTGAAAACAGAGAATCAAATCCAAATGGCTCTGTTTCTAATTCAAATTATCAAGCACTCATCCACTACAGGAAGGTAAGGAAGGGCCATGGGGTGGAGGATGAGCAACCTAATTGTCTCTTAGCAGATTTAGCTTATGTTTCAATGGATGCAGATAAAGAAGATGATTGAAGTGGAGTTTAAATGCTACAGGTAAGTTTGAAGGTTTGAAGGTTTTCATCTTCTTCCCCAATTCTCATCTTCCTTTGCAATTTTGTATTTAGTTTCCTGCTGAAAATCCTCAAACAAATCAACTCAAATTAAATCCAACACGTTTCCGATGGGATCGAATAAAATCAAATGATCAAAGGCAAGACCACCAAAACTCACAACATCAACATCTGAAGCAAGTTCAAACAAATGGATTGTGCTCCCTTGCGGCACCACTACCTTAATCTCTTATGTTTCTGGCGATGATGTTTTCCATTGAGGAGAAGCCTAAAAACAAATTACAGAGAATTTAATATATAAATAAAAAAATAAAATATGAAGATGAAAAATTGAAGGTAGTAAATGGAGGAAGAAGATGGAAGAGGATTAGACGGGAGATGCAAAGTAATAAATTAGGAATTAGATTTGGAGGAATGAAATTGGGGGAAATTAGAAGGAGAAATCATTTTTATAAGGACTATTTTCCTCACCGAAGCAGGAGCATGACTAAAATCCAAAATAGGCCAAGTTACAGGACTTTTTGAAAATTCGGGATGTTACATAATTACATGACAACGGCAGCATATAAAAGCACCAATGCATAGCACCAATGTATACTTGTGCTGCAACATGTATTTCTCTCAAGCGTAAAGATGCACAAGAAGCCTAATCTACAAGTAATTGCGCATAAAAAGCAGTGAACTATTTTTATAAACATTTTTTTCCACAAGGTTTTCTCACTTATAGATTTCCAATGAGACACCTATTGCAACGCATAAGATCGCGTATGACATATTCTCTTTTCCTTGAGTGGATTTTTCAAATTTGATTTTTCCAGTAATATTTTGAACATGACAAGTAAATTACGCAACTTAACTCAAGCGATCAATTCAGTTGATTTATTGATCGAGACTTTGTGTGTTACAATATTTGGGATGAGTAATGTAGGCACAAATGAAGAATTCATCTGGGGAAGTAAATCAAACACATATAAATATGTATTGTTTTCCATAAACTATAAAAAAAAAAATTATATTGGTTTTTTCGTTAGTAAGAGCAACCCTAATGGTAAGCTCAATTCATGCTCTCAATTCTGACAGAAGTCCAATACGTGACACATTATCATTGGAGTAAAATTATAGAAGAAATCTATACAAATATTCTGTTGAAAAGATAGTGTAAAGGTAAAATAATCTATCCCCACTCCTTTCTGTCATTTAACCCCGTCACCACCATCAACACCACCAACGCCGTCGCCGGAACCCATTACACCATTAATTTCCTTCCCAACAATTCCAGAAAATCATACTTGCCACTATGGTTGCTCTAAGGCTATAACACACATATCATTATTACGTTGTGTTTATTCGATACAAAACCAAGAAATATTAGTATTAAATTAAATAGTGAGTTAAATTGATGGGTAATTCATCGTAAGAAGTTGCCTCTTCACAGACTTTCGGCCCGTTAGATTTACGCCATGTGGACAATAAAACAAAACAGTCTTGTTTTTATATACACACGAGGTGTTTGATTTCATTCCCTGACGTGTGAACAGTGGTCAACAGTTGAAGTGTGAAAGCATAAAAGCTAAACTCATCTCTTTCTCTCTCTCTCCCTCTTTATCAAAACGACCGACGGCTTCCTGCTTTTCAATTTCGTTTGAGTTAATTTCAGGAAAAAGCTATGAGCAATGAATAGTAAGATTTCTGTTGCTTAGCTACTTGCTTTTTCTTCCAAATTTTTTTTGTGTTCCTGTTAGTTTAATTCATTGTTTTTTTTCTGTTCTTTCTCCGTAGTGATTATCTGTTCAAATTATTGTTAATCGGTGATTCTTCAGTCGGCAAGTCTTGTCTCCTTCTCAGATTCGCGGTATTGTTATCTTTTCATTCCAATTTAAGCTGCTGGAGGTGGATTTTGTCTGTGTTGTATATTTAGGGTATTTCAGTTTTAACTGATTTCTTCTCATTGATCTACAGGATGACTCGTATGTTGACAGTTATATTAGCACTATTGGAGTTGACTTCGTAAGTTTGATTTTGTTTTGTTCTGTAGTAGAATTTCATTTCAATGTTATATGTTGTTGTATTTTCTTCTCCAGGAAACCTAAATTTCATTTTTTTTTTGTTCTTTCAGAAAATTAGGACGATAGATTTGGATGGGAAGACAATCAAGCTTCAAATTGTGAGTAAAAGTTTGTTTGTTGATTTGTAAGTGTAGTTCATACTTCATAGCATTAGGCAGGCATTCTGCAATTTGTGTAATTGTAAGGATTTTGTCATTTGTGTCCCCGGCTTATTTAGGTCTTTCATTTTCCTCCCTACAGCTCTTCTCTTTTTGCTTCTTGTTTACTTGAGGTTTTCTTAGATTGGTGCGTTCCACCCTGCTTTTCCTTTTTCCTCTTTAAGTGATTCAGTGAAAGTTGTAGTCTTCTTTATAATGGTGATTGGTGATCATATGCTTTGGTTGTGGTTGTTTTATAAAGTTAATTAGACTTAAAAGTTTTGTATTGAACTGCTTGGTAGGACGTTGGCATTTTATCTGATTACGGATTAGTTCATTCCCCTGCCCCACCCCTTAGAGTTTGTTTCTGGAATAAAATGCCTGAGCTTGGACATTACTACCCATAGTAAAAGCCAATAGACTTAAATGTCTGGACATTTTGATTCATGCTTTGCTTTTCCTTTTCTCCTCTTTCCTATCTGGATAATTTACGATAGTATGTAACCTTTGTTATGTTGCAGTGGGACACTGCCGGACAGGAACGTTTTAGGACCATAACCAGCAGTTACTACAGGGGTGCCCATGGCATCATTGTAAGATTTATTTTCTTAGTTCATGTCTATATTACTTCAGTCTGTCAACTCTTCATTTATATTTTGTGCTGTGTTATTTCATTCGTTATTGGGAAATCACCATCTATAATTTTTGGAATTTTTTTTAATTTTGTAAAAGATAAGGTAAGGATACATACAATAGATGTTATTGGCCTGGCCCTTCCTTGGACTGCACCTAGGCTAGCTGTATGATTCCATGCACTGGGTTGCTCTTTAATTCATTTTTCAAGAGACGTTTCTGGAATCTGTCCATTGTGATGTTCGTCTTGGCTAGATGTTTCCTGTGTTAAGATGAATTGAACAGAAGCTTGTTTGGATTAGCTTTATTGTCTATAGGTTAAAAGGGAAGTATTAATGGTTGTGGGGAAGATATTCCGCTTATTTTAACAGTTCTTCCTCTATTTAGTCTGGTTTTCTGGTAATATTGTTAAATGAACCTTATGACATTTTTGAAGTGACTCCTTACTTGCATCTGGTTCTAGCTTTTGCAGTTTAAAATAACCTTTGATATGTGCAGGAGACACATGGATTATTTCAATTAGTGCTCAACTTTTTATTTTTGAAAATATTTTAATAGTCTGAATCCGTCCTTGTCCTTTTTTGCCTATCATATGGTTCACTAAATATTCTGACAGCGCCAAATTGTTACAGATTGTATATGACGTTACTGAGATGGAAAGCTTCAATAATGTTAAACAATGGTTAAATGAGATTGATCGATATGCCAATGATAGTGTCTGCAAGCTTCTGGTGGGGAATAAATGTGATTTGGTGGACAATAAGGTTGTTGACACCCAAACCGCAAAGGTATATCTGATTTGTCTAGTTATATTCTAATATTTGCATCTCAACTTTCTATGTGATGCTGTACTCTATTTTTTGTTTTGATATGCTCGAGCATTTCTTTCAAGGGCCTAACACTAAGGTTTTACCCTTGACGTATTTGATTTTCTGTACCGTCTTCCAGTTTGAATCAGTCTATGTGCTACATGTTTTTGGCTGCATCTCTATTGCAACATGAAGGTAATATCCTTTTAGTAGTGCCTCTACAGTTTCTTACATGATTGGAAGGGTTTCCTTGACCAGCTACTTAAAGTTATTTCCCACTTTTTGTGACGACGTCATCTTCTGAAACATCATTAAACTCACGCATATTCCACTAGGTTGACAGGTTATACAAATCCTTTTTGACTGTTGGGCTCTTCATGTACCATCTGCAGTATGCAATATTTTTCTTTTCAAGCTTCGGTCATTACATTCTTCTGGTGAACCTTTCCCAGTTTAGTAGGAAAACTTATTTGAAACCCACGTCTAAGAGGTGCATGTGAAGGATGTCCTTGCTCATGTTTAAACAATCTCAAACACATGGCTTGTGTATTTATTTAAATTGTTAAATGGTTGTCTAAATTTCTTACTGCTCATTCATTTCTCGTTTCATAATCTTTATATTCACACATGCATGCTTTCATTCTCATCTTATTATTTTCTTTTGTTCACATACGTAGTCTGCTGCTCCCTAGTCTATTCCTCCGTTAATTTGCAGCATCAATCCTAGATTTCTGTAACTTGTGATATATGTGTCGCTCTCCAACTTCGAAGACATATATAAATATTTTTCTGTTGAGGCAAAGGCTGTCACCGTGTGACTAGTTTCACTCATTGAAGTAGTATCTTATAGAAATATATGGTAAGATTGCATACAATAGGCCTAGATTGTATGGCGCATGGGCGGGATGCTAATGTGCTCTGGACTATCCTTTTTCTTGTTACTGAAATTGAATCATATTCTATATTCACTAGATCCACTGTAGAACAATTCACACCTTTCTCCATTGTCACATCTACCAGGGCAACATCAATCTTAACAACTAACACATTTGTAACTCTTCCTACCACCAAATGCAACATAAGTTGTGTTGAGATATTTGTTTTTTCTTGATACGTGATATTTGTGTGCCGGTAGCTCTTTTTGCCAAATGTTAAGCAATCTAATTTGTGTTGTGCTTGAAACTCAGGCATTTGCAGATGAACTTGGGATCCCTTTTCTCGAGACAAGTGCAAAAGATGCGATTAATGTAGAGCAAGCTTTCCTGACAATGGCCGGGGAGATAAAAAAGAAGTAAAGATTAACTAGTCGTTCATTTCCTTTTTGTGACTCTTTTTACCATATCATCGGGGGAGGTAGATTAGAAACTTTTGTGATTCGTTTTTACATGTGAATGTGCATGGTGCAGGATGGCAAGCCAACCAGCTGCAAACAGGAAGGCACCAAGCACGGTCCAAATCAAGGGGCAGCCAATCGAGCAGAAAAACAACTGTTGTGGTTAAATATTATTATTACATGTTGGTATATAAGATCTTTGTATGGTATGGTGAATCTACTGTTGGAAGTTCTAGCTGTAAGGGTTTTTTTTTTTTTTTTTGGCTGAAAACGGCAGGGTTATTTCTATGTATGGCTTGTTCCTTTTCAACCAAGTGCCTCTATTATTATTGGGGTTTTTTTTTCCCTGTTAACATGGAACATTCTGTTAGAAGCAGGATCCGGAACCGTTCGCCATGAGATGTCTGTCCTTATCATTTATGGTAAAATACGTATATTCAACACTCCCTCTCAAGTTTGGTCGTAGATATTAAAATGTCAACCAAACTTGACAACAAGGGTTTGAAACACCTTGACTTTACATGGCTTTTGTTAAAATGTCTGTCGACTACCCTCTCGTGGGAACATAGGATACTTGAGAATCTTCTCTTCAACCTTTTCTCGAATGAAGTGTGTATCAACATCAAACATGCTTTGATTTATCATGGCAGAAACCATGCTCAAGGCAGAAAGTGTAATTGGGGGGAGGTTTCGTGACAGGAAACTCCAGATCTTCAAGCAACCTTTTTCAACATATGCCCTCACAGATGCCTATGGCACTAATTCTTGAGACCAGAGATTGCTTTTTTGCTTTTCTATGTAACAATATTTCCCCATGGAAAGCTGCAGTGTATGATCTTTTGAGAAACAGGGTATGATCACTATGACACTATTTAAATTCTCTCTTTGATTACTATGGTAAACGGTTAAACGCTCACCATGAGGGCCCCTTCGCCCCCGATCCCATAGGAATGTGAGGAGAGGTTAATCGCGACCTGGCAGCTCGAGGGGATGAGGCTTTGCGATTAGATATCTCTTCTACAGAAGTGCCTACTTATATAGTGAATCTATTGAACCAAGCCCTAGGAGAGTGTTTCAGACCATACAAAGACCTCTTGAGTTTACAAACTTGGTTTTTGTTATAATTATTTTCAGAATCAGGTTGTATTTTCATATAGACTTCTTCCTTAAGATCCCCATTTAGAAAAGCATTTTTAATGTCAAGTTGTTGCATGGACCAATCAAGGTTTACAGCAAGAGATAGTAGGACCCTGATGGTGTTGAGTTTGGCAACTGGTGCAAAAGTCTCCATATAGTCAATTCCATATGACTGAGTGGACCCTTTTGCAACCTACCTAGCTTTATAACGATTAATAGTCCCATTAGTATTGAATTTAATAGTGAAGAGCCACTTGCATCTTATTGGACGTTTTCCAGGTGGTAACTTAGTTATTTCCGCATGTTCTAGCCTTGTCAAGCGCCCTAATTTCTTCGTTTATGGCCTCTTTCCAATAAAGGTAGGATGCTTGTGCATTCCCTTACACCTTTCAAAGAGCTATGGGTCTATCATCTATCTCATATTGTTCACTTATCTCACGGTGATGTTGGAGAGATTCTTCAATATTTTTGTTAGGATTTAAGGTTCCCTCCTGATTTTCAATAGAAGGTTGACCTTTATTTCTCCTGGTATACACTTAAGTTATGGGGGGGTCTTTTCTGCTTGATGTAAATAACCAGGTAAAGAACCATTAATATCTGCAAAGGCTTGGGCTAATTGGTTATTAGTGTCAACATGTGGTATATCCCATGTGTGCTTGAGTTGTATGGCAGAAACATTATTGCCCTGACGATACCGTCCGCCGATATTTAAAGAGACGTCTTTGTCGTCCCACAAAAGAAGAGTGTCGTCCTGAAATATGATAGAGTCCACGTGGATTCCAGGCTGGCAGGTAGTCGTCCTAAAAAAAAGAGGTTGTCGTCCTAAAAAAGAATTTTAATTTCCCGCTAAAATTTTCCCACCAACTCAAATTTCCCTCCAATTCAACACGTCGTCCCAAAAAAGATTGTCGTCCCAAAATATAACCCCGCAAATTTTGCCTACCAAAAAACTCACGAAAAATTTACTTTTCCCGAAACTTATTTTTTGGAACGACATCGAAAAAACCTTTTTTTGAGACGACATCATGTCGATGTCGTCCCAAAAAGCGACATTTCTAGTAGTTTATACGCCAAATCAAATAAAGCATTTGCAGTAGGTTTCAACTCTCTAAATGATGACTAAGCCACAATACTACCAGGATCGGATCCTCTCAAGTTGCGTCTCTCAAGTCATCTCTCAAGTCCTACCCTCTAAGGCTGCCATGTGTACCATTACCAATCTCAGCTGTTATTTATTTTCTCCCTCCAATTAACCATAAAACAAGTAGTTTGTTCAAATTTTTTTTTCCCTTTTTAATTAACATGACCTGCATTGTTTTTTTTATTAACATTCCCATCCCGTTAGCTTTTTTATTTTGGCTTAAAACCCTCGGTATCCGGAATCCACTGTTCCGACTCCGGAATTCGATCCGGATCCATCCTACAAAGTCTGACTATTACTCAAATTTTGTTGATCATTTCACAGAATTGTCTTCAATCCTTTGAAAGAATCTTGAGTATATTTCGGTTCACAACTCATCATTGCTAACTCGTTCTTCTCTTTATACTTGCTCAACACCAAATTTGAAATATGTGATACTCATTTGAATGACTTACTTCTACCATGATATTGATGAACTTCATTATGGATATTTGTCGATCTTGATTTGTATGAACTACTTCTGCTAATGATATTGATGAATCGCATAATGTATATTTTTTTATTATCTGGATAAATGCATTTATAAACCTTAGTTTTATATACGATTGTCTTTGATTTGCTTATAATTAGGTTATGTTGAAATATAATCGTTGTCAAAATAATCAATATCGATGTTTTGGAGATCATAAAATCATGAATATTTTCTTACTAAATAAAGTTTCAAATCTATATCACATGTTTATTCATTTGATATATATATATATATGTGTGTGTGTGTGTGTGTGTGTGTGTTATCTATCTTCCATTCGTCTCTACCATTCTTATAAAACAAATATATTCCTCTTTCTTTCTAATCTTACTCAAAATACTATTTTGTGTTATGCATTTTGAGATTTATGTATGTCGTTTAATAATATAGTTGTTTGTTCATTAATAGTACTTTTTTAAGTTGATGATTCATAAATGATCGAATCTAAACGTAGTAAGATAAGAACTACGTAAAACCGTAATAAACCTGAACTGTTCAACCAAACCGAATCGAATAACGTGGTTTACGTCTTCAAACTGTTTACATTTGGTTTCAAAATTTCAAACCGTATAAAATGGTTCGGTTTTAAAAGTGATAAAAAACCGGCAGAATTGGACCATGTTCACCCCAACGAATCAATACAAAAGCACAGGGCAAAACAAAAACAAAACGGTGAAAAAGAAAAGAAAAGAAGCATAGTAATCCCCGTGGCGAGCGATAGGTTCCAAGTCGATAGTCGGACTGAATTCAAAGTCAGATATTTGAAATCAAAGAGAACACAAATCTAAACGGAAATTTTTTTCTTTTTCATGGGGGTTGGAGACGAAGAAAATATGAGTTCTTGGAGATCTTTGCGTTCTCTTTTGTTCTTGTCTTCTGTTTCTCTGCACTTCATCCCAGGTTAGTTTCTCTGGATTTTTTTTTTTTTTTTTTTGAAAGTTAGATCTAATTGCATCAATGGTGTAATTTTTAATTTTAATCCTACCCATTGTGAAAATGTGATAGATTTAGTATATTTTTACTTTTTGAAAAAAAGAAATCAATTTCTCGTGTTCTTAAGTAACCTTCCATGTTTATACAATCGATTGGCTCTTAGATGTGCAATTTTCCTTTTTTTTTTTTTTTTTTTTTTTTTTTTTTTTGTTCTTTCAGTTTTTTCAGACGATTCTTCAGAAAAGGGAACGAAGATAGATTCTCCAACGACATCTAGCAGTGGTGGCCATTACAAAATCCTTATAATCTTTTTTGTTCTTGTGGCATCTGTGGTTTTATCATTTTTCCTGTACAAATTGTGGCAAAAGAAGAAGCGTGAGGAACAGTATGCTCGTTTGCTTAAGTTGTTTGAACAGGATGATGAGCTCGAGCTTGAACTTGGTCTTAGGGATTGAATTATGAATACTGCTCTCCAACATGAATAAGGTGAGAGGCTTGTCTTGGTTTGAAGATGCATTTTATGTTTCATAAACACATACAACTTCAAAATCGTCATTTGTATCATGTTGGTTGCACTAAATTACTTAGGGATTCGGTTTTGATAATGTGTTTGATAGGTTTGTAGAAAGTACTTCTCTGTGTATGGCTTGCTTGCATTGTTTTTGTGTAAAGATGGATGTGAAATATAGCTAATCTTGCTTTGGGTATCTTTAAATGTCACTTTCAACTTTGAAACATGTGCCGATGAATATGTTTGATAGCACTGGCGGACCTACCCCCCCTTGATCCGAAAAAATTCCACTAATATTTGTACTATGCATACAGTTTGCCCCCTCTTAAATTTTTTTATTTGCCTTTAAAATTTTATCGCCTTTACCGAGATCCTGCGTCACTTTGTTTGATAGTGTAGTTTCTACAAATTTGATAGGATGATGTGTTAGTCAGATTGCTTCATGTGTAATTCAGTACAGATAGCAAGTTAAAGCTTTAGACATCACTTTAATTAATATCAGATTTAGCTTCCTTTGGCTCCTATTTGTTGTTTTTGAGGGACTGTTGATAAAAGATTCAGAAAGTGAGACATTTTTCATCTTTATTCAAGGTGACTTTGACGATTCAATGTCTACAGTTTAATTGCGATCATTGATGTGGCTTTGCTTTAGAACGCGTGTGTATTTTTAAGTCATGACCCTTTCCCTTGTTCTCCAGTTCTATATGGCTAGTAACTTGAGGTGAATCATAGAACACCGAAAGCTGTGGTATGACGTTACCGGGGCTGATAATTGGAAACGCAATGATACAACATAGTAGACACCCAGAGATTGGGAATAAGTAGGCGGTTATAGACGGTTTATAGGCTGGTCAGAACCTAGAGACTTAATTATGGAATAAGTAGCTGCAATAGCATCAATGAACTATATATAAAGAATCCCTAAAAACAAACTATATATAAAGAAGGTCGTGGAAGTTGCTGGTAGTGTTTAGATAGCTATAGCTGATGTAACGGATTGATGAAGTTCTTACAGATATTCATCAAACACCTTGTGTGAAAGTCCTGCCTAGCTTATATATATTTTTGTGTGTGTGTGTGTTTATAGGCGTCTACCTTTTTGTAATCTTGAGATTTTTATGAAGCAATCTTTTACAGTTTTTCGTACTATTTCATTACTGTTTTCGTAATTTCTGATTGGATCACTTAAAGCGCATCATCTTTTGAAGTGTGCTTTGAGAGTACACTACTGTGTTGTTGGTTTCATGAGTAAAGAAATCATAATTTCTTCACGTTGCCCCATGAAAGGAGTATGTGAAAGAAAAGGATCCATTGTAGGTCGACATGGCCAGCTCACTGGAACCTGTTGGCTAGGTAGTGGTGCAGCCTGTTTAGAACCGCCTGTTTGTCCTGGTTCTGGTCAAACGATGCTTCAGAATCTCGCTCAGAGGCGGTTCATGTGTTTTGAACCACTGATTCATGTTTTACTTTACAGGAAGTTGACAACCAATTTGGATTATTGTTTTTTTTGCTTCTTGAAAACCAGGCCTTTACCTAAGTTTTCAATGCTAAACATCATATGATATACATGCCTTTCAAGTTTCAATCCAATCCACCCAAATTATTTTGTGATTTGTTGTATAATCTCATGCGGTGCGACGTGCAGATGTTCTTCGAGTGTAGATTCCAAATGAAGCGGTTAATTGTAAAGAAAGACTTCACGGGTTGCCCCAGCCGGCATGGACAACTTTAGTTTTTCACAATAAAGAATGTGTATTTCTATGATTATATATATACATATATGTATATGTAGTGTCCCTCTTTTCGGGGTGTGTGTTTAATCGTGTTTAATTAGCATTCATTTCGGTTTGAAATAGCGCGTTGCTTGAATTTTAATTTTTGAGATTTTTTTCATATAATCGTTGTAAGAATATTGTATTCGGTAATTTATTGTATCTTTCCATTTCGTACTTGTTTTGCCTCTTTCCCATTCACAAAATAACATTCATTCTCAATCAAGAAACTTGAAGAATCAAAAAAACATTTTTTTTTCTCCAGAAAATAAAAGGGTAATCAGGACACAAAACTGACTATAATGTACTAACAAAAATGGCAAGAGTTTAAAATATAAAAAACTTTGATCTACTATAATTTATTCATCCCTAGTCCATGACTTAAAAGGTAAAACTGATTAGTATATCTGACTGACCCGCCAACTGTTTTTTTTTTTTTCATTTTTTTTTTTTTTCTTTTAAAGATAAGAACTGACCACCAACTGTTTTTTAAGTTTATAAAAATCCTTAAGAAATCAAATAGATAAATAATACTTTACAAATAGATCAAAATTTAGTTGGCCAAAGGTTAAAAAACTACTCCAAGTAATTCATCCATGGCATGGAGTAGAATCTGTCGAGCCGAATCCCCCATGCAAGGTCGTTTCCCTCACAGCACAGGACACAAGAAACCCATATATTCCAGATACATGATGATTTGATGCAATCCAGATATATCGCAGATTTTACCTTCCGGTTTTTGCACGTTTCAGTCCCGTGAAAGGGGACATGCTAGGGCTCAAGCTAGGACTCATGCTTGGACTTTCCAGTCTGTATGTACCGTTTATCACGGCCAGTTCTCTTAGTTGTTCTTTCTTATAAAAATCCATTGATTCATCCTATGAGACACAGAGAATAATAATAATAATAATAATAAGGATTCAAGTTAATGAAAAAAGTAATGCAAGATTTTCAAGAATGTGGCTACTACCATGGGTTTTAAAAGGTCCTCCAATATGGCCACGGCCTGTTCCACTCGAGAATTGACAATATCTTCAGGAAATTCAGCTTCCAGCAAGATGTGTAGCGGTTCATTCAGATGTTCATACCCGGGCTTATCCTTCAGTTTTTCTTCCTGATGGAAACAGAATTTTACACGCGTTAAAAATCAGTAATTTAAAAGCCGTCAAACTCCCCACCAGAAAAAAAAAAGGATTCCAAACGCATACAGGAAGTGAAAAGGTTTTACATTGAGAAGCGAAAAAAATAAGAGTTTTGAAAAGAAGAAAAAAAAAATCCAAACATTGTGATACAAACCTACACTTGACATACCTAATAGAAAGCTTCTAATTAAGCAGAGACAATGGAAAAAGATAAGAAAAGAAACTAACCTTGAGAGGATCCTTTACAGAACCCTTGCCTCTAATAAATACTCTACATTGTGTTACTACTTCAAACCTCTTCAGAGAATTGCCACGCGGTCCAAGTATACGCCCCACGAAATTGTACTGTAAATTTTCAAGCAAGAATTGTCATCTTCCAAAAGATTTGAAAATGTAAAAAATAAAAAATAAAAAAATCAAGTCTTTAATATCAATGAATTTAAGTAAGATTCTTACATTAGGGTACTTGTCTACTGGAATATCCAGCCTCACGACTCTCTTCACGACAGGAGTAATTGGAGCATTCAGAGGAAAATGACGATTCAGCAATGGCGGCGGCTGAAATGGAGCCAACTTTTGTAAAAGTCTATCTTCCTGGAAGAGGGTAAAAATCAATTCAATGAGGAACAATAATGCATAGAATCTTTTTCTTTTTCTTTTAGGTAACCAAACAAAATTAGATCATGTCCCATTTAGAATCTCTTCCTTAACATGAAGAGAATGGTGCAGAAACGCTACGAGCCACATCAGTAAATGTGATGTCTCAAACTTGAGGACACGTGCACTTGGCTGGAGGGACCGGCATTTAGCATTGCATTAAAAGATATAAGGAAGATCATTAAATTTAATCAAGCATCACTTGTCTTATGTCCGTGCCTAACACTTTTACGCCACAGACACGTACCAGATTTTTTTCTTTTAATATTTTTTTATTCCCAACAGGCCAACAACACTACATGGACATCTTTCGAATACTTCTGACACTTGCGATAGCTTCATAGACAATACTTTGACATTATACTAACACTTTTAGGTAATCGTTGACAAAATTTTAGACATAGTACCTATGATGGTAGCTTTTTTTCTTACTTAAAAGTTTATTTTGTTATTTGTGTTTTGAATGTTACATTTATGAACTACACATTGACAAGATTTGATATATCGATTTTTTTCCATATTAATAAGAAGCGCAATTAGTATAACTTTATCAGTATCGTGATGTATTGCAATTGGTATATTTTGATGTTGCAAGATTTGTTTCTTGAAATAAGTGTTGTAACGTCATATCACATTATGTATACTTTTTAAATAAACGTGTCATCGGCTATATTGTATCCTAGATTTTGAAAAGTAAATGTGAATTTCAGTCCGTTTTTATCTCGTGTCTATGTCTGTGTCCCCCGTACTTCTTGGTCAGTCAATGACATACCCTAGGAATGTTAAATAGAGAGAATGACAAAGAAAGCCATATACAATAACATAGACAGAATTGGGAAGCAATAAAATATTCGAGAAAACAACAGGCATACATACGTACAGCGGCATTCATCAATCAATCATACAGAATCAAAATGCTATCAGACTTACCTCGATTCCCATGGGACTCCATATCTCAGCATTCATCAGCCCTCCATTGAGTTGTTGTTGTTGACCTAGTGGTCCATATAGATATTCACCAACTATTTGTTCCTGGTCCAAAACTGGATTGGATACTAACCTTGAAACATTCGCAATCTCTGCAAGAATATGATGCCAAAATAATGCGATTTTAGGTCACAATGCCGCTTTAAGGCTCACAAAATTTTGGAAAAAAACCGTGAGAAACTATATGTATGCAACAAATGAACATTAGTCCATTCGAAGCAGGTACACGTTGGAATTCAAGAAAGTAAATCTGCAACTAATAATTAGTTCTGATCAAATTGCTCAAAGGTAAAGACTTTGGGGTCAACTCTTGCTACAACGGAGGTCAATAATGATGAAATTTCTCTATTGGGATAGCCCTATAAAAGGATATAAGAAAACATGTCAATAGTACTCAAGGGCACATGTCAGAACAAAAGAGTGAGTGTTTATTCCCAATGTTAAGTACCATGATCATTGATTATTGTAAAATTCCTCTACACAAATGACATGAACATTCAAATGTGAAGCATCAAAATACCAAAGGTGCTTGCACCAAATAAATTTTAAACTAAACTAGGAAAACCATGTCATTCTTCGGGCAAAGTTTTCCTTCAATCAGTACAATAAGAAGCACAACCGAAAAAGCATTTCCCGATTTATCTTCCTTAATTTCACCTCATCAGCAATACCAATGATCAACTCAGAGAAGATCCCTCCGGTGCAGTCATTGCATATTTAGTACAAGTGTTTGCTTATTGAAGGGTAATAAAAGGGAAAATTGGTTTATTTTGCATCCTCAAACTAAATATTATTTTATTGCATACAGGCAGGAAAAAAAAAACGCATAAAAGAGTTTATTAGAAAAGTGCCTTAATTTTTCATGTACAGATTCACACACTAAAAAAGTAATCGAAAAAGGCCAAAAGTAACCGCTATCAGAAGAATAAATGATAAGCATGCGTTATCGATAACCTTGATCTATAAGCCTGGTGCAAGCTGGCAAAATCTGTACGAATGGTGCCAATGTTTGCCGCTCTGCTAAGAGTTCCGCCAAATACCTGCAACCGAACAAATAATCCTATTAATGACGCCAGAACTTTGGCGTGTGGTGTGGTGTCCTAATTTCACTGTTGTAAGTCCAAATACAGTAAATTATCTCTATCCCAATTTCACCCCCACCCACACTCCTTCCCTACCAAAACCTGAAATAAAGTAAAATAAGCTTCTCCCACCTAGAGAAAAGGCTATGTATATCAATACTTATATGCAAGATTGTATCGCATACTAGTCATTTCAAAATCAAATCTTTTACTGCAATTAATCACAGCAAACAATGCCATTCATAAATTACAAGCCACTACAATTTCAATATAATCACAATTCTACAGCATTCATACACTAAGAGTTAACCAATCTTTTATGTAGTCTAATCTAAAGCCAAAACCAAACTAGAAAAACGCAGAATAAACGCATAAAGATAAGAAACAACAACAACAACTCAGCACTCAAGTCTAATTTCCCACTATATTTTCGACTATACGGGTCGTCTAATAATGCTATGAGCATATGCACCAAAATGTTTTTTTTTTTCTTTTATACAGATTGATTAAACAAACGGGCCTTAAAAATCCAAACTTAGAAAAAAGAGGTGAATCCAAATAAGAGTTGCATATCATGAAACCGAATATGACTACACATGATTTGAATGAAAGTGGACATCAAAATAGAGACAAAACAGTCAAAGTTGTGACCTTTCACGAACTAAAACAGGAGGGGGCCTATGAAGTGAACCACGAACTCCAACGGGTGAAAACTGGAAGTAACTTTCTCCTGAACTCCGATTCTCCATAATAGTCTTTTTCCAATCAACCAGCCCACTTCACCAGAAACCCAAGTCTGTTTGACCAAGAAAAACAAGATTTTTTACTTTTACTAACAAGAAACTTGAGACATACAAATACAAACAGGCAGCGCATGTTATTAGCAGACAAAAAAAAAAAAAAAAAAAAAAAAAAAAATGGATAGAAAGAAGCGGGGGGAGGGGGCGTGGAGGCAGAGACTTACAGAGAAAAAGAGAAGGGTTTTGTGTGTGCGGAACGTGGGTAATATATATGAGCAAATTCGCAAGTCCAAAGAGAGTCTTCTTCCTCCCCGTTATTGGACCTTCACTCCTTGTGGAGCGAAGAGAGAAAGAGACTGCTGATAGAGGACTCTTCTTTCCTTTCCTTTCCCTACCATCAATCAAGCAATAAATGTCACAAAAAAAACCGCACGTTAAAATAAGAAATTAAAAAAATAAAATGAAAACAAATAATTTATTAAAAAAAAATGAAAACAAATAATTTATTAAAAAAAAATTGAACCGACAAACTTGACCTACTAGTAGTAATACAGAATGTATGTAGGTTAACTTAATAATAAAATTATACGTGTGTGTATACGTAAGATCTTGTGATGGTTATTAATGGAAATATTATATTACATTCTTTAATCTCTCTAGAAATTGATTTTTTTCATTCTAAAATGAAATTACACCTCACTACAAGAAATTATGTGAAGCGAACGTATGACGGTTCCCTCACTAGGACAATAGTCCCCTTCAAGAGCTTTTTCTGGACTTCGTTTCTAACTCCGTCCCTTCTCATCCACGGGAGGAAGATGGTCCTTTCATTGCTATTGCAGACTCCCTCGCCTCAACAGCGCATACCTTCACAAGCCCCAAATAATACATTTTTTTTTTATACATATACATGATGTTATACATGTTATATCAATTTAATGCGCTATATATGTTTGACTATTTCAAAATATGCTCAATGTTACATGTAAACATTTGTTATGTCGGTATTTGTTGGAGATATTACTAATGTATAAAATTTGTCGGGTGTATAAGTGTATTTCTCTAGTAATGCAACATGTCCTAGTTCGGTTGGTTCATGTGTATAGGTCATTAAATTTTGGTGCCTATATGGTGTAATATTGTAATCTGTAGAAGTTGTGAAATTAAAGAACACAACAAAAAAAATGCGAACATTATTACTCAAGAATAATGAATGAGTTGAAGTCTGATGATATTGATCATGGCGATTTATAGATCATATACATCACATGAATCAGCAAGAAAAAGTTACAAAACAATTACAATAGAATTAATCATTTCTACACTATTCAGCTGAATATACTACTCAGCTGCTTGCTATGTAGTCAGTTAAGCCGACTTTTTCAACGGGCATGATGTAATGAGTTGATCAGCTGTGTACTCACATGAACATCCTCTTGTATATCAGCAGTAATTTTCCATTATAATGTAAAAGCCCCCTCAAGCTGAGAGTGATAAATGAAACAACTTGCACATCCTCTTGTATATTAGCAGTCTTTTACGCATTGGAACTAGGCTGGAAGATTTTGGAAACACCCAACTTATCCAGCAGATAAGAAAATATTGGTGCATCCAAAGCTTTGGTTAAAATTTCAGCAATCTGCACATTGGTATTGACAAGCAGAAGTTTAATGAGATCAGATTTGATTTTGTCCCTAACCACATGATAATCAATCTCAATGTCCTTGGTCCTCTCATCGAATACATGATTGTGAGCAATATGCATAGTACTAGCATTGTCATAGAACAACATAGCATGTAAGAGATAAGAGCTTCTAAAGAGCGTATTGCAATGGTTGTCTGCTTTTTAGCCTTCTATGAGATAAGAGCATTACCCTAGAACATCATATATCCTAAAATAGACTTTCTGGTTTCAAGGCATCTAGCCCCGTCCCTATCAATGAACCCATTCAAGAGAAGGTTGTTCTCAGCAGGAAAAATATGCCTTGGTTTGGATTGGCTTTCGAATATCTCAAAAGTCTGTGAGAAAAGTATTCGGTTATTGGGGAAAAATCAATATACTTCTAATGTCGAATCAGGATCAACAAGACGAGCAAATTTTCATATAATTCTTAGTATGTGTGTCCAGAAACTGTGTCAGCTGCTGGACTACAATGGCTATGTCAGGTCTGGTAAAGATTAGATAGATCAACTTTCCAACCAATGATCCAGATGCGATGATTTGTTAGGAAATCAAACGAGTAGCGCAGCGGAAAATTAAAATTTGATTTCCGATCCAAGGATCGACTTCGTTTAAGCAATAAACATATAAGAGGAGGACAAAGATAATACCTTTCTGATCTTTATAGATCGAAGCTTTGACTGTCCGGTAGAAATAGATGCGCCTAAGCCGTCCAAGCGTTCGGCCTCTATCAGTTATCCATACGAACGCCTCGCCGGAATCCTCCTCGGATTGCTACTAGAAAAACTCGACTGCTAGGTCGACCTTTTCCTTCTCACAAAGTAGCTCTCTATTTTTTTTCTCAAGAACAATTAGCTCTTAGAATAATGGTGTGTAAAAAGAGCTAGCCAACCCTCCTTTATATAGTAGGTGGGCGCCCCAAGCCTCTCAAAAATCCTTGGGGAACAAGCCTTGAGTAGAGTAAGGAGAAAGAAAACATTATCCTAATAAAATAAGAAAAATACATTTGATTGATTTATCTCATTAATACTCAATATTAAATATTAAATATTTCAAATATTTTGTCAATATCTTATATTGACTATATTTATCTTATTACCATAAATCTATTTGTTCAAAATCAATTAATATCCGATATTAATATTATGACAATCTTATTAATTAAATTGCACAATCCAAGTGTATCTTATACACTAATGAATGGCGCCACCTTTAGCCATAAATTGGCTTCCGGAATATTCTTTAATTAATAATATAATTAATATCTTGTATTTAATTTATTCATAATAAATAAATACCACCATATTAATTTACCACTATAACCCTTATAGTCTCGAGATAAACTTTCCTTATTTGGTCATCAACTATAACCGCATTTTAATCCGACTCCACATTCATATGTGTGTGTGACCCGATAGGCTTCCGAATATGTTGGCCGTAGACATTAGGCGCAATTTACGAAAATGCCCTTCACCTCTAACGATCATGGATGGCGTCTAACATGACCCCCAATCATCGGAAGAGTCAATACGCAATGACTAATACCTTTCATGTGCTCGGTTAGCGTGTAAATATAATCCTATCGCGGTAGTAATATCCATACGATCGTAACTTGATCGTATCCCATAATCTGGATATCAAGCTCTCTCAGAATAACTCATTTACTCCCACTTTGCAAAGATTCACGAGAACTAGACATTCCTTATAGGAAGGCCCATTCGGATATTCACTCCTACTCTTAGGGTACGCGATTCCCGCATCGACCTCTAACATGTATACTCGCATGCTTCAAGACATACCACCCAATCACTACCGCATGATCACCTCATGGTTAGGGAAAACCTCAATAGTGTCAAAGCATGACAATCCACACTGTGATGCCATGTAGACTCCGGTCCTAAGGATAATTACACAACCGTCACATAGTGTAACACTTAATAGTGTAAGTGGGTCAGTCTAACGTACGCATTCTCTAATACACGTCCACGTACAGTCCAAATGTCACTACACTTCGATAGACGAGATCTATCCCTGCCCTTAAAGACAGAAGACATCTAATACGTATAGCCCGTGACGCACCGCCAAAGCCCCTTTAACAAGACATCGCTAGAGACATTTAAGTATCAAACTTGTTAAAGTGATTAGAGATCTCATCAACCATAATCACTATCATGGTTTCTCTATCACCGTTTAATACTAAGGGCGTTATCATATACTCAATATCACAAATTGGTCTAATAAATAAACAAAGTATATAATAATAAAAGTGCTTTTATTACTCATAATAAAGTCATTACATGAACTTAAATAGACTGTAACTGACCCGACCCGGCCGGATCCGGTCCAACCCTATTGGGTTTAGGACACCTATTCAACAGTGTTGTCATCCAACAGAGCCGAATCTCTATGCTAAAAGGTCTGCTTGGATTCCATTAGTGTTTTGGCAGGCTTAGCCCCCCAAAACGCATATTCTTGAAGAAGGTTTAAGGTGTATTCTCTGTTGGTCCCGGAGAAGGGTGAAAATATATTCGGGGGGTGAATGACTATATTGGGAGTTCAAAAACTTTTTTTTTTATGAAAAGCTTTTGTGTAGAGGAAATTAAACCCTTCAGAACGTATTTTCAAAACACTTAAGTAATCACACACATGTAAAATAGAATACTGAAAGTAGATGCAAAAAGTAAATGATGTAAGTAAATAACACAAGGTTTATAGTGGTTCAGGGTGGTGTAATCCCTTAACCCACTTTTCTCTCCTCGTGATGATTGGAGGAATCACTATTGTCTTTCACATGATTGTCCTTGGCTACACAAGCTTCACAATCTCAAGACTATCACTCCTGGCTACAAAAGCTTCAATGACCTCGACTTTCAACACACACTTTCATTGAGAAAAAATCCTTCAAAGATTATCGTGACCGGGTTGCAATTCATTCTCTGACAATCTGATTCAATTGCTCAAGTAACATGTGAATTGAATTCACAAGCCTTGATCAATCTCAGTACTTGGTGTGGATTTGAAGCTTTGATTCTGAGTTGATCTTTTCTGGATTAAACAATGTAGATCAAGATGAAGGCTAGAAATTTGATAGAGTTTCGGCACTTAGAATTTTTGATGATCAATCGTATCGTGTGTCTTTTTTGTCTGTCAATGCATTCGATTCATTGCAATGATTTCTTGATTTTGAATTTCGGTCTGTTGGTTATTTAATGTGGAGAATAATCCTTGATTTTAGTGATCCGGATTTTCTTCAAACGTTCTTCATAAAATCCGCCCTTGATTGATTATGCATTAATTGCTTGCTTTCCATATTTTCCACGTTCTAAATCAAGTGTAGACAGTATACTTGACTTTGATGTTGCTTCACTCGGCTGTTGCTTAGCCGGTCCAGTGATTACTTTACTTATCTGCTGGTCACTGGGCTGCTATGGGCTGCTATCAGTCTGTTGCTTCCTTTCTGCTAGTGTTTCTTAACTGATATATGTACTGCTGATAGATCTCTACTTCACTGATCCTAATTTTGTGTGAGATCAGTGTACACCATGTTGAATAACAAATTTAGATCCATCACTTGTAATGTATATCTTAGACTTATCCAAGGTCATCACAGACTTCCATGGTTATAAGTGTTGGAAGTAGCACCCGAAAGACAATTTATGTAATTGTTTTTATAATTAATAAATGACAGATTTATTCTCATCTTATTATTTGCTTCATGCTTATAAGTAATACACTACTGAAAACCCTAAGTTGTATTATATGTAGCCATATAACTTAGTGTGTGTCACACGCGAGGATTAAGTTTATGGTGATACACTTAAATTGTTAGTCCGTGGTGAACTTAATCAAAGTATGGGTCTATTGATTAAACCACCATTAATGCGCCCAGAACACTAAACTGTGTGACCGTCTTATCCGGACCGTCGATATTGGTTATCTAAGTGGGGCATTTATATATGATGTAGTCATATAAGACTGGATCGATTTAGTCTGCATTTCTCATATAATTCCGTGATTGAGAAATCTTATTAAATCACAAGATGATCATGTATGGATTAACCTTAATCCTAAAGTGATTGCATACGCCTGCTTGTTTCAAGATAGGGTTTGATGTGTTCGTTAAAGATCGCTAAGAGGCGCAGTCCGAATCACTTTCACGTTGGCACTATTCTGGAATGAGTGAGAAGTGTGTGTCTCACAGATATGGAATCTATTCCTTCCTACGGGAAGTAGAAAGACAATCCCCTTATTTGTTGATCCTTGAAACCGATCAATCGGCCGAGTTCATATTGGTTATGGACTCATTGATCACTAGTGGGTTAATGGTAAATAAGGATAAGATGTAATGAAGAAGGTTTACAGAAATATTCCCGCTTCGTTACAGATAGTTTATGGAGGGTTAGTCTATATGTAATGGTTATATCAATGGACACTTATTCACTCGACTTTCTGAGAATAAGTTATATCTATAATCGATAGAGTTCACTTTCGGATTTATGGTGGCGTAATTCCGGAATTAATAAGTTGAGTAGAAATATTCTGTTTGATGAATATTTTATTCAATTTATTGTAGCTACTGGTTATAGGTCCATGGTCCTAGGTTGGCTCCTAACACGCGAGTGTTTTCTCGTTTTGTGGAACCTCGAGAATAAATTAAATAGTTGGTTTATTTAATGAATATGCGAATATTATTTATTTGGTGAATAATATGTAAAATAGAAAAGACATTTTCTATTAAAAATAATGGCTAAGGTGGCGCCATAATTTGTGATAAAATTAGTAAAAGAAAAATTCCTAAATTATGTCACATGTGTAATTAATTAATTAATTAATTATTTGTTAGATAATTAATGGAAGAATAAGATATTGATTTTTTAATCGTTATCTCATTTATGGAGATTATCTATTTTTATTGCAAATATCTTTACCTTATAGAAATACTACCTCCGGTCCAAAATATAAGTCATCCTAGCTTTTTTCCTTTTGTCCTATAATATAAGTCATTCACAATACCAAGAGAGCATTAATGAACATTTTTCCTTAACTTACCCTTAATTTATATCAATTCAACCACTTTTATTTACTCCACAATTGTTGCATTTATGATAGTCAAGGGATGTATATCATGTATTAGACATTTTATCCCTACATTAATTACATTTAACTACTTTCTTAATCAATGTGAAAATTCTAGGATGACTTATATTTTGGACCGGAGGTAGTAGGTAATTGTATTGTGAAAATGATTACTCTCTCTTGACTAGTTATTTTCCTATATAAAGAGAGTTCCTCCCAACACAATTACAATCAGAAATTGCGCCACACTTAATAAAAAAGAAGAGAAAAATTAGTTTCTTGTTCTAGCCATCAGGAGGAGAAAAACTTAGGGTTTTTCTCGGAGCATATTCAAGGAGGTTCTAATACGAGGATCGACGTCCACCAATCGTCGCTTGGAGATACAACTAGGAAGATCACGGCTTCTCTTTTGTTGGGTAAATCTTCATCCTTCTTGTAGTTAGATTATTAATTATTATATCGTAAACGAATTTCGATTTGTAGCTTCCGATATGCTTGATCGAGTGTCTCGATCGGTGCTGTGAATCAGATCTGACGATCCAATTACGGATCGGATCTGGATTCGGGTTTCTGTATATCCAGCAATAATTCTGTCCATAAAGATCTTTGGTTCATTGTGCTAGTATTTGGTTGTCTTCACTCAGCTGGTCCACTGGTCTTCGCCATCGAGATGTCCTATCGCCTAAAGATGCTGCTTGTCCTGATCGAACTTATACAAAATGTCAGACTCTAAGTAAAGTCTTATACAAACATTACTAACTCATTTAGACTTATTTCAGACTTGCTATAACAGCTAGTATGGGCATCATCAAAACAACAAAATGTTCCAAACAATTTCTGAAGAGAGTTTGAGAAAGTAAATAATACTTGAGTAAACTTCAACTTGGTTTATTCATCATAAAAGAGTGAGTATAAATAGGTACAAGTAAGTGAGAAAGGTCCTAGTAGAGTATAAGCTAGAGAGAGCAATTAATTACTGTAGTCGGCTAGTATTAATTGCTGTGAGTTGTCTATTACCTAATAAGACAAAATAGAGTTACTTTATGACTTTTATAACATATTAATTGTTTATTCAATACAATTAATATGTCTTACAATTAATATGTCTCACAATTAATATGTTACACTAATGTAACGTAATATTTCCACACCCCTCAAACTCGGGTTGTATATGTTTATACAAATCCAAGTTTGCTATTCAACAATAACATAAGTGGCGGAATGGCCTTGGTGAGAATATTAGCATTCGATCGCTGAGGAAACATACTGGAGTTGAATAATCTTGGCATCAATCTTCTCCTTCGTGAAGTGTCTCACAATGTCCACATGTTTGGTTTTATCATGATGGATCTGATCCTCTCGCCATGCATAAGGTCAATTATTGTCACAAAGAGTGTGTGATAGGTTCGAATAGGTCACTGGAGTTCAAGAAGGACTATTTTTATCCATAGAGCTTCACAAATACCCAAAACTAATGCCCTGAGTTCACTTTTCAAGACCGCTTCTGAGAGACAAGAGGTTGTTTCTTGCTCCTCTAGTGTGACAAGATTTCCCATACATAAGAACAAAGAGCTCAGAAGTGGACCTTCTCCATCTATGTGGCGGCCAAACCCAATCAAAGATCGGTGTAAACCTTGATAGATCTCTCAAAGAGACTTGGTGAAATGCGTGCCTTGGCCAGAGTGGATTTCAAGTACCTCAAGATCCTGCTCACAAGATCCCAATGTTGCTCAAGAGGGCAATGCATGAACCGGCTTACTGTGATCGACTCCATATGCAATATCGTGTCTTGTATGGGATAGATAAATGAGTTTCCCTACAAGTCTCTCGATATTGATCCTTCCTCGACAAAGAATGTCACCATGCAAAGCAGGGTATTACTCTGGGTCTACTCTGGGATACAAAGAGTTTGCAAACTCAAAGATACCGCTTTCCTTCAAAGAGTCCAAAGACATATTTCCTTTGAGAGATAGAGATACCCTGGTTGTTTCTTGCAATTTCCATACCAAGGAAGTATTTAAGATAGCCCAAATCCTTGACTTGAAACACCTTTGCCAAGAGGGTCTTCAAATTTTGGATCTCAAGAGAGTCATCACCAAGAAGGATGATATCATCCACATATACAATAAGAATGGACCTTCTCTCGTTGGTTGTCTTGATAAACATAGGGTGATCTGAGTTGCATTGATGATATCCAAAGCAGCCTTTGACCACAAAGAGTGAGTTTCCCAAACCAGGCTCTTGGGATTGCTTCAGTCATATAGATTTTCCCGAGTTTACATACCTTGCCCTGAGTGTGAGGATTGACAAAACCAGAGGTACATTCATGTAGACTTCCTCGGTGAGGTCACCATTGAGAAAAGAATTTTTGATATCCAATTGGTGTAGAGGCCACCAAGTTGGACAAATGCAGAGAAATCAAGACTCGACAAAGGTTCGGCTTTTGCCACTGGTGCAAACGCTTTATATAGTCAATGCCATAAGTTTGAGTGAAACCCTTGCAACCAACCTGGCTTTGTACTTGTCAATTGTACCATCGCATTGTATTTGATAGTGAATAACCATCTGCACCGACCGCCTTCTTGCCTTTTGGAAGAGTTGTGAGATCCCAAGTATGATTATCCAGAGGGCGCTCATCTCTGCTTTTAAAAGAGACCTTTCCACTTATCATTTTGAAGAGCCTCGTGAATATTTTTAGAATAGATTGAGAATCCAAGTCCTGTGTAAACATGGCAAAGACAGAGACAACCGATCATAAGATAAATAAGTATGAATAGAGTGATCGATGCAAGATCTCTTTCCTTTCCTCGAGAGCAATAGGCCTATCATCAATGTCGCAGTCAGGAGAACTGTGAGATTGCCGAGAGTGTCGTCGAGAGGGTCGAGAGGCTCGGGTCGAGAGTCTCGTGTTCGTGAGGGGGTCAGCCGAGAGTCGAGAGGGTCCGAGGTTCATCTGCGAGAATCGATGAGTTACCGAGGTTAAGAGTTTGCCGAGGGAAAGGATTTAGGTCAATTTCAATCGTGTTTCCATCGCTGGATCGCCTCAAAGTGACTTGTCAGTTGTAGTAGGGAGTCCTTTCAAAAATTTGACATCCATAGAATTGTAAAATCTCTTTTCGTAAGAGAGTAACACTTGTAGCCTTTCCTCGCCCTTTGCATATCCTAGAAAATGCACTTGTGAGCCTTGGGATCAAGTTTTCTTCTGTGTTGGGCATGGATATAGACAAACACAAGACAACCAAAGATTTTTGGAGGTAATCGGGAAATAAGATAGGGCAGAGTGTGTGTGGCCATAGGGTTTTGATAGAGTTTTGAAGCCTAACACCTCGCTGGAAGTCTCATTGATTAAGTATGTGGAAGTCAATATAGCTTCACCCCACATATATTTTGGGACATTTGTGGTAAACATGATAGACCTATCCATTTCTAGCAGATGCTGTTTTTTTTCTCTCAAGATCCCCATTTTGGCTTTGGAGTCTCAACACAACTACCGATATGGACAATTCCTTATTCATCAAGAAATGACTGAGATTAGACTCATAATATTCAAGAGCATTGTCGGGCCTTCAAAATTTTGATCTTAGTGTCAAACCGAGTGGAGACCATGTTGTAAAACTCTTGAAAGATGGATCCAACTTCAAATTTATCCTTCATTAAAAATAACCAAGTGGTTCTCGTGTGGTCATCTATGAAGGTAACAAACCACCTCTTCCCTATTATGCTTTTTACTCTTGAGGTCCCCATACATCACCGTGAATTAAGGTGAATGGTGTGGATGGTAAGTGAGGTAATTTTGCATACACATATTTGGTGAGTTTGGAAAATTGACAAATATCACATTGAAGATCATTCAAATTACAACCTTTAAACAATTCAGATCTATAGACTTTAAATAACTAAAACTGGATGTCCTAGTCTATAATGCCATAACATGATATTGTCAAGGTTTTGAGTGCAGTCATTGAGGCGGATTCGGTCTTGATCTTCCTGCCTTCAAGAGGTCGACGACACATACAATCCGAGCACGGTTTAGCAGCCCCAATCACTCGCTTTGAGAGGAATGATCCCGAAAGTGCACTCGATTCTCATTAAAAACAACATCAGCCAAATCTTTAGTAAGTTTATCGACAGATATGAGATTGCAATCTAATTTTGGAACAAATAGGACATCCTGTAGGCATATCTTATTAGTAAGTTGCACCTTACCAAAACCTTTTGCACTAGAGATGATCCATCAAGCATAGCCTTAACATTGTGAATTTGGGGACATGGCTTAAGTTGAGTAATGAGATTTTTATTACCACCATATGGGATGAGGCCCTGAAATCAACAATCCAGTTTCATTACTAATAGATGAGTAGAATTTACTTGCAGACTGCATGAGAGGCTATGTCAAGAGAGTGACTACCTCCCTTTTGTTGAGTTAGGAAGGCTTTGAAGGCGACAAGTTGTGCATTCAACCTGTCATCATCTTCTCACTTACTTATGTCTGCTCTGACTTTCCTTTCCTGCGGTGTCTTGAGGTTTTGGAGGAGTTAGGCTTGCCATGTAGTTTCCAAGCAAGTGTCCTTGGTGTGATTTGTGCATTTGCAAGTGGTCACGTAACGCCTTCCCGCTTTTATCAAAGAGGCTTCCTGTAGCCTCAAGAATCCTCAAAGCAGGTTCCCGACGGTGCCAGGTGGCACTCTCAAGAGGGTTGTCGGCAGGGGAGTTCAAGAAAGCATCACTTTCCTCCTCGCTTTCCTCATGTTTGACCTCAAAGAAACATGGATTTGAGATTTGTGAGAGGTTTAGTAGCCGAATTCTACCTCTAACATCATCAAGAGTAGGATTCACCCAGTGAGGAACTTGAATACTCTCTTCTTTTCTATGATGTCTTTATACAGAGCAAAGATCCTTGACATCATTCCAGAGTGAGTTTCCAACATATCTAGTGTTGCCATGCCTTAGATAGTTGGTTGAAATATTGAGTCACAGCATATATCTCCTTGCTCAGCTTTTGAATTTGAGCTTCAAGCTCATGTAGACCTCTCGATGTATTGTCTTTCTTGGAGTAAAGATCCTGGCATTATCCTGCATCTCCTTTGCAAGATCATACATCTTAAAGTTCTCACTAATCTCTTTTGTCATTGATCTTGTGAGAATGGTCATGACTTGATTATTAGTAGTATCCCATGCTTCAAATCCTGGGTCATCTTCAAGCAGGGCAGGCAGTGTTTAGTGTCGACAGTATCCCATCTTACCTTGTCCAGAGATGTACATTTTCATAGATCTTGACCACATCAAGTAGTTGTTGCCATCAAGTCTATGATTAGTGTAAGATGAAGAGTCGCTGATCCCATCCTGCGAGGCACTGGGACTCAACTGAGGTGAGGAAGCTTCGTATAATGAAGACATTCTTGATTCAAAGAGGTACTGGGAGTTTGCAAATGATTCAGAGTTTAACGCTCCGATACCACGAAGAGAGTTTGAGAAAGTAAATAATACTTGAGTAAACTTCAACTTGGTTTATTCATCATAAAAGAGTGAGTATAAATAGTACAAGTAAGTGAGAAAGGTCCTAGTAGAGTATAAGCTAGAGAGAGCAATTAATTACTGTAGTCGGCTAAGATTAATTGCTGTGAGTTGTCTATTACCTAATAAGACAAAATAGAGTTACTTTATGACTTTATAACATATTAATTGTTTATTCAATACAATTAATTTGTCTCACAATTAATATGTTACACTAATGTAACGTAATATTTCCACAATTTCCCCCTTTTAGATGATGCCAAATCACTCATAAGCCTGAATATAAGTGCAACATTTTCATATAATAACAAGAATAAAACTTATAAATGTTATTCATCCATAAAGGGCATAAAGAGAAGAGTTATTACAATCTACTTCTTCTCTGGAATTTTGACACTTTTCCTGCTACTTTCAGACTCCTTGAGGTTTCCAGGCTTACCACTACTTTCCCCATTTTTTGCAGCATCATGTTGAGTTGAGAGGATCTTGTTGGTTGTTGCTGATACTGAGATGAGATTGTCAATCTGTTTGATAGCATGATCTAGGGTGCTATCAATGATCTGCATTTGTTGAGAATGATTGTCCAAGACTTCAACCATGGGTCAAGTCTTCCATCAATTGCATTTCCCAGATGTGTTATTTCTGTGTGAACATGCTGGGTGACCAAGGAATTCAATTGAGTCAGCAGATCCCCATGCTTCTCAATGATGGCATCTTGCAACTCAATGTGGTTTAGTAAAGCCTCAACTTTTTGATCCATGGAGGTTCATGCATATCTTATTGTCGGTTTTAAGGCTTGGAGCCCTCTTCTCCATATCAACAATTAAAGGTCCAATGTCTAGTGGGAAGGCTCTGTCTGGAATGTCAGTGGGACCCTTTGAGTGTTCTGGTGCAGATTTTTCAGCAGTATTTTCCTTGTCAGCCTCTTCCTCAATTTCCATGGCAGAGTGAGTTTGTTGGGGGCTGTGTGGTGTTTCAAGTCCTTGAGTGGATATTTCATTGTTGACTGAAGAGGGTGGAGTGGCTGTCATTCCTCTTGCTCTGTGCTGAGGACTCTTCTTTCAGCTGATCCACTCAGCTGTTGGTATTTTGCTGCTTCACTCCCTTGAATAACACCAAAGAGTGATAGGTTGTCAGTAGAGTCATCTTTTTCTCCATGATCATCATTGCGATGATCATCTCTTCATCTTCTTCAGCTTTTTCTTCATTTTCTTCAGACAGTGTATAGGCTTCTTCCTCTGGATCTTATTCATTTTCAGAAAGTGTGTGCTATTCTTCCTCCGGATCTTCATCACTGACCACCAGGGGTTCTACCTCATTGCTGGGCATATTTCTTTGTTGGGTTGCTCTTGTGTGAGATTTGGTTCTCCTCCTATATCCAGAAGTACTACCTTCAGGCTGTTTTCTCTTCTTTTCTGCCTTCACATAGGTGAACATCACATTGGCATCATGTAGTTTGTACAGCTGAGTAGGTGCTATTTGCATACTGTCCAGAAGGTGTTGGAGGGGAATTCCAAAGGATTTTCTAACCCAGAAGATACCTTTCTTCTGTGTTCCTTAACTTTCCAACATCGATTTCTCCCTTAATCTGTTCCTTAAGTCTGTTGAATATGAAGGTGGCCCAGTTGAATTGCATACCTTCATAGATGATAGCCATCAGTTTAGTCATTACTTCCGTCATCTCATGCATCGATCCCAGCTTTCCCTCTATATTCTTGATGATGAGATAAGCAAATTCTTCAAACGGCCTCTTAAGTGCCAATCTTGGACAATTGAGTTTCTTGTTTTCTGGAGTTGCATTATGCCTATTTCCAGCTAGAACGCATCGGTGTTGATGGTTAAATCTCCAGTATTTACTGATCCGATGTTAGGGAGTTCTAGGAATTGGCTAATCAGGGCTGGCTTGATCACCATTTCCCATCCATGTACAATAGTGATGATTCAAAAAAAATATTAATGAACATAATAATGGTTTAGTGATTGTATGATGATCCATGATATACCAAGACATCACCATGTCATCAGAATTTCTCCAATCATAATAAATTATGTTGTGTTCTATTGGCACCACGATTTTGCTTGTGGCACCACGAATACTTTCGGCATCCTATAAATTTCTTTTGGCACCACCATATTATTTGTGTTATTTTCTTTACTTAAGCACCACCAAAAAAATACTCCTTATACCATAAATTTTAAAAAATACAATTTAGTCCTTTGATTATTTAAATTAAACATTATAATCCAAATCAACATTCATCTTCATTTCATCTCCATAATCAACATTCATCTTCATCTCCATCTCCATCTCCATCTCCATCTCCATCTTCATCTTCATCTTCCTCTTCATCTTCTTCAACCTTCTTCATCATCAATATTCATTTTCATCTTCTCCAACTTTCTTCATCATCAAATTCATCTTCATCTTCTTCAACCTTCTTCATCATCAAAATTCATCTTCATCTTCTCCAACCTTTTCGCCCAAATATCCTTTTCAAACAATATGGAAGCAAAATGTAATCAAAATTCATACTCCATGGCTTGAAACACCATTAATTAGGGGGAAATGAAGTTTTTTAGACTTTTCCGATCGGCCATTGGATTTTCCGGCCGGCATCCATACAAACATCAGTACAAATGACGTCCTTGTGTATAATAAACTTCAGAAGTGGTGACGTTTTGTTGTCCAGAACTGAATAATTCTTTGCTACTATGACGCCACCAACTCTGACGTTGGAACCAAAAACAAACGTCACATTGTATGACGTTACTGACTCCAGGATTTAATGAGTTTCTGTTTGTTAAACGGCGGCCTTTGGGACGTCGGTATTGCAAAGCAACGTCGGATTTGTAGACGTTGGTTCAAAAATGTTGCAATTCGTTGGCTTAACTGACGCTTAATGTAATACCGACGCCACCCTGAGTGACGTTTATAGCCCAGCATTGAAAATACTCGTGTGTTTTTGCATCATCCAAACATGATACAAACAATCACCCAAACACAAATATACATTCAAAAAATCATAAAAACAACTTAATTCAAACAATTAATCCAAACTTAAATAATACATAATACAATGAAAATGTGAAATTGATCCAGACATATTCCCAAAAGTAAGTCAAAAGTAATCTAAATAAAATACAGTAACAATGATCCAAAAGTAATCCAGAAGAGTTTTAATGGAACTGTTTTTAAGATCTTGGACGTTTGATAAACCCTACATCAAACACGACATGATTATCTGTTGGCTGATCAACGACTACGAAGCTGCATGTATCTCCAACACTGAGGTTATTCTCACTAAGGAAATCTTTCAACCCGCTTAAACGAACTTGTTGACAGTGTCCAACAGAAGCTACAATTCTAGCAGGCCATGATTCCCCTGTGGCGTAGCTCAACAGTCTTGTTTCGCAACATGTCGTGTGTTATAGCAAATGGTATTGGAATATTCTACCAATCACAAATAAATTTAAATAGTGTTAGAAAGTGCAACGAGGAAAAAGATAAAACAAGAAAACATCTAAAAAGATTTTAACTTATCTCACAACATAGCCATTTGAAAATGCCTACTCTGCCAGTGTCGTCTCAAAACGGGGATTTTCGTTACCACCTACATCATCATCCGCATCATCACTTTTGGAATCAGAAATAGTCTTCTCACATGAAGTGTCATAAAAAACTATTGTATTGAAATTGAAATTCACATTATGTTCAAACACAATGAAATCATGCTGATGCAAATCATGAGCCGCCACATATGATTCCCAACCGGCTCCACAGAAACGAAGAGAATCATCGTCGGTCTCTTCGACCCTCACTACCCATCCCCCTAAGCAACTTCTGAGAACTCCCAAATTTGTGTTCCACAACTTGGGGTCCAATCTACGAACGAATGGTCGAGCTAGTTTTAATGAGGAGAAAGACATCACGTTACTTCATAGTGATATGAGCGATAAAAATGTAACTTAATTAATAATTACCTAGCAAACTTGTTTGGAAACCGGGCATCATAACATTGAAGAAACGATGATCCTTTTTCATTCACTGTGTATTAAAAAGGAATAAGGAATCGGAATATGAATAAAAATCAGTCCGTATGTTATTCCAAAATAAGACAACATAGATACTCAAGCCAAACATTACAAATCACACAAGACAGAATTAGTACCTTAATCCATACTACATACATGAAGTCTTTGTATGATCAACAAGTGTTGTTTTAATACCTGAATTTCTTCTACTGTGAGTTAGACTCCCCGGTTTTTAAAGTGAGGGGGACATCAAGCCTTTTTACGTAGATAATGGCTAGCCTGAATCAGTCAATTAAGAAATGAATATCCTTGGCATATAAACTTATGAGAGATATTAACAAATGGATATCCTTGGTCATTTCTTAATGGAACTAATTCATGTAAGCCAGTCTACAAAAATAGCAAAGAGATCACAACGCTTTGTAAGAGATCCCAATCTGTTAAAGCAAAGAGATCTCACGGCTTATATTATCGGGTCCACACAACACACATCATGGCAAAACACATCGAAGTATATTTAACTAACACACTTACATTGCCATAATTAGATATTAAGACCCCTATTATGAGTAAAATTGTAACTAGATTAATTGTACTTTTCATTTTAACTCACTTACATGGCCAAAATTCATAGTTGGGAGTACATTAATTCATAGTTGGTGGACAGTTGTTATGTGCACATTAAGTATGCCAATATAATGAATTTTAGCACATAATGTCAAGAAATACGACGTTCCTTTAACACAATAACGTCAAACTCGATGACATTTTTATTATCATAAAATGTCACTCAAGATGACGTTACCAATAACCGAGTGACTTTGACGTTTTGAAGTAAGGTGTCACATGAACCGACGAAGGAACATGTTACCCCTAGTGGGCCTGTATGACTTTAACGTCAGCCATATTGATGTTTTATCTACATCGAAACGTCTCTGTGGCCGACGTTTTAAGCACCGGTCATCTCCCCCAAACCTCCGATCGAAAAACGACCGGTTAATCGAAAAACATAAAAAATTCTGCCGATTTCAACCCGATTTCAACCAACAACGAATACACATTACAATGAAACAAACGAATACAACGAATTCACATCACAATACACATTTCTTTTCGACGGAAAATCGAAACCCAAATCAAGCTATAACGTCCGATTTGTACCAAACTACTACCAAAATGCAAACAAAACAAGATACTTACGTGATTTGGTTTAAAGTGATGTTGTTCTTAGCTTGATTCTTGTGACCAACGCTTCCCTTGCGGTTTTCCGGCGAGATTATATATTCCGGTGATATTCGTAGGGTAATGTGTGTTGGTTTGATGGAAATGAAAAATAAAAGAGAAGTAATGTGTATAAAATGGTAGGATGAAGTTAAAAGGATTAAAGTGTGTTAAAAGGATTAAAGTGTGTTAGTTTGTAATTTTTAAAACATGAAGGACTAAAATGTATAGATCTTAAAAGTTATTAAAATAAAATGTGTCATTAATAATTTGATGGTGCCGATAAAACTCACATAAATTATTAAATAGGTGGGTTTTTTTGTTATACACAAAGCGTACCATAAAAAATATTTAAAATTCATTGGTCAGGAACACCAAGCTATACTTCTCCGCGAACCACCCTAAAATTTGTCATAACGGATTTGCGCAAAAAACGCAAATGGAAAACTTCGTCGGCAAATCCACTACAAGGCTTCCATGCAGGGGCGGATCCACGTGCCCTGGGGGAAGTCACGTGACCCCACTGAATTTTTTAAGTATTAAAATTATGTAGTTTTGTTATTAAAAAGTGCTATCGATAAAAATTGATGTTTTAGACCCTGGTGACGTGTTACCGATAAAAATCTGAATTTTTTTACAGATAAAAGATGTAGTTTTAGACTCCGGTGACACCACTGGAATAAATTTCTTGATCCGCCGGTGCTTCCATGAAGCCTAAATGGACTCTGGACTTCCTCTGTGTCGCCGGAATCCTTTGATCCCCTTTTTTTACGCACCTTGCATTTGAATTTGACTAGGTGCTCTATGGGTACTTGGATTTGTAGATATAATGCCTGTAGTAGTTGTTAGTTCAATCAAAATTTCGTTCAATTTCTCATGTCACCCTGCTTTTCGCTTGGCTGTGAAAATTTTGCAATCTTTAGTTTCTGTGGTAAATTTTATACTCAAGGTGATTATGTTGACATTGTTTATATTCTTCTTCTGTTTGTGAGAACTATTGTTTCATCACGGTAGGATGATGTTATGGGAGTTGCTTCCAGTGTCATGAAAAGAAAAACCCTACTGCTTTATATTTAACATTTTGGATGCTTATAGGTTTCCGGTAGGTAAGAATTCCTCACATGTTTTATCCTTTCATTTTGCAGAAATTTTTAATCATCTAGTAGAGAAGAAATTCTGCACTAGAGCTTGATTTGATCAAGGCCAAAGCATCAACAATGGATACTACTGATAGGTTGAAGCAATTTGAAAGCAGATGGTTGCAGCTGAAACAGAATCTGCATAGGTTTGTCCTTTGCTCCATTTATTGGGTTCTGTATAGGTGTTTTTGGCTGCCCACTAGATGCAATAGATGAAATGTTCTGGTCCTTTGATTAATTAGGCTCTTGGCTGTTTGAGCATGAGTGTTTGTTTTTCCCATCTCATTTTTCTTGTCGTGAAGGTCTTAATGAAAGTGCTTGTACTGTGATGATTACTTTTTTAAACATGTGCCAGAAAGTTTTAGTGGCATGTCCTGAAAGAAATGGAATTCCTCTGTTGTTGAGTTTCTTCCTTGTAGAAGGAACCATGAAGATACTTATTGATTTCTCAGAACTTAAGGAAAATTGGCATGTCTTCTGCTCTTGTATTTTGTTTAGTTTAAAGGAGATAATTTCACTTTCGGAGGAGGACGAGAACCATGTACTTCCACAAAAAACATCGAATGCAACCCCAAGGAGCATCCGAAGCGGATTTGCAAAAACTCTTTCAGATGTAAGAGCCGTGTCTAATTGATGCTAGAATTGTTGTTATAATGTGTGACATTGTAATTGCTTCCTGTGTCTTCTAGTTCTTTTGCGTTATTTTGTACAGAAAAAAAAAAAATCATTTTTGTAGTATATATTGGATACTATTGGCTTCTTCTACATTGTTTTTTATTTATTTATTTTCTCGTGAATATCCCTGTTTTTACGAGACAAAAATTTCGTGGTGCTCTTCTTCCTCCATCCATGGACCGGAAATCATCATTTGTGAGAATGCTATACTTACATCATACATATGCTGAAGATATGTCATGCTTCTTTCCCTGTAAATTATTGTTAATGACACTTAGGGTTGATGTAGGAATCTACGACTCCTTCAAAAATGATTGGAGGACTTGTATCACAAGGTTTATCCGGTTCTCGCCATGCAGAATTCAGCTTTGATGAGCAACAGGTTTTATTTCATCCTTCCTTTGTTTTGACTGCCTGAACTGGAGTTTTGTTGTGCTGTTAACTCTTTGATAGATTTGTTAATGTGAAACTTGTCCTTTCTTACTTTCGCAACTACGCATTGTGCCAAATAATCTTTTCTACAGGATAATTACAAAATTCTCTCACGGTGTATCAAGCAAAAATTGGGATTTCTAGAGGGAAAACCTGTGGCTGCTGCATTCATTTACAGATGCCTTGTTCATCAGAACTCCTTTGAAGTCGAGAGAACAGCTATTCTTGACTTCATCATTGAGGGTATTAATGATGTTCTGAAGGTGATTTGTGATTTCAAATACTCGTTCTACCTCTTTTTGGGATTCTTTTTACAACCCATGCAGCCGTCTTTCATTATGTGAAAGTTCGATTTTTGCATTTTTACTAATAAATTTCATGCTCGGGCAAGGATGGCAATGAAAATGGCACCTTTCTGTACTGGTTGACAAATACATTTGCTCTTCTGTGTCTTGTGCAAAGGAATTTGAGTTCCGATGGATCTGCTGATTCTCAGCGTTCTGCTGGTTCTGGTGGACTTGAAAGTAGATTTAATCATGTAAGTGTCTATAATTAACTCTACTTATGCTTCTTTGTTGTGTGCCTAGCTTTTGCACTCTTGTGGTTTTGTTTTTTGCCATTAAGTCTTTTAAGTGAATATGGTAACCTAGAAATTCAGTCAATATGATACAGAGATCTCTGCTTCTCTTTTCATTATATGTGTGAGTGTATTAAATGTCCGCACCAATTGTGCTTGCCATTGCTGAAGTGCGTTTTCGTGGTATCATGGTTTTGTTTTCATTACAAGTACATAAGCGTTTTTTGTTACCCAACTTCTTGATTTTTGGCTTGTGTATTGTAAATAGTATTTGAATTGTAATATTTTTAAGTCAAATTCTCTCTGGGGATGACTATTTTTTAAGATTAACTTGAAAGTTCAAATGCGTTTGTTTTAATTTTTAAGTCAAATTCTCTCTGGGCTGGGGATTAGTAGTTTTTAAGATTCGCATAGAAGTTCAAATGCATTCGTTTTAATTTCTTCCCACATGTTTATCTTGTAATTCATTTGATTTATTTCACACCTGGTTCTAAGATCACCAATCTTAGAAGTTAGAAGACCTTCCCACCATGCTATGAGTGTTTTCCTGTAGCACTTATCTTTTTGGGTTCTCTTTTCTGTTATCTTCCATCTTTTTGGGTTCTCTTTTCTGTTACTCTCCACCCGGAATCATTCTTTCTTTATATTCGTGTTTATATATATATTGGGGGGTTGGGGGCAGACGCACTAGGACAAACTAATCTGACAAACTATTGTTCTGTTGTTCTGAAGGCACCACAAAGTTGAGATGGAAATTATCATGGACCTCATGGTCTCCCGGTGTAGTTATGCAGCAGCCTACAAATAGTCAGTGGGATATCATCATCAAGTTCCTGGATTCATTAATGAGTCGTGTCCGTGAAAATCATGTACGCCGGACATTTTTAATATTCATGCATATTTTTTTTTTAAACAGATGGTTTCTTTGCTTCTTTTTTCTCGTCTCCTATTAATGCAGATATGGTGTTTTATCTTTTTCTGATATCCAAATATTGCCTGTTAAGTCATGCCTCTATGTTAAATGAATTGCCATTGTTTTGCGGTTATATTTAGGGTCCTCAACTCAACTTGCCCTCTATTTCTCTTGGATAAACTAGCTTTTTGTGCCTTCCCTTTTCAGGTACCTTCCTTTTTCATCCGTAAACTAATCGCTCAAGTCTTCTCTTTCATCAATGTATCACTGTTTAATAGGTATTCAGTCGATCTCTCAAAATCTGCAATTACCGCTTTCCATTTGTTTTACTATGTGTATATGTTATGATTTGAATATGTAGCCTGTTGTTGCGACGAGAGTGTTGTACTTTTTCTCACGGCGAGTATGTGAAGTCTGGTCTTGCTGAACTGAAGAGATGGATAGTCAACACCAAGGAGGAGGTCTTTAAAATTAATGTCTTTTTTAATTTTTATGGATACGAAAGAAACACACGCACACACTTTTATCCCCACTGGGACTCGAACCCGAAACCTTTGGGTTAACAACCTCAATGATTACCACTGGGCTAATGCCTTATTGACTAAAATTAATGTCTTTGCTCAAATGCATTTACTGCCAAAATAGTTGCTTGTTTATCTGGCACTGAAGTATTATAAACTCAGTTTGCAGGCACTTCTTGGCATGAGCTTAATCACATCAGGCAAGCTGTTGGATTTCTGGTAATGATCATATTGCTGCGAGATAAACAGAATAACTGAGAAATTCCTGATTTATTCTTATGGCTGAATTCTGTAGGTGATACACCAGAAGCGAAAATTTTCTTTGAGGGAGATTAGACAGGATCGTTGCCCGGTAAAGTCTTTTGGAAATAGTTTGAACAGCTTTTTATTTATTTAGTTTCACCCTCTTATTTTGTGCTTCTTGTCAGGCTTTGACTATCGAGCAAATTTATCGCATAAGTACTATGTATTGGGATGAAAAGTATGGGACTCAAAGTGTGTCAAATGAGGTGTCTTTTCTCTGTTGACTTTAATCAATCGGATAGCTTTGAAAATCTTCCCCGACGTTTCTTACTTTCTGTTGAATTATGTCTATTAGATGTGTTTTTTACAGTTTTACAGTCTTGTACATTTGTCCTTGTACCTGATCTGTTCTTTTTACCTTGTTTTTAGCCTAATCTAGTGGTTATTACGCTAGGAACAGTGGCTGCTTTTCTTGTTCTTATAGCCGTTGCTTTTCCTTTCTAGCCGTTGGGGCTTTCCTATTTATGTATTCTCTACCTTATCTCACCCGATAAGTGTTAAAAGCAATAAAACAAGAGTCTTCTCTTAATTCTCTCTCTATTTACTCTTGTTTCTACATGGTATCAGAGAGTTAAGATCTCTATTCTGTTTTTCTACTCTTTCTAAATCATGGCAACTGAGCAATCTTGAAGTAAATTCAAGGGAAGAAGTCGCTTTAATCTTCGCTCCTTGGAATTCTCGAACCCTCCTTAATGCCACCGTCTAGTCACAAACTCAATGGTGACAACTACCTCCAATGGTCCAGACGGTGAGATTCTACATCACTTTGGAGAGGCAAGGAGGAGTATCTAACGGAGAAAGTAAAGCTCCAAAGACTGGGGATCCATCCTCCAAGAAATGGAGAGTGGAAAACAAAGAAATGTGGTGTCCATTTTGTTTGGGATCCATGACTCTAATATTGCAGAGAATTTCTTTCTCTGTGATATCTGCTTGAGGAAATATGGTCTCGCGCTTCCGATCTCTACTCAAAAGAGATAATACTTCAACAATATGAAATCGAAGCAAAGCCGCAAGAGATATAAGGCAGGGGATATGTCGGTTCTTCGACTACTTCAACCTCCCTGTCAAGGTCTTGGCAAGCGACTGATGTGTTTGAAAACCTCACTGGGAATCCACTTTGTGGATGCCAAGACTTACAATACTCGAAAGATCAAAGAAGGATCTTTAAATTCTTGATGGGATGAATTCCTCTCTTGATGATGTAAGAGGAAGAGTCCTAAGCTCTAAACCTCTCCTTCTATCAAAAGCATTTTTGCCGATGTTAAACATGAAAGAAAGCGAAGAAACCGATGCTTAATGGAGAGTCTAAGTCTGCTTCATCCACTCAAACAAGTGCTCTATTCACTAAAAGCACCACCGGTGCAATCCAAACCCAAAGGCAAATGACTGTGTGTGAGCATTGTAAAAGGCCTGGTCACACCAGGGACACCTGTTGGAAAATTCATGGAAAACCACCAAATTGGAAGGCCTCTAGGCCTAATCAAACAACTGAAAGTTCTGGCAAACTTGCCAATGTTGAGGAGAACAAGTCTGATTGTGTGTTTAGCAAGGAACAGATTGAAGCCCTAAAAAGGCTCCTTGCTGATCAAAACACACAGACTACCTCCTCTCAAGGCAGTGTTTCCATGGCTAATACAGGTGTGTGCCTAAATGTTTATTCTGGGAGTCAAATCCTTAAAAATATATGGATTGTTGACTCTGGTGCTTCAAACCACATGACTGGAAATCCAGAATTGTTTGTGAAACTCTTGAAATGTGTTCATCCTCACAATGTTAAAATTGCTGATGGATCCATTTCTCAAGTTTCTGGAACTGGAAACATCCTGTTAAGTGAGAAAATCACCTTAAAAGATGTCCTTTATGTTCCTAACTTACAATGCAACTTGTTGTCAGTTAGTAGATTCATAAAAGACACTAAATGTTCTGTGATGTTTCATACTAATGGATGTAAGTTTCAGGATTTGAGTTCAATGGAGGAGATTGGCAGTGCTGATGAGAGAAATGGCCTTTTCATTTTCAAGACTTCTTATTCTGAGCTTTGTATGGATAATATCCCTGAGAGAATTCATCTATTATTAGTTGTAAGAACCGATGTTTGTTCTGATATTATGCTTCTGCACTATAGATTAGGACATCCAAATTTCCTGTATTTGAAAAGATTGTATCCTAGTATGTTTAAAGAAATAAAAATTGATTCTCTTAAATGTGAAGTTTGTCAATTTTCCAAGCATACTAGATCTAACTTTCCTGCAAATGTGTATGTTCCCTCCAGTCCCTTCTCTCTGTTTCACAGTGACATATGGGGGCCCTCAAAACAAAAGACAACCACTGGTAAGAGGTGGTTTGTGAGCTTTATTGATGATCATACAAGAGTGACTTGGCTTTTTTTGTTAAAAGAAAAGTCAGAAGTTGGCTCTATCTTTCAAAATTTCTATACCATGATCAAAACTCAGTTTAGTACTGAGATAAAAGTACTCAAAACTGACAATGGGAAGGAATATTTTGAGAGAAGCCTTGCTTCCTTCTTTGATGAAAAAGGAATCATTCATATTAGTACCTGTGTTGATACCCCCCAGCAGAATGGGGTGGCTGAACGGAAAAATAGACACCTATTGGAAGTGGCTAGGGGAATCATGTTCACCATGAAAGTTCCAAAATTCTTGTGGGGAGAGGCTGTTCTAACAGCCACTTACCTTATTAACAGAATGCCCTCAAGAATCTTGAAGTTCAAAACCCCTGTGCAAGTCCTAAAAGAAACTTTTCCTGGCACTCACTTCATAAGTACCATAGACTTTAAAGTGTTTGGATGTGTATGTTTTGTACATATACATTCTCAAAACAGGGGTAAGCTTGATCCCAGGTCCATTAAATGTATCTTTGTTGGGTATTCATCCTCCCAACAAGGATACAAATGTTTCTGTCCTAGTACTAAAAGGTACTATAATACCATGGATGTTACATTTATGGAAGATCAGGCCTTCTATGACACAGGAAGTCAGGGGGAGAAGTTTCAAGATTCCTATGAATCCTGGAACATTTGTCCTACTTACATAAATGATGGTCCTGGTAGTCCTGACACTGATAACACAAGGCAGGATCAGCCTGAAAAAGATCAACCTAAATCTCCTTCTAAGGAGAAACATCCTGAAAATGAGCCTAATATCATTATCTATACCAGAAAGAGAAAGGTTGTATCTCAAAATCCTGATTTTGAAGAATATGCTCATAATGATGATGTGGGATCTGAAGGAATGCCATCTGAGGATCATAGTCCTGATAGTACTAACTATCAGAACTCTGACACCTCAAGTGACAAGGAGAGTACTTCTTCTACAGAAGATCTTCCCATTGCTAAAAGAAAAGGAACAAGAAGCTGTACAGCTCACCCCTTGTACAACTTCTTGTCCTATGAAAAACTTGCTCCTCAATTCCAGGCTTTTACAAGCAGCCTTGATACCATTCACATACCTAAAAGTGTACATGAGGGGCTTAAAAGTCCAGAATGGAAAGCTGCTTTAAATGAAGAGATGAATGCCCTTGTGAAAAATGACACTTGGGACATTACTCCTCTTCCTGAAGGAAAACATCCTGTTGGATGTAGGTGGATCTTCACCCTCAAGTATAACTCTGATGGATCTCTTAATAGGTATAAAGCTAGACTTGTGGCAAAGGGGTTCACTCAGTCCTATGGGATTGACTATCATGAAACCTTTGCCCCTGTTGCAAAGCTAAACACCATTAGAATCCTTATGAGTATTGCTGTTAACATGGATTGGTCCTTAACACAGTTGGACATAAAGAATGCCTTTCTTTATGGTGATCTAGATGAGGAAGTTTACATGCACCTTCCACCTGGATTTGAATCCCTAGGGAACAAAGGAGAGGTGTGTAAACTGAAAAGATCCTTATATGGTCTTAAGCAATCTCCCAGAGCATGGTTTGGGAGATTCTCTAAGTTCATAAAAGGAAATGGTTTTCATCAATGTCACACTGATCATACCTTGTTTATAAGAAGGAGTCATGGTAGAACTACTATCCTTGTGGTTTATGTGGATGATATCATCCTCACTGGTGATGATACTGATGAAATAAGAAAAATCAAAAAGATCCTTGCATCTGAGTTTGAAATAAAGGATCTTGGGAGTCCTAAGTATTTTCTGGGAATGGAGATTGCCAGAAATGCATCTGGTATCTCAATGTCCCAAAGAAAATACACTCTGGATCTCTTGAATGAAACTGGTATGCTGGGGTGTAAACCAGCTAACACCCCTGTAGAACACAGGTCGAACTTAAACAAAGAGGGATAGCCTCTCGGTTGATAAAGGGAGATACCAAAGGCTTGTTGGAAAGCTAATCTACCTATCTCACACTAGACCTGACATATGCTTTGTTGTAGGTCTAATCAGTCAATTCATGCACCAACCTACAGAGAGACATATGCAAATTGCAGAAAGGGTGCTGAGATATCTAAAGAAGGACCCTGGCCAAGGATTGAATTTCAAGAAGAATGAATCTAGAGAGATCCAAATCTTCACTGATGCAGATTATGCTGGAGGTGTCCCAGACATGAGATCCACCTCTGGATACTGCACTTACATTTGGGGGAATCTCACCACATGGAGAAGCAAGAAACAACATGTTTCAAGGAGTAGTGCTGAATCTGAACTCAGAGCTCTTGCACTGGGTGTCTGTGAAGGTCTATGGATAAAAAGGATGCTAAAAGAATTAGGGTTTGATGTTCCTAAACCCATTCAACTCTTGTGTGACAACACCTCTGCACTATGTATTGCTGAGAATCCTACACATCATGATAAGACTAAACATGTTGAGGTTGACAGGCATTTCTTAAGGGAGAAAGTTGACAATGGTGACATTTCCTTATTCCATATCAAGACTAAAGATCAGGTGGTTGATCTTCTGACAAAGGCTGTCTCAAATCAAGTCTTTCAACATCTACACTTCAAGCTTGGCTGCATCAACATATACAACCAACCTTGAGGGGGAGTGTTGAATTATGTCTATTAGATGTGTTTTTTACAGTTTTACAGTCTTGTACATTTGTCCTTGTACCTGATCTGTTCTTTTTACCTTGTTTTTAGCCTAATTTAGTGGTTATTACGCTAGAAACAGAAAACGCTTTTCTTGTTCTTATAGCCGTTGCTTTTCCTTTCTAGCCGTTGGGGCTTTCCTATTTATGTATTCTCTACCTTATCTCACCCGATAAGTGTTAAAAGCAATAAAACAAGAGTCTTCTCTTAATTCTCTCTCTATTTACTCTTGTTTCTACACTTTCCATTCTCATCGCTCATTTGTTGAGAAATTACACAAATCACCCTAGTTTGAGTGGTTTGAGTCATTTTTTAAACCTGAGGGATGTGAATGGAGAAGTCATAAAAGTAGACGGGGATGTCTCTGAAATTATTGATGATATACCGATTGCCGAGGCATGTGAAAAATGTGTTCTCTTCCAGGTTGTTGCTGAGATGAGAGAAACTATTACCATGGATTCGCAGAATTTCACTCCAAATTCTTTCCTGTTGGATGAAGACCTAAGGTAATAAAACCCCAATACGCCACTAGTCAGAAATTGTTTTCATCATGTTTTTTAAGGAGAAAGAAGAGTCTGTCATTTCTTACATTATTTTGTGCTGAAATTCTTCACACGATCTCGTTTCTTTGTTGTATTAAGACAATTGCAGCTGGCCGAACTGGCTGGATTAAGTAATTTCAGTCAGTAAGTTCTAACAGCTGCAAAAATTGAGTCAGTGGTACAAACCATCTCTTGCTGCTAGAGGTGAAGCAGGCTAAGGTAGATTGTGCCATATATTATTGTAATAAGAAAAGAGGGTAAAAAAGAGATTAAATAAAAGTACATTGGTGTTGGATTATGTTGTTTTTTTGGTGTTTATTTGATCCTTGTTTAGTTCTAATATGTGTAATTAGGCTAGTTTGTATTAAGGATCAATATGCCCCTGTTTTTACTGTTCATAGCCGTTGCGATTCTCCAACTTGGCTTTTCTAGCCATTAGGCGTCCTTTCTATATAAACAAAGGACCTTTATGTAACTTGAAAAGGTTCTTGAATAAGAGTTTATCATTTTCTCTCCTTTCATGATTATTTCTACATGGTATCAGAGTCTAAAGCTTTTTAAACTTTTATTCAAAATCTGTCAATGGCAACTGAGCAATCTCCAGATGTTAAATCAAGGGAGGAAAGCTCTATGAACTCCTCCCGGAACTCTAAACCCTCAATGCTATCTCTTTCTTTCTCACAAACTCAATGGTGAGAACTTCTTACAGTGGTCAAGATTTGTCAAACTGTACATCATTGGTGAGGCAAAGAAGGGTACCCTACTGGAGAAAGTAAGTCTCCTAAGGCTGATCAACCCTTCTATGAAAAGCGGAGAGTTGAAAACAGCCTGGTGATGTCTACGCTCTTAGGATCCATGATCCTTGCTACTGTTGAGAACTTTTTCTTGCATGACACTGCTGAAGAGATATGGTCTGCAACCTCAGCCTCAGCCTCAGAACTCTACTCAAAACAAGATATTACCTCAGAAATCTATGAGGTAGAAGCTAAGTTACAAGATCTTAAACAATGTGACCTGTGTGTACTAATTTCTACAACTTACTGTCAAGATCATGGCAACAACTTGACAACTTTGAAAGCATATATGGCACTCTGTTGGAAATGCAAATATATATAAAAAAAATGAAAAATCAGAGGAGAGTCTTTAAATTCCTCATGGGATTGAATCCCATCCTTGATGATGTTAAAGGCAGAATCCTTGGGATGAAACCTCTACCATCTATAAAGACCGTTTTCTTTGAAATTACGTATGAGGAGAGCAGAAAAGACTCATAATGGGTGGGAATTCATCACCCCATGTCACACCTACTCCTTCTCATGAAACCAATGCCCTATTTACCAGAAATGCTTCTTCACAACCCCAGAAACAAAAAGGCAACATACCTTGGTGTGACTATTGCAAGAGAACTGGTCTTACCATGGAAACTTGCTGGAAACTGCATGGCACACCTCCCAACTGGAAATCTTCAAACAGAATCATGGACAAGAGAGCCCTGAGAAATGTGTAACCATGGAAGAAAAAAAAGCTGATGCTAGCTTCAATAATGAGCAAATTGAAGCCTTGGAAAGACTCTTATCTGCTCAAAATGCTGGCGCTCAGATCGGTTCATCCATGACCAAAATAGGTCCGTGTGCTTCCACTTATCCTAGTAATTCTCATCTTAAAGTTCTCTTGTTTGTTGATCCTGGGGCTTCCAATCATATGACTAAAAATCCTAAAGTCTTTACTTCTATTTCCAAATGTAAAGTACACCACAATGTTAAGATTGCTGATGGTACCATGTCTCAAGTTGCTGGGATAGGCAGTGTCTACATTGACAAAAATATCATCTTAAATAATGTTCTTATTGTGCTTAACCTACAGTGTAATCTTTTAACAATAAGTAGGTTCATTAAGGACGCTAACTGTAATGTGATTTTTTGTACTAATGTCTAATGGCTGCAAATTATAGGGTTTGAATTCGAAGGAAATGATTGGCAGTGCTGAAGCTGTGTCTGGTTTCTTCATTCTCACGACTTGCCCCACTAATCTCGCTACTAATCTTACCTCAAAGGGTTTTAGTAGCATTGTTTCTGATTCTAGTTGTAATAGTATTATGTTGTTTCATTATAGACTAGGACTTCCTAACTTTGAGTACTTGAAGAAATTGTATCCTGAAACGTTTAAAGGAAAATCTATTGATTCTTTTCATTGTGAAATCTGTGATCTTGCTAAACACACTAGAACTGTTTTTCCTAAAATCAGTTATCAACCCTCAAAACCCTTCTCTCTTTGACAGTGACATATGGGTTCCTTCAAAGACAAAAACCATCACCGATAAAAGGTGGTTTGTTAGTTTCATTGATGATCATAGTAGAAGAACACAATTGTTTCTCCTGATGAGAAGTCTGAGGTGGGAAATGTTTTCAAAGATTTCTTTGCCATGATCAAACATCAATTTGATACTAAAACCACGGTATTAAAGTCTGCTAATGACAGAGAATATTTTGAGAAAAGTCTCAACTCTTTCTTCACTGAAAAAAGGATTGCTCATATCAGTACACATGTGGATAACCACCCCCCCCCCTCCAACAAAATGGAGTTCCTGAAAGGAAAAACATGCATCTTCTTGAAATGGGAAGAAGTATCATTTTTACTATGAAAGTGCATACGTTCCAAGACTGCCTCCCACCTCTTCAATAGGATGCCATATTTAGTACAAGTTTCAGGACACCTATCCAAGTGTTAACTGAGCTTCACCCTCACACTCATCTCATGAACTCTCTACCCCTGAAGGTGTTTGGGTGTATATGTTTTGTACATAGCCATACACAAAGCAGAGGAAAACTTGATCTTAGAGCTATAAAATGTATCTTTGTTGTGTATTCATCCTCCCAACATGGATACACGTGCTACTGTCCTACCACCATAAAATTTTACAATTCTAATTATGTTAATTTCATTGAGGAGAAATCCTTCTATAATCCCGAGCCTTAGCGAGAGAATTTCCAAGAATATCATGCAACTTGGAACATTGAAAATCCCATCCCTGAGGATAGTCAAGACTTATACTGATATAGATCCATATACCACTAATGATCAAACCCAAAGTCATCCTAGGAATTTTCAAACTGAATCTAATCCCAATGAGCAACTCTAAGAAAATCCTGAACCAAGGGATGTTCCTGGAAATAGTATTATTGACAGCTTCTCAGCATCGTGAAGACGACGCTCCTGTTTTGGACAGTACCTCTGAGGATCAGAGCTCTGAAAAACAAGAAACTTCATCTTTTTCTCACACTAAACTGTTAGCCCGGACAATGAAAATTCCATTTCTAAGAGAAAAGGGGTAAGAAGTTGTCCCTCTCACCCTATTTACAACTTTGTTTCCTATCATCACCTGTCACCTATGTTGCACAGACACGGACACGGACACACACGTCGCACGACAAGACACGGACATGACGATACGGTTAATTCCAAAATTTAAGGACACGACACGACACGACACTTCACGCCATATATATATATATATATATATATATATATATATATATATATATATATATATATATAATATGTAAAAAATTCAATTTATCAAAAAAAAATATTCGTAAACATCTGAAAAAACTAGAAAAAATAAGATAGGTATTATATAAACTCTATGAATATCTAGAATAGATATTCGACCTTTATACGGTGCCAAACGAAATTGTGATTGACCTTCAAAATATTACAAATTGTAAAAGTGATTTTTTATCAACAAAGAAACATATAAACTTGATATGACGTATTATTTGTTTAATTATTATAGAAATGAAAAACGTGTATTTTAACGTTTCCATAGAAGAAAATTTAAATATAGAAAAAAATTAAAAATTGAGTTCAGGAGTGTCGGGGAGTGTCGGTGCCGTGTCGACCGTGTGTCGGAAGCGTGTCGAATATTTAAATTTTAAATAATATTTATTTAATCAGCCGACACGTTTCGGACACGGTGTCAGAGCGTGTCTTGTGTCGGACACGGCGCACGCCGACCAGATTGAAGTGTCGGTGCATCATAGCCTGTCACCCAAATTTCATGCATTTATAGGAAATGTGGACATGTCCAGATCCCTAAGTATGTGTATGATCCTATGTAATGTCTTGAGTGGAAAAGTGCCATAAAGGATGAAATGGATGCCATTAACAAAAATGACACTTGGAACATCACCAATCTCCCTACTGGAAAGAAACCTGTAGGGTTTTAGCGGATCTTCACCATCAAATGCAATGCGATTGTTCTCTTAATAGTTAATAGATACAAGGCTAGACTTGTGGAAAAAGGTTTTACTCAATCTTATGGGATTGACTATTATGAAACATTTACCCCGTTGCCAAGTGAAACAGTCCTAATGAGCGTTGCAGTTAATCTGGACTGGCAATTAACTCAACTTGACATCAAGAATGCTCTCTTGAATGGTGACCTAAAAGAAGAAGTCTACATGCCAATACCCCTGGTCTTGAAAAAAGGGAAGAAATGGTTAAGTTTGTAAACTAAAAAAGCCTTTTATGGACTCAAACAATCTCCCAGAGCATGGTTTGAGAGATTACTAAGTTCATGATCAATCATGGCTTCCATCAATGTCATTCTGATCATACCTTGTTCACCAAAGTCTACTAGACCTGGGAATTTGATCATCCTAGTTAACTATGTAGATGATATTATTCTAACATGAAATGATCAAAGTGAGATCAGAGAAATAAAGTCATCCCTGGTTAAAGCCTTTGATATAAAAGATTTGGGAGATCTTAAGTATTTTCTAGAAATGGAAATTGCTAGAAATAAAGATGGCATTTTGTAGAAACTAGGACAAGTATTTGGGAGAAGAGAGAGTTTTTATTAATGTAAAATACCTGGTAGTTTACAATTACAAGAGAAAAGGCTATATAAAGGACTCAGGAAGTCCTGATACAACAAAAATCACTCTAATGGCTAATGTACAATGTTCCCAACAGACACTGTACAGTAAAAACGGCCCCACTAGTCCAGGTAATATCAGGAAGGACTAAATGATAAAATACATATATTAGGGCCTAAACAAAGGATGAAATAAAATAATTAGAACACTAATTAAAATAATTAGATCACTAATTTCAACACCCCTCCTCAAGGTTGGTTGTGTATAGAGATGAACAACCAAGCTTGCCAGTAATGTGCGGAAATTTAGCAATAGAGGTCCCTTTGGTGAAGATATCATCCATTTGAACTTGAGAAGGAACAAAGGAAATCTGAATTTCTTTGTTCTCAACCTTTTCCTTGATGAAATGCCTGTCAATATCAACATGTTTAGATTTGTCATGATGAATGGGATTTTCTGACATGTTGATTGCTGATTTGTTGTCACAGAACATTTGAGTAGGGAGTTTGGTTGGGGCCTGAATTTCAGTTAGAATCTTCCTTAACCACATGCCTTCACAGATCCCAAAAGATAGAGCTCTAAGCTCAGCCTCTGCACTGCTTCTAGCCACTACAAGTTGCTTCTTACTTCTTCAAGTAGTTAGATTGCCCCAAATATAAGAGCAATACCCAGGAGTAGATATTTTATCTACTATAGAACTGGCCCAATCTGCATCAGTGTAGATATGCAGTTCTCTGTTCTCATTCTAGTGAATAGAAGTCCTTGATTAGGAGTTCCCTTTAGGTACCTCAGGGTTCTGTCCACGACTTGAAGATGTTCTTCACAGGGTTTATGCATGAACTGACTTACTAGACTGACAGCAAAGCAGATGTCAGGTATTGTGTGGGAAATATAGATTAGTTTCCCCACTAATCTTTGATATCTCCCAACATCAACATAATTCTTGGAGCCTTCTTGTGTAAACTTCAGGTTAGGCATTATGGGAGAAGAAGCAGGTTTACAATTTGCCATCCAGTTTCTTCAAGAAGATCCAAGATATATCTTCTTTGAGAGATATGAATACCAGTTGCAGTCCTAGATATTTTCATGCCAAGGAAGTATTTCAAGTGTCCCAGATCTTTGACTTCAAAATCTCTAGCAATGGATTGTTTAAATAGTTGAATTTCATCCAAATCATCACCAGTGATGATTATATCATCAACATAGACAATTAGGATCACTCTTTTGCCATTCTCAGTGAATTTGGTGAACATAGTGTGATCTGAAAGGCATTGTTGATAGCCATAAGCCTTTACAGATTTAGTAAATCTGCCAAACCATGCCCTAGGGGACTGTTTGAGTCCATAGAGGGCCTTTTTAAGTTTACACACCAGATTTCCTTTTCCTGGGGTCTCATACCCAGGAGGAATCTTCATGTGAACTTCCTTATCGAGTTTTCCATTTAGAAATGCATTATTGACATCTAATTGGACAAGAGGCCAATCAAGATTCACAACAATGGACAAAAGTCTCTGATGGTATTAAGTTTAGCAACAGGTGCAAAAGTCTCTTGGTAGTCAATGCCATAGGTTTGTGTATATCCTCTGGCAACTAACCTTGCCCTATGTCTGCTAGTAGACCCATCAGAGTTATATTTATTAGTGAAAAGCCACCTACATCCTACCACATTTTTTCCCTTAGGAAGATAGGTGATATCCCAGGTGTTGTTTTTTTATTAGGGCCCCAATTTCATCATCAACAACTTGTTTCCATTCAGGTTTTTCAAGTGCTTCCTGAATGGTACAAGACACATACTGACTATTAAGGTTATTCATGAGGGATTGATATGCCTTAGAAAGGTTATACAAGGGGACTTTAGTACAAGCACTTGTTCCTTTCCTTAAGGCTATGGGCCTATCATCAGGAGTATCATCATGAGTGATTTCATGATTGTCAGGACCGGGATGTTCAGTTTCAGGACTAGTAGGAGAAAGAGATCTTACTGATCCCCTATGTTTTCTGGTATATACCAGTTCCACAGGAGGTCTGTCACATTGAGATCCTTGCTCAGGTCCAAAAGGATATAGTGATCCTCCTGTCAGAGGTACTTAGATCCTCTGTGGTAGGATTCTGAGTTTCATTGTCTATGTGAGACTCTATTTCTCTAGTTAGATCAAAAGGTAATTGTAAATTCCATCCTTGAGAGGAAGTCATATAGTCAACTTCAGAGTTTTCAAGTGTGTCATAATAGGGCTTAGATTCAAGGAAAGTTACATCCATTGTGTTATAGAACTTCCTTGTGGAAGGGCAATAACACTTATATCCTATTTGTCTAGGGGAGTACCCAATCATGATACATTTGATTGCCTTTGGATCAAGTTTGTTTCTGTGATGGTTGTGAACAAACACAGTACATCCAAAACTTTAGGACTAAGGTTTTGAGTGAACCGACAATTTGAATATATATTCTTAAACACACTAATAGGTGTTTTGAACTGCAGCACCTTTGAGGGCATTTGGTTAATGAGATAAGTGGCTGTTAAGACAGCTTCTCCCCATAGAAACTTAGGAACATTCATAGCATACATGAGAGGTCTAGCAGTGTCAAGTAAGTGCATGTTTTTCCTCTCAGCAATCCCATTTTGCTGAGGGGTGTCAACACAGAAACTTATATGAACAATGCCTTTCTCTCTCATGAATGTCCCAAGGGTTGTTTCAAAGTATTCTGACCCATTGTCAGACTTTAAAACCTTGATTTCAGTTTCAAATTGTGTATGAACCATGTGATAGAAATTCTTAAATATCATACTAGCTTCAGACTTATCCTTCATCAGAAAAACCATATAAGCCTAGTGTGATCATCAATAAAAGTGATGAACCACCTAGTACCAGTGATATTTTTAGCCTTTGAAGGTCCCCAAATATCACTGTGTACCGGGTTAAAAGGCTTAGATGGTTGATAACTTTTCTGAGGAAAGCTAGTTCTGGATTGCTTTGCAAGACAACAAATTTCCACACAAAATCATTAGGATTTTTATTGACAATCAGATCAGGGAGTAATTTTTTGAAGTACACAAAGTTTGGATGTCCAAGTCTATAGTGCCATAGCATTACATTTTCACTATTGGTACTAGAACTAAGACAGCCAGGAGGCTTCATTCTCTGAGTACTCATCACCACACAAGAGATAAAGACCTGCATTGGTCTTAGCACTGCCAATCATCTTCCCAGTTTTGGAGTCCTGAAAGTCACAGGATGTGGATGAAACATTTAGCACCATATTGTCTTTGTTGTGTTAATGATAATGAGATCGACACATGACAACTTTGGAACAAAGAGTACATCTTTGAGACATATGCCCTTTATGTTGATAGTTCCCATACCCTCTACTTTAGAGGTGGAACCATCAGCAATTCTGACATATCTCCCTTGTGTACAAGGGTGAATGGAGGAAAACAGTGTCTTGTCCCCAGTCATGTGTTCAGAAGCACCATAATCAATGATCCATTGATCCTGAACATGAGATTTAAAGGTTTGAGAAATGATACATGTCTGTGCTACAGAAGCTGAAGATACAACAGACTGATTTCCATAGCTGGAAGTGGAGTGGAAGAGTCTTTTTAAGGCTTTTATCTGTTCTTGAGTGAAGACTTCTTTCTGAACAGATAGATTGGCTTGTGGCTCCCTTCCATTTCCAGCCTTAGGTTTCCAGTCTGCTGGTTTTCCATGAAGTTTCCAGCAGGTATCTTTGATGTGCCCATGCTTCTTGCAGTGATCACACCAAGGCCTTTCTTTTTTTCCTTTGGAGGGTTGAAGAGGCTGAGAAGTAAGAGCAGAAGAGTTTTGCTGAGGGATTTGAGGTACAACAACAGCTTGAGTGCTCCCCATCATAAGTTTCCGCCTGCTTTCTTCATGTTTGACTCAGCAAAAGCAACTTTCAAGTTGAGGAGAGGATATTTTCCAATGATTCTTCCTCTGACATCATCCAAATTTGGGTTGAGCCCCATAAGGAAAGTAAACACTCTGTCTCTTTCAATGAACAATTTATGGTTCTTGTGATCTTCAGAACAACTCCATTTATGTTCATTGAACATATCAAGTTGCTGCCAGATTCTACTCAAAAGATTGAAGTAGTGAGTGACAGTAGAATCTGCTTGCTTCAACTCTTTAAGTTGAGATTTGAGCTCATAGACCTCTGAAGTATTGTCCCTTTTTGAGTAGAGGTCATGAGCAGCCTCCCAGACCTCTTGGGCATTGTTGTTAAACATAAAATTCCCACTTGTTCACGAGTCATGGATCCAATAAGCCATGACATGATGATGTTGTTGTCTGCCTTCCATTGTCTGAATTTAGGATCATCTTCTTTTGGTTGGGGAGTATCACCAGTTAGATGTCCTTCTTTGCTTCTTCCAGACACATACATCAGCAGAGATCTAGACCACAAATGGTAGTTATTACCATCGAATTTGTGGCTAGTAAGGAGATTACTGTTGGTATCACTCCCTCCTTGAATGAGATTTGCTCCCTCAGAGTGCGGAACAACATCAGTGGAGGTTGATTGCTCAACAGAAGACATTTTCTGGTTTTTGAAAAAATCTCAGAAAATTTTGAATTTGAGCGATTTTGGATCCAGACTCTGATACCATGTAGAAATTAGGACAAGTATTTGGGAGAAGAGAGAGTATTATTAATGTAAAATACTTGGTAGTTTACAATTACAAGTATTTGGGAGAAGAGAGAGTATTTATTAATGTAAAATACTTGGTAGTTTACAATTACAAGAGAAAAGGCTATATAAAGCATAGTTATCGATCTAAGACCTTTTATCGGGTTAGATCCAGATCTTTCCTTGATGCAAGGAGGTCAATTATATATGAACGGTGTCTTTCTGGCTAGACAACTCCTCCTCACACGGCGTATGATGAAATGTCATACGCCTAGTCATCTGTCCAATCTCATCTTAAGCATGGGTCACTCCCGTTTTGTCATTCGGCCAATTTTAAGATTGATTCATTAAACAGTGATTTTAACGTAATAATATCGTGAGCAGATAATTTTAATAAGATTTATCTCTCCCAAGATAAATCACTCGAAGTGAGGAAATCGGATTCCGTTGTATGCCGTTTCACTCGCCAATTTTACCTGCATGGTCTTTCTATCCAGTACATTAAGTTCAAATAAAAAGAAATTCATCATAATTAATTTTAATCATTTTTACCGTAGTCGATTATCCATTTTACCAAAAGATTAACTAATTCGCATTCATATATTGGCTAGATATATTTTTAGCTTAACATAATTAACATATATAATATATAAATAGAAATAGAAATAGTAAACATAATAATATTAGAATATATTACCGATTACAATCATTGAATCGAAAATTCGTTTCATTTGATGTAGTATAACAAAGCTTCGATTTTAACAATCTTCGATAATTATTCCGCCATTACAACTGATCTTATATAACTACTTTATTTATATATATAAAAATATATATATACATACATGTATATATATATATATAAGTAAAATAAAAATCAACGAAATCAGAAGAAGAAGATGATATATAGATAGATATCTAACATATATATATATATATATATATATATATATATATATATATATATATATATATATATATATATATATATATATATATATATACATACATGTATACATATGTATATATAAGGACTCCAAAATAAAAATCAACTTGAGAAGAGAAGAAGATGATATATAGATAGATATCTAACATATATATATATATATATATATATATATATATATATATATATATATATATATATATATATATATATATGTAGTGTGTGTCTGTGTATATATATAAATATATATATATAAGTGATCTAAAAAAATAAAAGAAGAAGAAGAGGATGGACGAGAAGAAAGAAGGAAATGGGAAAGAAGAGGGGCAACTTCATTTAGTCTAATGAAGCATGTATATATAGGCTACAAAAGGGGGTGGACTGGGCGGGCTTAATGATTGCATTCATCCCCTTAATTATCCAATTTCCTGATATAATTTTATATTTTGAAATAAAACTTATAAAATTCATATCTTGAGTTCTAGATCTCCAAATGACATGATTCAAGAGGCATTGGAAAGCTCGTTGAATGATCTACAATTTTCATGAAGGACTCTTCTTCAGAAAAATGTTTTTTTGATTTGGGCCATTCGTTCGTCGAAGATTTTTCCGATTTCCACTAAATCGAATCGATTGATGACTCACCACTTGACTTAGCCGACACTCTTGTATAACCTTCATAAGATATGATCATGACTTCAAAAATAAATTTCACATACTCGGGGTCTTGGTTTATCATAAATCTGCAATAAAAATACCACAAATACTCGTGTAAATCGACACGACACTTCTAAGCATTAAACCGGTACAAAACTTATAAAAACTTATAAAAATACGATAATTTATATAATAACCACTATTTATATATTTGGATAAAATTAAGTAATTATTGACTTAAATTGGTACAATAATGTTCAAAGTGGTATCAATATTGGGAGTAAAATGTCGTAATAATGATCATTAATTTGTCTCTCATCACAACTCCCCACTTAGCTTTTGGTCGTCCTCGAAAGCAAAACAAGCGATAAAACAAAATGAATGAGAGATAAATTCATGAAGATATAAGATATAAGGGACAACCAGATCTGCAACCATTAGAATTACAACCAGGCGTTAACCCAATATAGCAAACGACAAATATCCATTCGCATAATCCTAATGACTTTCTCTAGGTATAGCGATAGATCCACACAATGTTCTCCTGTACTTATTAGGATAATCCTAAAAAGCATATCATTCGATTTATACTTGGGGATAGTGAGAAGATAACTAAGTTTTCAACCATTGTCATTTTTTTTTTTTTAATTTCACATTTGTAGCATATGCCTCATTCCCAAAGAATAGGATGTTTCGTGATAACACCCTATTTGGACTTTCTTATCATCGAGCAATCGGGAGCTTTTAAACCTCATAAAAGTGACATAGGGCGTTTCGTGATAACGCCTCACCGCACTCAAATCATTAGTAGCTACATCCGAGATATAAATAGTTTATCTTTATTTTATTTTTTTATTTATTATTTTTATTACTATTATTTTTTTTTGTATTCTTCCTTTCATTCCACTTAACTTATATCCTTTCTATCACATTCAAAACCTTCGGATATTCACGATAATGTTCAAAAGTTAGTACTAAGTTCTGCAAATCTTTCTGAATAACCACTAGGATACTTGAATGGATCTGATTTAAAATTTTAAACAATATCAAAGGCTTTACGTGAAGGAATTCATGTTACACAAATAAATTTGGGATTACAATGCACTTACGGTTCACGTTGGTTATACACATCCAAATTGATCATTACATCTTCAAATCCATGAAATATATGCCTTATACAGTTTATTTTAATCAACTAAATAATGCTCGAAAAAAATCGAAAACTAAGGGATTTATTGATACAAAATAAGCACCAATGCCATTGCTAGACCAACGACTCCACTCCCCACTTACGAACTTACATTGTCCTCAATGTAAAGTGAGTATAAATAAGTTGTTGGGAAAGCAATGGTGCACTAAAACAAGTCAAAACAAATCTTTGGGATGATAAAATCGGTGGGTGGGTGGGTCAAATTTATGACCGTTGTGTGTGCAAATGAAATAAAAGTGTGTGGAGTGTGACAGTGTAATGCAAAAGGTAGATAAACACACCACATAAACTTTTATTGATTTAAAACACACAATATTCCACAAAGAGTTGAACTAATACATGTCACACATTATTTGAAATTTAAAATGTATTAGATATGAAATATGTGAGAAAGTATCAACTCGAGTCATGATATGAAATATGTGAAAAGTATCAACTGACGATTTGAGTCTTTATACCCATCGATCCTCATAGGGTTATTTCAAATCGTTCCCCTTTTTTAACAACCTAAGTCCAAAAAATGAATCCGGCGCATTTGAATTTTTATATTTAACTTTTTACGGTCGCCTCCGGTAGCGCTTTTTCTCGCTCGGGATTTTCGGATAACCACCTAATCATTCCCTTTTTAATGACATTCAAACATTCATCCAATAGACTTGGTGAAACAAAATGAAAATCAATCCGAAGTATTCGCAAAGTATCATCAAAGTATGAGTAATTATTATATTTAACATTTTACTGTTTGCCTCCGGTAGCGCTTTTAGTTAACGTCGTTTGCTCGACAAACTTAAGCAACTAATATAATATACTAAACTAAATCGATACTTCTAACAATTACTCACCAAATGTAACAATTAAGAATCAACTAGAAATAAATGCTTAATGAGTAAATAGGAAGAATAGTACCAGTGATTTCACTATATTTATAGTCTATAGCTAGACTTTTCCTTGCTTCAGTTTTTAATGCACAGGTGGTGGGTCATCCTCACGCACCGCATCCGTCTTTAATACCAATCTCCAACATAGAGCGCATAATTTCCACCAATCCAAGCGATTCTTGACCTTTTCCTTTGATTTTCGAGCTTTGGGTTTGCGAGCTTTCACATTATTGTCAAGTCATCTTCTTCAATTACCTGCGTGTTAGTACGATCCAAAACAAGGAAACACAAAGTGTTCACACAAGAACAAGATTCTAGTGTAGTGCATGGATATTTCAATGGAATGTAAATGTTGAAGATAACGCGCTCATCATTCACTCCCAAACTAAGCTCTCCCTTATAAACATCGATGAAAGGGCTATTAATTGTTAAGTGCCGAAAAGTGTGTCAAGAAAATGTGCATACTTCTTATCCAACTTCATCTCTTTGATTTCCTTTTTTCCGGGAATGGGGGAGTAATTCAAGATCAATTAAAGTAGGGTTAGAATGTATACCTCCCTTACCCATATGGATTCTCACAAATGGTAGTTATTACCATCGAATTTGTGGCTAGTAAATGATTTTGAATATGATTCTTCCTATGTCAGAAAACTCACCTTCTCCTTGGTATCACTCCCTCCTTGAATGAGATTTGCTCCCTCAGAGCGCGAACAACATCGGAGGAGGTTGATTGCTTGACCCAACAAAAAGTAGAATAGCTTCTTCTAATAGCATTAAATGATTTTGAATATTTGGTAAATTCCTATGCTTTGTAAAAAACTCACCTTCTCCATGAATAACCTTCCGGTTCTTCCATCCCTAATGACATTTGGTAAGAAGACATTTTCGGTTTTTGAAAAAGCTCTTTCTTCGATCCTTGTCTAAAGTTAGCAATTTTGACTATTAATTCCAATTTTCTACCAGGGAATAAAATACTCGCTTTAAGAACTCGGTTTGAATATCCTCCCAACTAGTCAATGAATGATGTGGAAGTAGCGATGAAACCAATCTCGTGCTCTTCCTTTTAAAAAAAAGATAGAGATGATGATGTGGATCCTTTTTAAACAAAAAGAATTTGATTATGCTTATTCCGATTCGATTTTGGATCCGATAAAAACCACATTTTTTCTCGATTTCTTGAGTGTATTATTATTATTATTATTTTTTTTTAAAAAATTGGTATCTTACCAATAGGTAGGTACCAAAAATAAACGAACGCGCTTTACTTTCTATCGATACCATGTAGAAATTAGGACATTTATATATATAAAAACATATATATACATACATGTATATATGTATTTGGGAGAGAAGAGAGATATTTAACATAATATATATATATATATATATATATATATATATATATATATAATATATACTTGGAGAAGAAAGAAGGAAATGGGAGTTTTTACAATTACAAGAGAAAAGGCTATATAAAGCATAATTATCCAATTTCCGATATAATTTTATATTTTGAAATAAAATTTCGGAGTTCTGACCATGATTCAAGAGGCATTGGAAATCTCGTTGAATGATCTACAACTTTCACCTCTTCTTCAGAAAATGTTTTTGAAAAGATATTTCTCGATTTCCACTAAATCGAATCGATTGACCACTAACACCCTCGTATAACCTTCATAAGATATGATCATGACTTCAAAAATAAATGTTGTAACTGAGTTCAACCAGTAAAATACCAGTCAATATCATTACAACAAAACTTATAAAAAATGTACAATTTATATATTTGGATAAAATTAAGTAATTATTGGCAAATAAATAAAAAGTGGTTGATATTGGGGTAAAATGTCATATTCATTTGCATAATATTCTTACATCAAATACATAATCATACAACATATTCATTTTCATAATATTCCGACATCCAAATTATAACATAATACAAATGAAATAAAAAAATCGATATTTGAATTTCATCAAAATTCACTATTTAGATCCAACATCAGTATTGATAAATTGTGTGTTCATTTTCATTTGATGTTGAATTGCTACTATCGTCTAATAAAGGAATTAGGTGGTCAAACACATTCTTGAGGAAGTATATGAAAATGAAAACTACATATCCTCTATAAAAGAGCATATAAATGTAGAAAAAAATATTATTTAATAGTAGAAGATTAAACAGATCATGTTATACTGTAAAATCAAAGAGTTAAAAAAATGATTAAAGACCTTAAATTCGAATGGAGAAATGAAGAAAAAATAGAATTATTGTTACTGGATAAGTGTTTTTAGATGGTTGAAGCTGCAATGCTTAATGAACGGATGAATAATGACTATTTTTTAAAAAAGACTCAAATTTTAAAAGTCACCGGTTCGACCGCCGGGTCACGGTTCACCGGTTCGACCGCCAGGTCAGCCTGGTTTGAACGGTTCACTTCCTTAAACGGTCGAATGCGTGAACTGGCCCGGGTTTGAGACCGGGTCACCGGTCGACCGGTTCGACCGCCGGGCCGGGTCTGATAACTATGATATAAAGGACTCAGGAAGTCCTGATACAACAACAAGCACTCTAACAGCTAATGTACAGTGTTCCCAACGGACACTGTACAGTAAAAACAACCCCACTAGTCCAGGTAATATCAGGAAGGACTAAAAGATAAAAGACATATATTAAGGGCCTAAACAAAGGATGAAATAAAATAATTAGCACACTAATTAATTTCATCACATTTCCTTGTTTCAAAGGAAATACACCTTTGATCTACTAAAAGAAACATGATTGCTCCTTTATAAACCGGTAGACACCCTTAATGAACCATGCCTCAAACTTGGCAATGAAAGTGACGGTCCTTTTATGGACAAAGTAGGATATCAAAGGCTGGTAGGCAAACTCAACTCTCTCTCTCATACAAGGCCTGATATAAGTTTTGTTGGGGTATGGTCAGTCAGTTCATGCATAGACCCACTAAGAGGAACATGCATGCTGTGGAAAGGCTCATCAGGTTTTTAAAGAATAATTATGATGGTGCAATAACAGATAGAAGATCTATTTTGGATACTGCACCTATAGTTTGGGAAATTTGGTCACTTGGAGGAGCAAGAAACATGTGGTTTCTAGGGGTAGTGCAGAGTCTGAATTGAGAGCCCTTTCTCTAGGAATTTATGAAGGCTTTTGGATTAGAAAACTGATGGCTTTGGATTTCCTATCTCTACTCCTGTTCAGCTTCCGTGTGACAATATTTTTGCCTTATGTATTGCTGAAACCCCCCCACTCAACATGATAAGACTAAACATGTTGAAGTGCACAAACACTTCATAAGAGAAGAGATTGACAATGGGGACAGTCTTCTTATTCATGTTCCCTCTAAGGATCAAGTGGCTGACATTTTTAGTAAGGCTCTGAGCAATCAAGTTTTTCAACTCCTTCACTACAAGCTTGGCTGCATAGACATATAAAAAACCAACCTTGAGGGAGAATGTTGAATTATGCTGAATTTTTGGTGTTTATTTCATCCTTGTTTAGTTTGATTCTGTGTAATTAGGCTAGCTTGATCATTTTCTACAATTGGCATATGGCCTGACAAATTTGCTTCACTCACCATATAATTTGATTTTTTTATTTAAATTTTTATAAGTGCATGGCACTAGAAAACTACTTTTTCCGCACAGTTTCATGTTAAAAAGTTGTAAGGCATAAACTTCACCTTGATTGGCGTTTGTTGTACAAATTAATGTCACCGATACTTATGTTATATCTACCATCGTCATCATGAGTAATATTCCTTTATTAAAGGAAACGTGCTCACGTGGGATGTTTTTTTTTTCTCTTGAAAAGGAAATCATACAAAAATGTGGTGCCCCATCTGCCAATTTATATGGTGCTATGAGTAGTTGTGGTTCTCAACACTTTTTTGGTGCCAGCCAATAAAAGACTTCGAAATTTACTGAGCCTATATTGGGTGCTATAATTGGTTTCATTTTTAGCTTGTACTTTTGCTGTAAAGCATGCATTTGATTTTATTATGCTTAATGTTCTGACAATTAAGTTTATCATTGTGCTAATTTTTGTAGTAATTAATATCGGGGCATATTTCTTGCGCAGTATTCCATTTTCAATCAGTGGCGGACCTACATATAGCCAAATGAGGCAACTGTCTCCCCTTAATTCGAAAAAAATACACTAAAATTTGTATGATACATATAGTTTGCCTCCCCTCCCCCCCCTCTTAATTTTTTTATTTGCCACTAAAAATTTTATTGCATCTAATACCTGGAGATCCTCGCGATCCGCTGCTTTCAATGGAAGATATTATTATGGCACTTTCAGCTAAATAGCCTCGATCAGATGTGCAACTTCCCGAGTTCGCGACTAAAGGTGTGAGTTTTTGAGGTGTAGAGGGGTTTGTTCAGATTTCACCAAGTGTCTGCTGCTGTTTGTTTTAGAGCGAAATCGAGTCGTCTAAAGTAAATGAAAAGAGAAATGGAGAATACTTGATGTTGTATTCATTAGAATAAAGTTAAAAATAGGTACAAAGAAGCAGCTTAATTAAACAACTAGCAATAAAAGGGGTGGTTGAAGGTTAGGAAGAGATCTAACCAACTAAGCTTACAAACAGCTAGTTTACAATTTAATAGAGAATAAATTAAATAATAACATAATAATCCTTCATTACTTCTTCACCATAGGCCAGGGAACTTGGAAGGAGGTACAACCTTGGTAAACAGATCTGCAAGTTGAAAGTTCGTAGCTATGTGAATAAGAAGAATGTTTTTGGAGTCCACTTTTTCCCTGAGGAAATGTCTGTCAATATCCACATGTTTGGATTTGTCATGATGGACAAGGTCTTGAGCCATGTTGATTGCATAGGTGTTGTCACGAAAATACTTCACAAGAGAAGTGATTGAGAGCGTTAGATCTTGAAAAACCCTTTTATCAGAATTCCTTCACAAACACCTAGGGCAAGAGCCATTAATTCAACTTCTGCACTACTTCTGGAGACAATATGTTGTTTCTTACTTCTCCAGGTGATAAGGTTACCCCCAAAGGTAGAAGCAGTAACCTGTTGTAGATCTTCTGTCAATGGGGCAACCACCACAATCAACATCATTATAGATTTTGAGATTTCTGATTGTAGTTTTCTTGAAGTGTAAGCCTTGCCTAGGTCTAGATTTGAAGTAACTGAGGAGTCTATGAACCACGTTGTGATGCATTTTCTTGGGTTAATGCATAAATTTGATGGCTAAACTGACAACATAAGATATGTCAGGTCCTGTGTGAGAGAGATATAGCAGTTTGCCCGTAAGTCTTTGACATTGCCCTTCATCAACAACGGCTAAACTGACAACATAAGATATGTCAGGTCCTGTGTGAGAGAGATATAGCAGTTTGCCCGTAAGTCTTTGACATTGCCCTTCATCAACAACCTTATATCTGCATGAACACTACTTAGGTTGGGATTTGCTCTATTGGGAGAAAAAGCATGCTGGCATCCTAGGAATCTAGTCTCTTCAAGACGATCTAGAGCATAATTCCTTTGGAAAACAGACAGTCCTTGCCGGTTTCAAGCTATTTCCATGCCAGAGAAAGTACTTAAGAGTGCCAAGGTCCTTGACTTCATACCTGTCAGCCAAAAAATGTTTTAATTTTGAGATTTCTTGATGATCATCACTTGTAATGATGATGTTATCAACATAAACAATGAGGATAGTGATCTTCCTAGCTTGATGGCGAACAAACATAGTATGATAAGAATGGCACTGGATCTATCCAAGCATTTAGGCCCCCCATATGGACCAGTCTGTGGGTAAGATCATTGATAGTCTTTGCTCTTCTAGAGTAAGCACATTTTTGGTTCAATAACAGTTAGGAAGTGCGGATGCCTTGCTAGACTACAGGGTCTCCGAAATTCCTTTGCCATTTCTTAGTCCACATTCCTTCTCGACCTTGGGCGCGCAATCCATCCATCCTCAGGGAGCGAGTTCCTGGAAATCCTTCAACAGGAAGAAGTGGGATATCTCCAAAGATCTAGATCGTCGAATGTATTAGGAAGGTGGAGAACAATAATGAATTCTTCCACACATCATCTATTATCTGAAAGGAAAAGCAAATGATTATCCCTTATATGTCTTTGTCACCCGAACTTTCTGTTCAGGATTATCCCCTTATATGAGTGATGTGCTTATTACCCTCATTCCCAAACAATTACCACTGTTTGACATGTCTTGGTTCGTGCCGATTGCACTCTACAATGTGACCATTAAGATCTTTACCAAAATTATGGCTAACAAGTTTAATGGATAAGCTTAAAACCCTTTTTTAGAGCAACATTATTTCGGGCCGCCAAACCATAGATAATGTGATTATTATGTAAGAGGTAGTTCACTTTATGAGAAGAAGGGTCGGAAAGGCTGGTTTTGATAAAACTTGATCAGATAATGACAAGATTGAGTTTGTTTAGATATTTGAATTATGTTATAATATATTATTTGGTTTAGATAAATTTCTATCTTTCATCAATTAGTCTATAAATATTGTATTCCTATTCATTATTATTTTCAATTAATCAATGCAATACAATTATATTTCGCTATTATGGTATCAGAGCAATTTGACTAACGTCTTTTCAGTCTCGAGCGTCTTTACAGAAAAATGTCAGGGTGGTGGTTTCATACGATTGAACCCTCACCCCCAAAACTTGTTCAATAGTCTGCCAAACTGTTCAGCAGTCTGCTGAGTCTTCATGTGGTCTGTTGAGTTCATCAGCATACTGCACTCAGCATTCCCTCCAGCTCTTACACTGTAATAGAGATGCATGCTAATATTTTATTCTGTGTACTTTAATATTGTTTTGAGTGATAAAATGTAATTGTTTGAGAGATCTAGACTTTTATCTTTTCCGTGTCATTTGGGATTGTAATAGTTGAACGACATTTATTTATTTCTTTGTTTCTGTATTTTGGTTTTTCTTTAGACGTGGAGTGGTACTAGTGATCCATGTTGTGTCTTTTGACATTTTCGAGTCATTTTTTAGTTTTGTTTCCGCTTTACTCTTAATATATTGTTACACGAGGCTTACGTATATATTTATTTTATTTAAAAATATATATATATATGCATGCCAGACGTTCTTTCCGGATAAGGACTCGGTATCCGGGAACGAGGCGTCACAGTTGGTATCAGAGAAAAGTTCATATCTTACGTCTAAGTTCGTAGATTAAGTTGAATCATGTAAGTTTCTTTAGCAGCTTAGCCGATCCTTTCTCTTTTCAGAATGGCTTTAGGTAAGAAGAATACACGTAGTACCGAGACATCCAGTGAGGCTCAAGGAAGTCAGGGTGTAGCAGTTTCTGAGCAGGTTGAGCAGAATCATGGGATGATACAAGAGGAACAAGGATAGATGGAGGTTCAGAATAGTCAGGGACAACCTGAACAAACTTCTGAAGTGGTAACTATGCAAGTTTTCGTTCCTACATCTGAGATCACGAGTGCTTTGCCTTAATCAATGGCTCCTTCTACCACTACCTTCATCATAGGCCAGATAAGTATCCCTCTACCATCTCAACCTGCCACATACCTCAATGCCTTTACCGCCATGTCCACTCAGTCCTCTGCTTACATGCCTCACCCTATCTTTTATCCACCACCACCTAGATATACACCACAACCCAAAGTTTATCCTATCTATTACTCAGCTTATCCACCGCCACCATTATATTATCCACCTCCCTCATATGGTTACCCTGCACAGACAGATTACCCTCCACCAACCATACATGAGCTAGCACCAGATCTATATGCACCATACCCGGCCTCTTATCCACCACAACATCATCCAGAAAGACCATTTCAACCTTAACACATATATCATCCATACCTCCCACAGCCAAAGGCCTATCCTTACCCGCCTCAGGCACCACCTCCGGCTTACCCACCCGCCTATCTTACTACCTATAGTGAGCCTACCCACCGTCACATACCCCAGGCTTTTATATCTAATGCTGATGAGGTACGTGATGATGTTAGACGATTCTTGGATGTCAAGAAGTCAGTAATTGAGCACTTTAATGCTAAGACCATCACCACAGAGGCAGACAATTGGTTAAGAATAGTGGAGAGAAACTTTGGACAGATGAGGTTGGCTCGAGATAAGTAGGCAAATCTAGCAGGATCTCTGTTGACATGAGCAACGCAAGAATGGGCATACATTATTGAGAACACCAGGGGAAATATCATGGATTGGGACGAGTTCAAGGCCGCTTTCATAGAGGAGTTCTTTCCGGTAGCTAAGGAGAGCCAGTTCTAGCACCTTCGGCATGAAGGCATATTTATCATGTAATATCATAGGAGTATTCATGAGCTGGGAAAGTATGTTCCTACGGTCATGGCTAATGAAACGAGCAAGGTATCCTATTTTATGGAGGGATTATATAAGGAGATCATGGACCACTTGGCAGGGAAAAGGCCAAAGACAATGTCTAAGTTGCTTAACATGTGTTAGGAAGTAAAGACGCACAATGCCAAGGCAAGTAAGAATGTTGGAGTGAAGAGGCCCTTCAGTTCAAGTCAGGGGCATAGACATGCTCCACATAAGAAGTTCAGGAGAGCACCATCAGCTACAGTTGCAGCATCAGCACCACCACCTTCGTGCCCTAGTGTGGCAGGCTACACACATGAGAGTGTCGGGTGAGCAGATGAGCTTGTTTTCATTGTGGCAGCACATCACACGTGGTTAGGGATTGCCCAAAAAAGGGTCCAAGTCATGCCTCAACAGCAACATCCAGACCACCAATATGGAAGTTTAAAGCTAGCGGTCCCATGAAAGTTTTTGCTTTGGATGCCGCAGTGTATGAGTTTGATGATAGCGTTGTGACATGTATCATAGTTTTTTTTGTTCTGATTAAAGACTCCCTTTTTGGTTTAAGGTGTTTTCCTTTGCTTGAAATACTTGTTAGGTACTATACTAATAGGAGGTTTACTTGTATCTGCTTTGTTTGACACCGGTGCTTCAAACACGTTTGTGTCAATTTAGGTAGCTGAGCCACTTAGGATGCCTTTTGGAAAGTTAAGGAAACCTCTTTCAATCATGACACATTTAGGGGAGACTTTTAATGTTGATAAGATGATACCCTAGTGTAGGATACAAGTTGGAAATTATAAGGGCGAGTATGATCTGGTAATGTTGGACTTCTCAAATTTTGATGTTATCTTGGGTATAAATTGGTTGTCAAGGAATCACGTTCATCTAGACTGCAATGACAAGAAAGTAATCTTTGAGAAACCTGGAAAATTCTCGATCACCTATCAAGGAAATTCCATGGATTCTAGTACAGAGCTGAGATGAACGTGATCTGGTAATGTTGGACTTCTCAGATTTTGATGTTATCTTGGGTATAAATTGGTTGTCAAGGAATCACGTTCATCTAGACTGCATGGACAAGAAAGTAATCTTTGAGAAACCTGGAAAATTCTCGATCACCTATCAAGGAAATTCCATGGATTCTAATACAAGACATTATCCTATCATCTCAGCTCTTAGGGCAGATAAGGTAGTACATAGGGGATGTGATGCTTTGTTGTTCTTCGCTATAGATATGTCTAAGGAAAGTTCGGAGTTAAAGGATATTATTACAGTGAAGAAGTATCATAATGTTTTTCCTGGTGAGTTACCAAGAGATATGCTAGACAAGGTGATTGAATTCACCATAGACTTAGTTCTTGGAGCAAGACTAGTTGTTAAGGCACCTTATAGGATGGCCCCAGTAGAGTTAGTTGAGTTGAAAGAACAACTTGCAGATATGTTAGAAAATAAGATAATCAGACCTAGTACATCGTTGTGGGGAGCTCCAATTCTGTTTGTTAAGAAGAAAGATGGAAATATGAGGATGTGCATAGACTACATAGAGTTGAATTAGTTAACCATTAAGAATAAGTATCCACTTTCGAGAATATATGACTTGTTTAACCAGCTTCAGGGGAAAAGAGCGTTTTCTAAGATTGACTTAAGGCAACGATACCATCAGTTGAAGGTTAGACATATATCCCGAAGACAACATTCAACACCAAGTATAAGCATTGTTTATAGTCATTCCATTCAGTATCACGAATGCACCCTCAACATTATAGACCTTATGCAAAGAGTTTTTATGCCATAACTCGACAAGTTTGTGATAGTTTTCATCGACGACATCTTGATCTACTCAAAAGATGAGAAAGAACATGAGAAACATCTAAGGATAGTGCTGCAGGCTCTTAAGGAAAACATGTTGTGTGGGAAGTTCAGCAAGTGTGAGTTTTAGTTGGACCAAGTAAACTTTTTGGGCCATGTCATCTCAGCAGAAGGAATTAAAGTGGATCCAACAAATATAGAAGCAATGACTAAGTGGCCTAGACCGAGTAAAATTTCAGAAATCACAAGTTTCTTAGGTTTAGCAGGCTACTACAGACGGTTCATCAAGGACTTCTCAAATATTGCATCACCTCTCAGAAAACTCACTCAGAAAAGTGTAAGGTAGGAGTGGAGTAAGGAATGTTGGAGGCCTTTCAAACTCTTAAGAAGAGGTTGACCATAGCCCCAGTGTTAACCCTACCTAAATTATTTGGCAATTATGACGTTTATGTTAGTAATACCATCCGCAACGGAAGTGATTTAAGGATCTAGATCTATAAATTACACGTAATAAAATAACTAGATCTACTATACAAGGGGGTTGTAGATCATACCTCTTGGATCTCAAAATCCAAGTAGAAGAACCGCAAAGAAAAGATGGTGTGAAGAGCACCACGATCTTCTGCACGTGTGATCCAAGAAACTCCCGGTGGAAGGAAATTCTCGACTCGAATCCTTCCGATGTGCTACCCGGAAAAATCTCCAAGATTTTCCCTCAACCCCTTGGCCGAAATTTTTACTTCTTCTCCTCTCTAAGAGGAGAAGTCGAAATTATGTGTTGTGTATGTAAGGCTTGGGAGAACTCTCTTTATATAGGAGAGTAATCATTGTCCTCCAAGGATTTTATTTTGCAAATAAATAAATCCAATAAATAAAAGATAATCCCATAATATTCTTGAACAAATCTAGAATAATATTTATCTTTATTTCTTACCATAAATATTTATCTAATAAATATTTTATGCACATGTCTTATTAATTCACAAGAAAACTAATTTCTTGACAATTAAATGACAAAATATGCGCCCCATGCCCTAATATATTAGGTCATCCACGCATTTTACACGCTTGGGCCAATATTATGAAAAAATGTATTTTTCACATATTTAATTATTTAGCCAACTAATTTAATAGTCCATTAAACAATTAATTCACATATCGTTTTAATTAAATTCTAATAAGAACAAAATTAATATTATTAGGATTCGACGTCCGAGAATAGCTATGCTATATTGGAGGCACGTCGGGGACCATGGACTAATAATCAGCGGCTCCGATAAATCAAATAAATAATTATCTTACGAACAGAATAATTATATTCGATAAATCAATCACAGGAATATGCCACCATAATCCCGTGACTGCACTCCTCCGATTATAAGATTATATTTATCTCTTCACGAGAATAATAATAAGCGTCCCATTGATATAATCATTACATATGGATTAATCCTCCATGATCGTTCATTCTAAATCGGGAAGTTACCGTTAACCCTTTTTAGAACCTCTTATCATTATTTACCATTAACCCCCTAGTGATCAATTAATTCATACAACTCACTGGTAGCTAATCAGTGTAATATGAACTCCATGGATCGATCAGTTTCTATCTACATCTTGGAAAAGACAGAAAATCATACCCTCGAAGATGAACGTAGATCTCCCTCGATCTCTCCCTAGGCGGCGACTCCGTCGTCTCTCCGACCAGAACTCATAAAGAAAATAAAGAACAAAGAACTTTTATTGCATAATACTTATAATAGTTGTTAAGGGTGATTTTATACGTTTTATAAGGATATATTTTATGTCAATTTCCTCCATATTCGTATGTTTCTCATAGAAATCGAGCTTTATATTGAAATATTGAGCAAATGGGTTTTAAAAGTCTTTAAGTGTAAACTTGAGCTAATTTCGTGATTTTATTGGTAGTTATCTATGGTTTTACACTTTGCGTGTTCTTATGGTTTTGAAGGTACATTTACATGTCATGGAGAGGGATGAAAGGAGCTTAAAAGATGTTCAAGTGATGATTTGCATGGAAGGAAGGAGATATAGATGAAGTTGGAATGAAGATCAAGATGAATTTGGAAGAAAAAGAGTCTGAACTGGCGTCTAGAATAGTGGACTAGCGTCCAGGCTGAAAAGTTGATTCGAGAGTTTGGACGTAGCTGACGGGCGTCTGAAGGAAGTCCAACAAGACCGAACGAAAGTCCCAAAGAAGTGGCGGGCGTCCGTCCGCCGACTTAGCCTTGGCCGACTTAAATATCTATAAATAGCACGCGATTCCAACCCCTAAAGACACACAATTCGATCCTCTTGACACACAAACATTAGAGGAGTTTTAGGCGCCCCCCCTTTTTGGAGGCTTGGGGTGGCGATTAGATTAGGTTTTATTTTCGTTCTTTTTACTGTTCTTGTTCGTCCATGCCGATGGTCTTCAAGCCGTGAACTGGAGCATCCATGGTTACTTTCAAAGAGCGTTTTTGATTTCTCTCTTGGATAATCTTGTGAGTTTAATTTAAAGTTTGTTTCTTTCCTTTGTTTATTTGTTTATGCAATCAATATCGGAAGATGAATTGCTTATTGATGTTTACCGTATGATGGAAATCGGTGTAAACCTTAGATCACCATAGGAAATATTAGACTTTTAACCTTGACATAACGGAAGTTGATAGGTTAGATTTCAGGTTGTTAGATCTAATAAATCTTGCACCTTGTTTTGAGAGCGTTAATCTCTATAGATCGGAAGATGATGAGATTGATAGACGGATTACTTACGGAAGTAGGAATTCATACCTTTGATTAGGTGAACCACAACTTTGATTGAATCACCATAAGATAATCTAGGGAAGAATTAAGGGTTGCGGATGGTGGATCATGTTTGTTCTATGTTGATTTGCTTGATCATTATCATGTTCGTTAGTTTTATTGTTTTCCTAGTTGTAGTTTTATTTATTTATTATCGCTTTTATCCTCCTCTGGCTTTGGGTGACAAATCCTCTGTCGGTTTATTTTCCGTTTAGTTTAGGTTTAGGAATAATTGTATCAACCTTAGAAAAATTAATGAACTAGATACCCCGATTCCCTGTGATCGACTCCGGTATTAATCGCTATACTACGATCCCTACACTTGGGCAATACCGGATTTATAAATTTTATTACTTGTTTGTTTTGTTAGATAAAAATCCGTGACAATAGTTGTGTGGTACACTGAATTCTGAGGCGAGGCCTCTTATTTATAGCTACGTAAACTTTCTTAGAAACACCTAGATCTACCCTAGTCCAAGAAAACGTGTTTCGGATGATTCTGGACTCTCGGTAAGTCGGCGGTAGCTCCCGGTTTACCGACGGTAGTTTTGTTTTTTTCTCTCTGCCGACTTAGCTTGGAAGGTTCTGGAATACCCTAGGCCCAATCCTTTCGTTCAGTCCACTCCAGATTCGTCCATGATGCTCAGCCCAATATTTCGTATCCTGAAAATAATCAAATAACGCATGAAATAATATCGAAATATGGAAAATAAACACTAAGTGCAGATTACTCGACTCATGAACCCGACATATGATATTCAACTTAAATGGTTCATATTTATAGGTCGAAACAACTATTTTTAGCTCATAATGGAAAGAATGTTGATGCCGTATGACAGACTATTTTAAGCGTCATCAGAGTTCAAGCACGGATTTTCACAGACCACCATAGCCTCAAGTTTTTCTTCAAACAACAACAGTTAAATATGAGACAAAGGCGATTGTTGGACTATGTAAAGGACCATGACCTGGATATCCAATATCACACACGAAAGGAAAATGTAGTAGCAGATACCTTGAGTAGAAGGCCGATCAATGCACTTCTTAGTGTGCCAGAAGTTGTTGATCAGTTGTAAAAGTTAAGTATTCAAGAGATGGGCCATCAAGAACAAGTAAAGTATGTTGCACCGTTGATTTCTAGGTCCGAAATAGTTGATGAGATTATGCAGAGGCAAGATAATGATCTAGTTATGGTTGATTACAAGCGAGTGGCAACAACTACACTAGCCAATGGTTATGATTTAGATGAAGATGACTACATTTGGTACCATAATCGGGTGTGTGTTCTGAATGTGGGTGATTTGAGGAAGACAATGATGAATGAAGACCACAAGAGCGTTTGTAGTTTATCCCTAGCGACCAGTGTATAGAGAGTTGAAACAGTACTACTGGCGGCCTTTTATGAAAGTAGACACAACAGAGTTTGTGTCAAAACGTGACACTTGCCAGAGGGTAAAGGCTGGGCATAAGAGACCGGCAGGGTTGCTAAAGCCTTTGGAGATTCCTGAGTGGAAATGGATGAAGATTCCCATGGATTTTGTTAGCGGTTTGCCAAAGATTAAGACATGGTATGATAAGATCGTAATAGTTGATCGGTTAAGTAAGTCAGCACACTTCTTGCCAGTTAATGAGAACATAGCATTCAAGAAGTAAGCTAATCTTTACATCAATGACACAGTGAAGCTTCATGGGGTTTCGGTTTCTATCGTGTCATACAGGGATAGTCAGTTTGGCGGAATCCATGAACATGCAAGTATCACTAATCTTTGGGATCATAGAGCTCCCCAACCAAGACATGACCATGAAGTCCTTTTCATCCCAGCTAGAGTACTTGGGATCAGTTTTAGCTGGACTGGTCCCTATTATATGGCTGATTTTTCCTCTGCCTTTTAAGAAGGTTCTGATAAATTGGGACCATTTGATGTAGTTTTTCCATTGAGCTTATAAGTGGTTTGAATGTTCTGTAACTCCCCTGATATGATAGGAGTTTCAGAGCTATTGACTTCAGCTGAGCTTGTGGTGGCTGAATCATACATAGAAGAGAAAGAGTAGATTTGAAGTTCTTAAAAAAAAATCAGGAAATAGAGCAGGCGCTGTTACCATGTAAGAACTTAAAGCAATAAGAAAGTATTCTTTATATTCAGAATAGAAAATCTCATTAAGTTATTACAACTAAGCACCGTCTTTATATAGGAGAAAGTGTGTCCAACGGCTAGTTGGAAAAAGCAGAAAACATTGTTTTTATGGTAATGTTGGACAGTGGACATACTGAAAAATAGGCTGGAAAAGAGGGAAAGACTTAGCACTTAATTATCCACTAAATAGGACTAACAATATGCTAATAAACATATAGAGGATTACATAATTGTACTTCTAACATCCCTTATAAGATGAAAAGTTGAATTCTGTTTGCCATTGTTGAATTCACATGATATGTTCTTCTCATAGGCAGTGCCACCTAACCTATATATCCGATATTAAGCTTTTGTATAAAAAATATCAACCGACATAATAATCCGACGCCAGTGGATTTTTTTCCGCCCCCAATGTATTTTTTTTGGTTATGTATATACAGTATTAAGTCTAGAAACGGACTGGATCACCAGCTTTTCGACCCCAGTCTTTGCCCAGCTTTTGCCGACCCTCAGTCTTTGCCCAGCTTTTGCCAACGTGGCCGAACAGCGGCCACCCAAATGTGTTGTGCTCTCTCTCCAGTTCGAGATCGGACGGCAGTGATCCGGCCACGTCCCCAAAGCAGGGGAGAAGCCGGGATCTCAAAGCCGAGGATCCGGACCCGTCTAGAAACACCGAAGAAAAAATATTAACTAACATGTTATAATACTCTTCTGTTGACTCGCCATGTATTCTATTACTCCACCCGTTCCACAATAACCAAGGCAGTTGTCAAAATATTTTATTCCATTTTATGTGAGGTAATACAATTTCCAATACAACATTTATTGTGTTTTTACTTGATTTACCCTTTATTTTATTAAGGTTAAAGGTTGTGAAGGACAATAATTCTAAAATGGTTGAGAAGGACAATTACTACATGTGTTATTATATTTTTGCACATGTGTTACTACATGTGTTACTGCATTTTGTTATTATCAACCATTTTGTATCTTATCTTGTCCTTCTGGCCTCTGTTTATTACACCAGAGATATAAAAAAAGTCACATTAATTATATCCAATGGCATTCTAGTCATTTCATCGTAAAAGTTAATTGTACTCCATCCGTTCCAATTTATTTGAGTCAGTTGTTAAAATTACGCATATTAAGGATGTGAGTCACACATCCTTAATATGCGTAATTTTAACAACTGACTCAGATAAATTGGAACATGTGGAGTACAAGTTTCTATAAATAGTGGCTTTTGTGGCTGCTCTTTATGTTTGAACAATTTATTGTGGCCGCTCTTTTTGTTTGAACCAACCACCTATTCTATTACCATGCTTCTATAAATAGTGGCTTTTGTGGCACTATATGTTGGAAATAAAATTTTAGTTTTGATGATGATTCATCTTATTTAGTTTCTTGTTTGTTTACACCTTATTGATGAAGTGCTGAAACTAGCTGTTATAGTGAAAAGCTAAAAGATGTCTAGAACTGGATGTATAGGTTTTACTAGAGTCTGATAATTGTATAGGTTGTATCAGACAAGAACTGTAATAGATAGAAGTGTCGTAAAACTGAAAACTGGAAATCATTTAGAAAACTGGAACATGACATAAAACTGAATATGTCACTCAGAACCAAGAACTGAAGTTTACTCAGAACTGAAGAAGGTAAGTTCGCTGAGGGACACAGACTCGGTTGACTTATCTAGAACTGAAGGCTGATGGAACAAACTTAGTAAATGAAGAACTGAGGGACACAAACTCATTTGTTGAAGATTGAAGAACTGAGGGTTCAAACTCAGTTATGAAGATTAAAGCCGAGACTGTAAAGTTAGAATTCAGGTAAGTCTGTGATGGCCTGAACTGACTTTATCGATCTTGTTTAGGTCTTCTTACAAGAGGACAATGTGACCTAAGAATCATAAGGACAATGATATCTTAGAAGATTTATTTAAAGGAATGGTGTACTCTGATTAAGTCATATAAAATCAGAAGAATAGAGTACTAAGTTTTGAAGAAGAGTAAAAACTCAGTTAAAGCTCTAAGTTAGTTAACAAACTGATAACTGACATACTCAGTATAAAACCGACCAGGATACTCAGTTTTATAGTCAGCCATCCAAGCAACTGAAAGTACATTCGAACGTTATAAATCAAGCAATACTATTGGATGAAGCACTGACATGTCAGAACGGTCACTGACACCTGACATCTGAAAATATAGACGTTGATAGAATTCAAATTCAAGCAAGATGAACGTTGGACCTCACACTATAAATAGAGGAGTTGGCATCAAAGATCAAACACGAGTTAACAAAGAGTATTGTGCCCAAGTCTTGTTCATCTGAATTGCTATCACTCTTTGCGCTCAACAAGATCATATCTAGATTTCTTTAAGTGTTCAAGCTACATAGATTCAATCCAAAATTCAACACTTAAAAGAACCACAAGCAAGAATCAATTTGATTCTCAACCCAACTTTGATTTTCAATCAAAGGTTTAGACTGTGAAGCAATCCAGGCAAGGATTTTCCAAGGACAATTGTAGCAATCCGGTAGACTGTGTTTGTGGTGGTAGCTGGTGAAGAGGCAACACAACCCTCCAAGGACCAGTGGCTTGAGCAGTTGGAGAGCAGCAATCCTACAAGTTCTTTGATTGTTTAGATAGTGAAGCTAGGGATTAGTCAAGGATTATCATTTAGAACTTTTTGTAACAGCATACCTCAGAAAATTCTAGGGGAATTTTCCTCCTACATCACAGGGGAAGAGTGGACGTACAGGATTACACCACCTGGAACCACTATAATTCTTGCTCTATTTACTTTACGCATTTACTTTCAGTCATTTACTTATTCAACATTTATTATTGTTTATACAACATACTGAAACTGATTGTTATACACACTCACAGTTCACAAACTGAGATTCACCAGAATTCAGTTTAGCATACTCAGATTTTTCTTAGAAACAACAAGATCCAGATGAAGGCTAAAACTTAAATCCGCTGCCGGTTGACTCAATTTTGTTATAAGTCAGTTTGACTTAGACTCGGCTTAGTCAGCTCAACTCCACACAAGTTAAAACTGAACCTTAATCGTTTTAGATCTAGTTTTTGGTGACAAATTTATTCAACCCCTCCCTCCCTCTAAACTTGTGTCAGCCTTTCTAAGGGAACAACACTTTATGTTTGAACCATTCACTGTGCTGCTTCTTTTGTTTGAATCATTATTGTATCCATTTTCGGAAGTGAATAAAATGCTGATGAGTTTATAAAAAATGTGTTACTAAATTACGCCCCATGGCCTGTATTCCTGGATCCGCCATGTGTCATTGCTTTACATTCTTTTCGAAGGGCCTTGATCTATTCCTGAACCAACCACCTTTTACTCAACCAGAACATCAGCCATTACGTACGACATGACATCTCTTTTTCACATCTTGTCAATTTTAATGTTGATGCTTTTTTCACTGGTGCGTGAGCTTGCTAATGTTTGATCCTTATGACATAAACAACTTTTATAACCACATTAACATCAACATGTATGATAATTAAGCTCACATGTTAACACTAAGATAGATAATCGCTCTAATTAATATTGTATTGCACTCCATCTTGTTGTAAGAACCGCTCCATATGATGCTCCAAATTATGTCTTAATCTCAGTTCAAAAGAAGCCCTTGATCATCTTTAAAAACGGCTCCAAACAACCATTATGTTCGGCCCAAAAAGCTATCAAAAGAGGGCTGAAAAATCTGCTCCAATTTAGCTCATCTTGTGGTGAGTTATTGATCATTTCTAGACTGACAAAGTCCGATGCAACTGACAAATATGTTAACTGTGAAGGAGAACAAACCTAAAAAGGTGAAAATATTGGATGTAAATACGATAAAAGGGTCCTATATAACACCGAAAACTGACTTCATTGTTCTATACACAAACACCACCCTACAAAAAGCTCAAGCAACGTACTATAGTTCCTTCCATTTTAGCTTTCAAAGCCACAATTAATCGTACAATAACTAAACAAACAACAATATTGCTGAGAAATTGTAATGCTAGATTCCCTTAGCTTTGCATTTCCTGGATCCTTAAATCATCTATTAGCTAAAACACAAATGATAGAAGAAAAAAAATCAATGAATTATTTTTAGCAGGTGTGTCAAAAGAGATCATATGCTTTTGTTCATTTGAACAAATCATTTATTGGACTTGAATTTCCCTTTCGTGCCTTAACATGTTAGGAGAATCTCCATCCAAAAAATCGAAAATCGAAAAAATGATAAATTACCTAACTTGGAAACAGATATCAGACTCAGAGACACCCAAGAAGTTTTCTGCTCTTACAATTGATCAGGTAATGCAGAATTTGACAGCTACAAAGAAGAAGCCGCATAACTCAATCATTTGTTGGGTAATACTTTTTCTTGAAAATCAGTTGAAATCGATGCATTAGCAACCAGAGAAGCAGTAATCATTAGCGAAATTGAGAAGAAATTGAAATGGAAGAAAGTGGGTTTTCCTGTTTAGTGAACAGAGCCGGTTAACAAATAAACAGGGGTATATTCGTCGGGTGGAATTTATTTGTCCTTAATGCAACTAAAAATTTGAAACTGGATTATCACTTAATTAAGGGTAAAAAAGTGGACTATAAACTAATTTTTCCATAAAAAATTGATATATATACATACATTATATATATTTAATATTTTTAAATCCCGATATATAAGCACTACACGCCCTTAACCCTAAGTTCCAGCCTACAAACATATCCGCTGCTCTTCATGTTCCCTTGATTCTCTCCAGATCCTTCCACCCTTCCACCACATTCAACTTAACGGACCTGATCTTTCAACTTTCCCCAGTTCCCTTCAGCCTTCACTCCTCCTTCATGAAAGAAAAAAGAACTGCCACCAAACCATGACACCACCACCAGTCTCCGTCGTCATTGTCAATCACTGTTAATGTATTTTCCATCTTCGTTAGAATCAATTCGTGCAGCGTGTGAGATCTTTGAAATCAAAGGTAAAAGACTAAAAAATTATCAACTTATCATTTTTATTTGGGCGAGTTATTGTTGTGTGTGTTTGGTTGTTTGGTGTATTCATGTACTTTGAATATGCATAAATCTTGTTGATATAAAGTCCTCATTTACAATGAATTGATAAAAAAAGCCTATTAGCTTAGATAAAACAAGAACATAGTTTAAAAACCGAAACCGGACCAAACCGAACGGGATTGTTGGGTCGGTTTCATAGGTGAGTTCAATCTAGTTTGGTTCTGAAAATATCAAAACCGTCCAAAAAGTTCCATTCAAAAATTTATGAAAAACTAACCGAACTGGACTATGTACAACCGTAGATAAAGTCTACTAATTAAGTATTTCCCTTCAATAAAAAATAGGGATTTGTGGAGAAGGATAAAGACATTTCATCTGGCAGCTTTTCAATAATTTTGCATAAAGGACAAAATTATTTTTATTTTTATTTTTTAAAATTCAAACGCATCTTTTTCTAAAAAAAAAAAAACCAACTCATTTTCTCTCTCGTCTATCTTTCTTAAACACTTATATATTTCAATCTAAAACTCCAAATTTGAATGATGATGAGTGGGTCCGCGCTGTTTGATTCGCATTAATAGTCATACAAGATGCCAAATTATATGAGTGGGTATGACTTCACAAAAATACATGTTATCTATCATCCATACATGTCTAGAATTAGCTATCAAACACTTTGTAGACAATGTGGCCATGGCCATGGCCATGGCTTTGTCGGGGACTGAGGGAAAGCGGACTTGGAGAGAGACTTCCCGCTCTCTCCATCCTCCTATCTGATGAGCAAGAAGCATAATCCTCGAAATGCATGCATTTAGAGGAACAACATCCGCTCCCTCCGGTATGCTTTGAAGGATAATGGTAACTTGGGGGATGATCAAATTGATATTTCATCCCTTCTGCTCTTCCGAATGACCTAACTGAGATCAGCGTGTCGGGTGAGCCCTTGTGTGGATGATCAATCAGTAGTTTGCTCGGTTGATGATAATACGGAGGTGGCTGCCGATTGCTCTGGTAATAATTATGTTGATGTTTTTGGTGTTGGTGAGAATATTTTGGGCTATTGTTGTTATTATTGTTGAGGTTATATATTGTAGGTGAACTATGAACTCTGTGCATTTGTCCGCCTCGGTTTCCGTATTGGTTGTGGGGCAGAGGTGGCGGCATGGCTTCTGGGGTCATGGCGTCGGTATAGTTGCTTTCAGGGGTTTTAGGAGAAACACTTGAAGATGAGATAACTGAAGAAGCCTTAGGGGTTGTGTTGAGAAAATGATGATGTTTTAAGGGCGGTGACGTGACACGAACAATCCCGTTAATGGCGTCAATGTATCGTTGCTCAACGGCATTATTTTCGGCATGATTCTCGATCACAACAGGGTGTGCTGGGAAAAGGAAGGCTCGAAACCTCGGGGTCCCTGTGCTTTCGTATCGGTCATACTCATCTAACATGTGCCGTAGATCCTCGTCCGATTTTACTGATACAAGGGCATCAAGATCCTCTGTCACTAGCTGATATTTAAGGACCATGTCACCCTCTATTAGGTATGTCAGCTTCTTCATCATCTCTGCAATTACATATTAGAAGACTAAGACAGATGCAAATAAAATTCGGCGAATTCTCTCGATGATTGTAGGGAGATAAGATACCTTGGAATTCGATGTCCCGAGGGACTGAGATTATGCGCGTCTCCCCACCAACATATTTGAGCTTTCCATCAGCTGGTCTCGGAAGTATTCTTCCGCCATGGCTGCACAAAAACTTCACCTTGTTCTTAGGCGAACTCCCACAGCTCACGGCGTCATCCACCATCACGCCTTCCGTCGACATTTTCCAAAAAAAAAAAATCAATGTCAACAACAGAACAGAATCCAGTTTTCTATCTATATCTATCTATCGAACAATTATGTACGAAATGTATTATACGAGGAATCAGATTGAAAAAGAAAGAAGGAAATCAGAAACCTTAAAGCAGGGAAGGGATTATGGTTTGAAAGTGATGGTAGAAGATGATGTATTTATGGAGTTGATGAGATTGACTTTCTATTTTTAGAAGGTAATTAAAAAAAAAAAGGTGCCTTGGATTTGTGGGAGGTTTTTCCTCTCCTTACCTTAAAGTAAGGAAGGTTAGCCTTAGGATTGTAAGTTATGGTCAATTGGATATTGTTAAAAGATTCCTTTGTCTTAATCTCCTCCTCCGAGTTTAAAGGAGTGGATTTTTTTTTTTTTTTTTTGGTCTTTGTAAAGATCTTTCTATTTTAAGAAGGACAATTCTTTTTGGTAATGTGGATTTTGCATTACAATTTTATGAAGGTGGTTTTTATCGGCACCATATATTTTCTATCGACACCCTTTAACTAAGCCGGCGCGATAGTCTATGTTCGTTTCGATTTTTCAGATAATTTTTTCTTTTTAAATTAACTTTGAATTTGTACATTCCTAGCATGTACTAGCTTTGTTTGGAAAACCTCTATAGGCCTCTGATCAGCTCTTTCAGACTCTCTTACTACATCTTTTCTCCTAAGTGTATGTATTTTAATCTGCACCACCACTTTACTAATGTGTATTTTAAAATGGTATTTGAATCGGTAAAATAAAGAATCTACTATGAAAAACGTATGTATATGTGATGTGTAGCTTGCCCTGTAAAAGATCGGCAATGTTGACAACCACGGCTCCGTGGAGGGGAGGGACATCGACCCATTGATTTTCGTGTAGGATTTGAAGGCCACCGACTTGTTATTGTATGAGTAAAGTAACGAATCCGCTATCCGTATGATTGCTAGTGCCCAATGTTAATTAGGGTTCAGGACATGATGGATAGTAATGCGCCCAAACGAAAAGCCCTTCCGCACAATTCATGTCCTTGGGATGATTCGGAGTAAGAGCAAGTGCTTCAGAAAGCAACTCAAACAGAGTTGATCCAAGTTTCATAATGTGTTTCGAGTACTCCAATATTATATCTCTCATAGAAGAATTCCCTCATTAACACTTTTTACACATTAGAAGGGAATCTTGAAAGTTAATGCTTAAATAAGGTTAAATTTAGTGAAAATATACTACAAAAGATAACATTAAAAAAATCTATGCTTAAAATACATTTTGCTGCGAAACCGTGGCTAATTCATAACACATCCACAACAAAATACTTTTGGAGCATATTTTCACTTACAGTAACCCTTTTTGGTATATTTTTTCAAGTTTCCCATTAGAATTGGGCACTATTCAAGAAGTTTAATTTTGTCTAGTGATAGATCCAAAAATTTGTTTCAATGAGGTAACCGAACCTAAAACTACATTTTCTAATAACAACACTACATCGTTTTTATGATATCCATATTGAGAATGTGGGATAAGCATTAGCTCAATATAAGTCTGAGACATAAATATTTTGCCAATTTGGGTAGCCCTTTAGCTGCACAGCTAAACTAAACGAAAATGACTGATCTGCGAGCTAACCAGATCTATACTTGGTTAGGCTAAAATTCGGATGTCAGACACATGACTCCAACCTAGTTTGGACCAACTTGGTTAGGCCTGGTCCGTCCCTGAGTGATACTAACACTATAAGAAAAACATTTTTTCCTACACACAAGAAAAGTGTTGCGCTATAATTATTTTTAGTCAGAGTAGTGTGGGAAATGAGTTTAGCCAAGTATATATTAGCCACACTTTTTTTGGTTATGGCAAAAACTAATGAAACGGATAAAGATGTTTTCACAAGTCAAAACATTTTCTTGAACCAAGAATAGGTATCTTGAGCTTCAATTTAGACTTATGAAAAAGGGAAGTTTCATGATAAATAAAGAAAGAAAAATGTTTTTGACACAATAAAATAGGCACAACAAATGCCACAACAAATTTTTAAATCATTGATTTTTTTTTTTGATAGCCATAGTGCTGTTAAACGAACAGAGCCATTCGTGAACAAGCTCATATTCGGCTCGTTAGTGTTCGTGATCGTTTGTTCGTTAAGCTTAACGAGCCGAGCTCGAACATGATTGTAGGCTCGTTTGCTTAACGAACGAACACGAGCTTGGTTCGCGAACGTTCGATTATGTTCGCGAACGTACTTATATAAATACATCAATTTATAGTAACACTGACTCAAAAGAGGATAATTCATTTATTTATCTATTACATATTATAGATTGAATTTATATAATATTTAGATTTGGGGGAAGGGGCCACAAGGACAAAAAAATTAATAAATGGGTCTGGAATGACAAAAGTAACATTTTCGTGATTATAAAGGACAAAAATCACAATTGTTACTTTAAAATTGTTACTTCACGTGTTAATGTTACTTTGTGTTTACAATTATTACTTCATATTTACTCTATTCCACATTACATTTTTCTTTTGTCTATTAAATTACACTTTCCTTCTACCCCGATTTTTTTGATAATTTTGTCATTCTGGACAAAAATCTATATTTTTATAGTAATTTTAGTTGTGTAATATATGTAATTTTAATGTCTAACTTGTTATTTTTAAATTTGCACTTTATGTTTTATATTTTAACGAATCGAACTCGAGCCGAAAGACAAAAAATATGTTTTACAAGCCGAGCTCGAACATTTCATCTTTTAAACGAGCCGAGCTCGAACATAATTTTTTGTTCGTTTAACAAACGAACGAGCTCGTGAGCTAAACGAGCTCGAGTTCAAACCACCAATACTCGGCTCGGCTCGTTAACAGCTGATATGATTAAATAGGTCATACATCAAAATCAATGACCCCAAAATGTGTTGTGTACAATGTTATAGCTATTTTATTACCGCATTATCACTACTCACAAAGAAATCAAGCAGCTGTTGCCTAAATCTAGTTTACTTAAAATAAAAAAGGCAAATCATTTGTGTTCAAGACATGCAGTTCCCTTCTTCTTACGCGATAGACTGATAGTGTACAAATGGTACTGCACTAGTACAAATAAATATGCATTCAAAATTTCAAACCTTCATAGCACATCCAAGTAGGCAATAATCAAGGTATTGATCTTTACATCTTCCAAACAGAGTGAAAAATACAAAAATTAAAGCATAAAGATGGTAGAATTTTCTCAGTAATTAACACATTCAAAGGCACTACTCATGGTGCTACTCACCACAAAGTATCTGGGTGCAACATATTGATGGATCACACCAATAACCACGGTAGTCTATTATGGTAGACTCTGATTGTGCACGTGCTCGGTGAAGTCCCTCTACTCCTAGTGCCCATTCGAGGCCAGCAGAGTTATTCATTCATCAAGTTCTCCTACTCCCGGAGCCTTTCAAAGTCCAGCAGAGTTATTCACTTTATCCGAATAGCCCACACATCGTGATATGGTCAAGTGCCTTACCAAGAATGATATGTTGTTTAATCTTTTAACTACACACGTACGTTTGTTATTAATTTATTAACTAGCCACCTAAGTATTTTCAAGTAAGCTTCATCACCTCTACTACTCTCTTTCCTAGTCCACTAGACACGAACAAGACCTAGCACATTACACAGACAATGATGGATACTAATCCATCAAAGCACAAGCCAATCATACTCTTCCGAAGGTCCCGGACTTCAACTCTTAGGAAGAGTACATTCGGTGTCGGAACTAAACACATCAGAAGCTTAATCAAGGCTTATTCATGTTTATTTAATGTTATTATATCAAGGAACAACGTTTAAAACTCATCTCATAGCTTAAATCATCATTTTCCCCAAAACTGGGGTCAATGTGTGCGCATTCACTGACTAGAAACTTGCTAGAAGTCTCTGTCCGGCCAATGTGTGAGCATTGCTTGCAATGCGTATGCATTGATCCTGCACGAAACAGAATCAGACCATCCTGCATCAACAATGCGTGCGCAGTGCTAACCAATGCGTACGCATTCCACCTGCAACTCCCTAAAACATGCTTGTCTACTCTTAACCGATTTACAACTCTTTCCCATCATGATCAACATCAAATAACACAGAGAAACAACAATAAATCGGGCTTTAAACATACTATAGCACTTCGTACTACAACAACAACAACTAGCATGATTTCTAACCATAAATCATACCCAAAACACAACCTTAACATCATAAATCCTTAACTAAACATTAGGAATAGCCCCTTACCTTCTAGCAAGCAAACCAAAGCCAAAACTTGAAGGAAATCCTGCAGCACCTCCACAAGCCTCAACCTAACACCTTATACGAAACTTGAACTTTCTTGTACCAAAACGATCATCTTCTTCTATTGATTCCGAATCTCCAATCCTTTCTGAAAACCATCAAAGACCTTGTGAGAATTTGAAGGAGTCTCTTGAAGCCTTTTTCTGATTTTTGGGAAGGGAGGAGTTCGAACTTTTGCAGAGAAACTGGTGCTAACAACTCCTTCCAACAATGGGAGGTTTTTAATCCCAAAATAAACTTCCCCATTAACTCAATTAATTACAATTAATTTCCTTTAATCATAATTAATTCTCAAGCAATTATTAATTATCCAAATTAATATTTCTGCTATAAAACTTAATCCATAAATTAAATACAATACCATGTTTTCTCGTAAAAAAAGACACGTCTGTACTTATTCGAAAAGTCGGGATATTACAGTATCCCTCCAATTGGCAACTGGAGCTTGGAACAAATCAAAGTTGCTATTATATATGAACTTCTTAGAAACATCCCTTGAATAATATTGCTTTTTCACTTTAGAGTCTTGCTCATGGAATCTTCTAACCCCTTCAATCATTTCATCAATAATTTCCACGGGTATCCCATGATTAATTATTTGAAAGAAACCCTATGTTTCACTTGCCTCTTTAATCTCCTTGATGATTTCAGATCTGCTGGCAGATGAGGTTGGCTGATTATTCCAGTAAAGTCAACTACAGAACATTGAATTGCTTATCTGTACTGGCTAAATCTTATTGAAAACTGAACTTATCATGAAGAAATATTTGTGGGATTTTTGTAATTTTGCCATTCACAAGCCCTTTTACTCCAGTTTTAGATTCATAAAAAAATTCATCTCATTTTTCCTATCGAATTCACTCATGATTCATTATGAGTTTTCGGAGCTTTCAAATCCTACTAACTTAATAAAACAAAAAGATGACACATCAAGAAGTTTTCCATAGATTCTTCATACTGGGAATTTGCAGAAGAAGAGTACATCCATAGTCTTGAGATGACACATGTCAAACCTGATTCACCACACACCACTAGATTCACCATAACTACTTTTCCCAAGAGATGACACATGTCATCCTAGTAAGTAATTACTAAACTACCATTATATAAATATATAAATATTGAGTTTTCTTCAACACCGAAATGAGTTATAGAGCCTTGCTTTTGGTAAGGACATCTCGCAATCTGTGCTTCTCATGGAACATTAGCAATCTGTAGTTCTTTGTTCAAGACTTTGTTTCTAATAAAGAGAGCATCTATTTCTATATGCTTGATAGGGGGCATGATAAACAAGATTTGAGCAAGTGCAACTGCACCCAAGCTATCACAACACAAAACATGAATGGAAGATGCTGGGACTTGCATTTCTTTTAACAGTTGAGTAAGCCAAGTAACTTTTGCTGCCAAATTAGCCAAGTACATGTATTTTGACACCGTGCTAGACCTTGCAACAATACTTTGCTTCTTAGAACCCCAAGACACCAAGGATGAACATAGATAAACACAATATCCACTTATAGACTTTCTATCTAAAGGGAAACATGAACAATCTACATCTGAGAACCCATTCAGATCCATGGTCCCTTCATTTTTGAAGTGCATCATCGTAATTTAGGGTTCTCATGACATGCCTTAGAAGAATTTTCAAGGCTTGCCAATGTTCTGTAGTGTGATTCTGCATGAACTGACTCAGATAGTTTATTGAGTATGACAAATCTGGTTTGGTTGAAGTAACAAACTATAGACCTCTAATGTCACTCGTGTAAGAAACCCTATGTTTCACTTGCCTCTTTAATCTCCTTGATGATTTCAGATCTGCTGGCAGATGAGGTTGGCTGATTATTCCAGTAAAGTCAACTACAGGAACATTGAATTGCTTATCTGTACTGGCTAAATCTTATTGAAAACTGAACTTATCATGAAGAAATATTTGTGGGATTTTTGTAATTTTGCCATTCACAAGCCCTTTTACTCCAGTTTTAGATTCATAAAAAAATTCATCTCATTTTTCCTATCGAATTCACTCATGATTCATTATGAGTTTTCGGAGCTTTCAAATCCTACTAACTTAATAAAACAAAAAGATGACACATCAAGAAGTTTTCCATAGATTCTTCATACTGGGAATTTGCAGAAGAAGAGTACATCCATAGTCTTGAGATGACACATGTCAAACCTGATTCACCACACACCACTAGATTCACCATAACTACTTTTCCCAAGAGATGACACATGTCATCCTAGTAAGTAATTACTAAACTACCATTATATAAATATATAAATATTGAGTTTTCTTCAACACCTGAAATGAGTTATAGGCACTGTTTTGGTAAGGACATCTGCAATCTGTGCTTCTCATGGAACATTAGCAATCTGTAGTTCTTTGTTCAAGACTTTGTTTCTAATAAAGAGAGCATCTATTTCTATATGCTTGATAGGGGGCATGATAAACAAGATTTGAGCAAGTGCAACTGCACCCAAGCTATCACAACACAAAACATGAATGGAAGATGCTGGGACTTGCATTTCTTTTAACAGTTGAGTAAGCCAAGTAACTTTTGCTGCCAAATTAGCCAAGTACATGTATTTTGACACCGTGCTAGACCTTGCAACAATACTTTGCTTCTTAGAACCCCAAGACACCAAGGATGAACATAGATAAACACAATATCCACTTATAGACTTTCTATCTAAAGGGAAACATGAACAATCTACATCTGAGAACCCATTCAGATCCATGGTCCCTTCATTTTTGAAGTGCAGACTGTAATTTAGGGTTCTCATGACATGCCTTAGAAGAATTTTCAAGGCTTGCCAATGTTCTGTAGTGTGATTCTGCATGAACTGACTCTGATAGTTTATTGAGTATGACAAATCTGGTTTGGTTGAAGTAACAAACTATAGACCTCTAATGTCACTCGTGTAAGAAACCCTATGTTTCACTTGCCTCTTTAATCTCCTTGATGATTTCAGATCTGGCTTTGCGTATTTGAGTTGGTGATTATTCCAAAGAAAGTCAACTACAGGAACATTGAATTGCTTATCTGTACTGGCTAAATCTTATTGAAAACTGAACTTATCATGAAGAAATATTTGTGGGATTTTTGTAATTTTGCCATTCACAAGCCCTTTTACTCCAGTTTTAGATTCATAAAAAAATTCATCTCATTTTTCCTATCGAATTCACTCATGATTCATTATGAGTTTTCTTTCGAGCTTTCAAATCCTACTAACTTAATAAAACAAAAGATGACACATCAAGAAGTTTTCCATAGATTCTTCATACTGGGAATTTGCAGAAGAAGAGTACATCCATAGTCTTGAGATGACACATGTCAAACCTGATTCACCACACACCACTAGATTCACCATAACTACTTTTCCCAAGAGATGACACATGTCATCCTAGTAAGTAATTACTAAACTACCATTATATAAATATATAAATATTGAGTTTTCTTCAACACCTAAATGAGTTATAGGCACTCGCTTTGGTAAGGACATCCGCAATCAGGCTTCTCATGGAACATTAGCAATCAGTAGTTCTTTGTTCAAGACTTTGTTTCTAATAAAGAGAGCATCTATTTCTATATGCTTGATAGGGGGCATGATAAACAAGATTTGAGCAAGTGCAACTGCACCCAAGCTATCACAACACAAAACATGAATGGAAGATGCTGGGACTTGCATTTCTTTTAACAGTTGAGTAAGCCAAGTAACTTTTGCTGCCAAATTAGCCAAGTACATGTATTTTGACACCGTGCTAGACCTTGCAACAATACTTTGCTTCTTAGAACCCCAAGACACCAAGGATGAACATAGATAAACACAATATCCACTTATAGACTTTCTATCTAAAGGGAAACATGAACAATCTACATCTGAGAACCCATTCAGATCCATGGTCCCTTCATTTTTGAAGTGCAGACTGTAATTTAGGGTTCTCATGACATGCCTTAGAAGAATTTTCAAGGCTTGCCAATGTTCTGTAGTGTGATTCTGCATGAACTGACTCAGATAGTTTATTGAGTATGACAAATCTGGTTTGGTTGAAGTAACAAACTATAGACCTCTAATGTCACTCGTGTACATAGTAGTAGGATTTCGCATGAGTTGTCCTTATGTTTACCAGTTGTCATTGGAGTTGGACTAGGTTTCAGATTCTCCATATCCAACCTCTTTAGCAATGGAGCAGAATAGCATTCCCGTGACATATACAGCATAGTGGTGTCTCTTTTAGCCTGCGTACCCAAGAAGTGTGCCATAGACCCAGATTTTTTAGGCAAACTTGGCATTCGGTGCCTCAATAAACCCTTGAACATAAGGCTGATAGTTCCCTGTTACTAAGATATCATCAACAATATACGAGTACATACATCAAGTGTGTGCCATTTCTGTAAATAAATAAGGTTGTATCTGACTTAGATTGAAAATTCGAAAGAATCCCCATGTCAACATATGGTTCTTTAAGGCAACAAACCAGGCTATTAGAGCCTATTTGAGGCCATATACTTGTTTAACCTACAAACCGAGTTAGGCTTTGAGGCATTAACAAAACCTTCAGGTTGAGGCATATACACAGCTTCTGTTGGAGGCCCATTCAAGAAGGCATTGTTTATATCAACTTGATTTATTCCTCAATTATATGACACAATAACTGCCATGAAAACCCTGATTGTAGAATCCTTAGCCATATGACTATATGTTTCTATAAAATCCACTCTATGGGTCTTGAGAAGCCTTTTGTTACCGACCTAGATTTATGCTTCAGAATGGATCCATCTGGGTTTAGTTTTAACTTAAAAACCCATGTTGCCTACAAAGATGTTGTATGGGATCAGGATGCCCAAGATCCCTAAGTGTGGTTCTTTATCAGGGCCTCATATTCTTCTGACATAGCCAACTTTCACTGAGAATGGTTCAGAGCTTCCGATACATTGGATTGTTCAGAAAGGTGAGCATGAAGAGATATGTTGGTGATAGAAAAAGAATACACTTTGGGTTTAAAAATTCCACTTTTTGACCTAGTTTGCATGGGATGGCCTGTCGGAATAGGTTCACTGTTTGGAGGACTTGATTCAAGGGTGAGAAGGTGGTAGGAATGTGTGAGGAACTTCTGGAACTGTTCCCAAGTGAAAGTTTTTCTGTTGAAGCATTAATTTCATGTTTCTGTTCAGAAGTATAATAATTAAGGACACCGAGAGTATATGTGTGTCTAGGAGAAGAGGTTACATGATTGTAACTGAGCACATGAGGATCAACAGGATTGTAAATCTGGAATTTCATCACCCAGATTTCGTGGCGACACATTAGAAGGTGAAAGATTCCAACTTTCTGGTCATGTTCATTCAGGATGTGGGAAAATTGAAGTATTGAAGACTCAGAAACCTTATCCACTTCGAAAGCAGCCTGTTCACACCACTTCGTTCACACTGCTGGCTTTCCAAACACCGACTATATCTATAAATAGCGATGTCCCCTCCCACACCAAAACTAAGTGTCCACATTTTAAAAAAACTATGTCCCATGAAAAGTGTCGTTTCTCAATACCAATGCATCGTTTAATGATTTTTTTCCAACTATACCCTTCTATCAAAATTACTCATTGTTGACATTTTATAACCCTAAGCTATAATTTAATGCTAGTAGTAGTAGTACTACTACTACTTATGGCTCAATACCTCCACCAAAAAAAAAAAAAATTAAAATGAATGTGAAAAGTCTGAAAAAAATTAAAATCCATATGAAAAGTCTTTATCGTAATAAATAAATGTTGATTTCAATACACATACATTAACCGAAGTAAAACTTATTAATAAGGGTATATGTGTCCATTTGCTACAAAAAAAGAGTATATTAATTGAGTTTCTTAATCTATGTGTCTCATAAAAAGTGGATATTTTTTATGGGACGGAGGTAGTATTCCCTCCGTTCCAATAACTGAAGCAGTTGTTAAAAACACGTAGATTAAGAATTTGAGTTAATGCTTTAATTTAAATGTCAAAATAACTAAAAACCCCTTAGTCTATATTAATTAATGTCAGATGTTATAATTATCACTCTCCTTAATAAATAAATGATAGATGTAGGAAAAAACAATAAATCGCCGATTGAGATATAATTCGCTTCGATTATTTTAAAACAAATTTTTTAACAATCGCCAGCTTTTTTTCCGAAACGGCGGGAGTACTGTATATAAAGTTCTCATTCCCTCGACACTCTGGAGACAGGGACACAAAGATCTAACTAGTGGAGGTGATAGTCAAAAGTCAAAGGTAATTTGGTCGACTTTAACGAAGTACGTTTGACTCAACTACACCAAGTGGGAACTAAATTATTATTTTATTTTAAATAACTAAACGAATGAATTTACACTCAATACCTCATGATATATTTATTGATAAATTGTATTCACAGCATATGTGTTATACTAAATGTTTACTCACTCAAGAGGGGAGCAGCTATTCGAAAAATAAATAAATTTGGCATCCTTAGAATTGCATCACCTGTGGGTTTAGTGGCAAATTTTATGATAGTCAATGACAATTAAACTATCAAAATTTTCTTAAAAATTGATTATCAACAAATTCAATAAACACACGTCAATATATTGATGAATGTAATCATGTGTATTAATTCTCGACAATTGAATTCAAAATTGAGTTGGTGGTCATTGACCACCATAAACTATGCTTATCACATCCATCAGGCCCGTCTTGGCCAGCAACCAACACGCGTGCGCACTGAAACCAGTCATAATTTGTGATTTAAGGTGCTTTTTTCATCGTATTACAGTTGTGTATTTTAGGTCCAGTTTTGTTTGTTTTTTTTTTTTTTTTTTTTTTTTTTAAATTTAAAATATCGTTATAGGTTCAAATTCATACTAGAATTAAGTTAAAAAGTCTAATCAAATTAACGCCATTCATCATTCTAGTATATCAGGGAAAATAGTTGTCGTCATATTTTTTTCTCACACAATAAAAGACCTTAAATTTATTCTGGCTTAGGGTGTTCGATATCATAGGGACGACCATGCATCCATTATTCTTTTTTGAAACGTAATCAACGAATCTAAAGAGAGGGGCTAAACCAACAAGGTATCGGTCTAGTGGTTTTACACTAGATGATCACCAGTCTCGAGCCTTCTTTTTTCAGATACGAAAAGTTTAACATACGCTAATTATGCCTAGCGCAGGCCGAACCTGCGCCGTCTTTTCCAGGATATAGTACAAAATTAATCATTTGCCGATGTATCAAGTACGGTTCAAGCGGGATAAATGCTAAAAAAAAAAATGAAGCGTGTTTATCTTTCGTTTCTGAAATTAACAAGGAAAAAAAAAAGTCATTTGTTTGGTTCCGACAAGTTTAAGATCAATAAAACTTTGAGTTAAAAAAAAAACTACAAACCAAAAATGCGTTTACAAGCTTTCAAGATCCTAACCCCATTGCCCATTTTCTTCATCTTGTTCTTGCTTGTAGTAGTTGTTTCTGTTTCCACATAGCCTTCTTCATCATGAACTTCAAGAAATTCATCATATATGATCCTGCAATACCCTTCAGAAACAGAAGAAGATCTTCTCATAGGCAGCACTTTCTTCACTGCAGATGACAATCTTTCACTTCTACCACTGCTTTCCCTACTCAGTTTAAATCCACGAGTTGAATTCATTGAGAAGCTCCCCCCACTTGACTTGATTTGTGTATCATCATCAATCTTTCTGTCACCACCATCATCATCTTCAGAGTAGGAGGGTTTCTCTTGTTCATTGGGGGTGATTTTCATATTGTTTTTGTGGGGTTGAGAGAAATAAAAGAGATCTGAATCTGAGGATGAATCCATGGATTTGGGTTTTTGGAGCTGGAAGGGTTGTCTCATCTTGGAATATCCACTCATTTTCTTGGGGTGGGATTAATTGTAATGAAATGGGGATCTGTAGTAGTATTGGAAACAAGATGAAGTTTATTGGGAGACAGTGACATATGATGCAGAGGACAAAGAGGAAGAAGTGGGAAGTGGGAAGTGGGAAGGAAGGTATAGTATTCGGATATATTAGAAAAGAATATCAGGTACATTTACCTAGTTCATATATTTTTATATGGTATATCCACATGTATATCGAATAGATAGATAAACAAATTTAAACCATAAAATTTTATTTAGTTTAAAAAATAAAAGATCTACAGTTTTTCACTTTGATGTACCCTGCATATAACGGGTGCATCTAATAACTTCCACATATATGGGTAATAGAAAAACAATGCCAAATGGAGGTAGGATTGTACACGGAAACAGGTTATCCAAACATCGAACCGAAATTTTTTTTTTTTTTTTTTCGGTTTCAGTTTGTAATATAGAGAAACCGGAACTTTCGATTCGGTTAGGTAATGCAGAGTTATAATCATGTATGTCCAGCGCAGTGCGGCCCATGGTTTGTGGGCATACGGCAGATATATGTCCTAACATATAGGTGGATAATGAAATATATTTGTGTCACAACGAAATCTTCGATGAGAGACATGTATAACAAATAATAGTAAGACTATTAAATTGAATACAAGCATAAGAGGCTTTCTTGCATTTCAGTAACGAGGCAAGCAATTGCATAGAACAAGGTGTAAGGGCAAGTTATTGACGTAATGAAATTAAAAAAATTAATTTTCTTTTTAGCCAAGATAGCCTTCGTGAATACATTAATTAGAAAACATAAAAGAAGGATGAGGATAATGTAGGATGTAATATCTTCGGATGGATCAAGATCCACCCGATTACGCAGCGGAAAGTACAAGATATATATCTAGTCAACTAAAGCACATAAAATAATAGATCTAATCCTATGAGGAAGTTTAGATTGCTTACCTGTTTATTGTAAATAAACACAAGAACAATCCGAGATCCAAGATCCAAGAAATAAGAAGCCACCGTCTTCCGACGTGTAACTCCAAGCAACACCAAGTGGATGGTGATTCAAGCCGTTTGACCTCCTCGATATGCTACCGGAATAATCCCGAGGATTATTCCAACTCGAACCCAAAGAAAAATAGCCGAAAATTCCAAGCTATTTTTCCTTCCAACAATGTGAAATTATGTATGTCATAAGGTTTGGGAGAACTCTCTTTATATAGGAGAGTAATCATTATCCTCCAATGATTTAATAATTAAGAGATAATGATTAGATTAATCCTTATTTTAAATAAAAGATAAATATAATAATTATCCCAAACAAATTAGGATAAATAAATATATTATCTAATATTCCATGATTTATCATTTAACAAATAAATAATTAAATCATATATTAAATAATTATCCAAGAAAACTAATTTCTCTCTAATTAAATAATACACAAAAATGCGCCCACCCTATTAAAAATATGCCACACGCATTTTACACACTCTACGAAATCAACTTAAAATTTATTTTCCGTGTATTTAATTATCTAATCCAACTAAATAATTAATCCACATATCAATTAAATAAATTCAATCCAACTATTTAATATTAATAGAGGTGAAACGACGAGAAAACCTATATGCTATATTAGTGAGCCGTCGCTTAATGGGCCCGTATTCGTAAATTACAATAAATTAAACAATATTATCCGTCAGACCGAACAATAATATTCAATCTATTAATTCAAGGATTACATCACCATAAACCCGAAACTGAACTCTGCCGAATATAGATAACTTACACTCAACCATGAGTTGATAAGCGTCCACTGATATAATCATTACATACGGATAAATCCTCCATAGATCGCTTCGCTTTGATTCGGGATATCTCCGTAAACCCTTCTCGAAACCTCTTATCCTTATTTACCATTAACCCCCTAGTGATCAATTAGTTCATAACTAATATAATATGAACTCCCGGGATCGATCAGTTTCTAGGATTAACAAATAAGAGAACTGTCTGTCTACTTCCCGAGGGAAGGAAATGATTCAATATCTGTGATAGCACAGACTACTCACTCATTCCAGAATAGAGCCAACGAGAAGTGTTGGACCACATACTGCGAAGTGATCCTATTAACACATCAAACTCTACCCTAGTCTAAGCAGTTGTCTGTGATCACCTCATGATTGAGATTAATCTATATATGATCATCTTGTGATTCGATAAGACTTCTCGATTACGAAATTATATCGAGAACTCAAATCAAATCGGTCCAAAATTTCTATATGATTATCATCATATATAAATGCCCCACTAGGTACCATATTACCGGCAGTCGGATAAGATCATCACACCGTAAAGTGTTAGGCGCATTATTAGCATATTAATCATGAGACCCGTGCATCAGATTAATCAACTCTACGGACTAAGAAATACATTTGTTAAATCTGAAGTCAAGTCACAAATCAAAGGCTTATTGTATTAAGAATCGCTAAATTGATTAAGTCAATAAAACGATTAGATTGTTTGATAACAATATGAATATGAAAGCTGAAAATGATTTGTTTAACAAGTCTGTCCTTACGTAGATCAATTTAATTTATAAAGAAACATATACTTCATTATAGTGATTTTTTTTTTCATATATATTTTTTGGACAATTTTTTAATACTAATTATATTTACATTTAAATTAATAATTCATATTTTTTTAATTTCATGAAATTAACATTCCAGATTGAAGAAAAAAATCGGAATTTTTTTAGAGTACTCACAAAAATATGCGAAGGATTGTATCTTCAATATACTATCCAGCATTTTATATAAATAATCAAACTTGAATGGTCCTTTTTATAAATAAACTACAGTTTTTATGAAAAAAATATTTTGAGAAATAAACACAAATCTTAACAAATAGGTGAATGAAAAACATGGCTGAAGTGCACTGACGTGCCTTCCTTGATATACGGTTGTTACTTTTCAGCGTTAAGTGGCTTGTGGGCCGCTGAAAATTTAAAGAGGAAAATGAAGCACAATTCAGATCATCTGAACGAAATAAGACGTGGGAAAAAATATTAACACACGCCTCTTAATTAATTATCACTTAAATTTTTTAGAATAAGTACTTAATCAGTTTAACAAACACCCCCTAAGTTAATTTTAAATACATCTCACTAACTCAATCTTCTCTTTGTGATAAATTACACAATTATGTGATTACATAAACGGCGATTTGTGGATTTTCAGTAGTGTCTTAATTATAAGCATACATGCATATAATAAGATGAACTATTAATTCTGTCCTAAAACAATTTGACAATTGTCTTTCGGGCACTACACCTAACAGATAATACAATGCGGTCTAAAAAATCGAAGCTTTTCTTAAGTTGTTGATCCTTCACAATAGTCGTCCAAGTGTCTGGTTTTAAACGGTGATCCACACGAACGGCTCTCCGAAATCCGCATCGATTTTCAGATTTTGGGATGTGGGTTGCTCGAATTTCAGATCTTGGAGAAGGAGGGTTGTGAGCCTGTGATTTACAGGTGAATGAGGAATTAATTGATTTTGCAGGAGTTGGTTGACCGGATTCCACCATTGGAGCAGCAGGGAAGAGAGGGGGCGGGGTGAATTACGGGTTGTAGAAGAAAGGGGAGGGGGAGCCGATTTGCGGCGGCGGCGGCTGCTGGAAGAGGGAGTGAGGTGAAGATGAATTTGGGTTTTGGTTTGGAAAAGATGAGAGAATGCTTTTGAATTAATAGTGAGGGAAATAATTTCGATAGTTAATTAATGGGGTATGTTTTAATATTTTAAAAAGTTAAGAGACCAAGCGTAGTTATGTAGTTTTTGTTATTTTTATATGATGTAAGAAGTAATATTGTCGTGTGTAAAATTAAAAAAACAAATCAAATAATGGACACCGAAAATAAAAATTGAGGTGCCAATAGAGCCACCCTATTTTTATTCCAATATTAGGAAGTGATCATAGAAGGAAAAGTTTCTCTCTTTAAATTCTCTCTCTAAGTTTCTCTCGTCTTCTTCGGCAAGTTGCCTGCAAAATTTTGATTGTTAGCTGATTTTGATTTCTAACCAGTTGAGCTAAATAAGAAATTACACTAGAATTTGTCTGAAATAATATACATACATGATTTTTAATACTATTAATGGGTATTTTAATAACTTCGCACGAAAAGTTGAATGGGGCCGTGCACCCTCTTCGTACATTGGGTCCATCTCTAATTTCACTTTCATTTAGGATCTTTTGATCCTTTCATTCAGCATTGGAGAGCTTTCGCAGCTATGGAGGCTGGCCCTTTGGCCCCTCCCATGCAACCACTCAATTATTTTCAACCACTCAACCCCTCCCTCTTTAGAAATTTCAATCTACAAAGGAGAGCTTGCAATTAATTAATCACTTTGGCCCCGTCCCTTACTCAACCCGTGGCCCCACTCCCCCCCACAGTGGCCTTCATTCATGTCACGGATTTTATGCGATGTAAAATAACAAGTAATAATTATAAATCCCAGATTCCCAAGATAGGGATCGTAGTAATAGTGGTTATCTGTGTCAGAACTCACAGGAAAACGGGTTGTGATTCTAGTTTTTATTTTATAAATCTACGGGTGTCACAAGTTATACTAATACTTCGGATAAGACAAATTAATAACGGAATAAAACTGGGCTGAAGACAGTGATCTAAAGCCAGGGAGAAACGGTTGCGGACAAATTTAAAACACGGCTAAGATTATAACTACAATGATGTGATCAAACGAGTGCTATTTTGTAAAGAACTGCTAATGATTTTAAGTTAACGATTTAAAGAACGAACAAGCTATTGATCAACCTATTTTAACAACATTCAATCTCGATCTCGATTCTCTCGTGAATTTACCAAAGTCGTGATCCACCTAACAAGGTTTGAACTCCTAATTTCTTAGATAAATTCAACTATCAACCTTTTATCTTTCGATATTAGAGATTAACGCTTACAAAACGAAGGTGTCGGATTTCTCAATCACAAGATCTAAACGGCAACCTAACCAACTCTCGTTATCGTTGGTTAACATGCTCAATCTTTATCAAGGTGATCAAAGTTTAACAAGATTCTCATCCAATCAAACTAACATTCATGCAAAGATCTTTCAATACAATTGCATATGATCAAAATAAACAAGATAAAGATACAACTTAAAGTAAAACTCACAAGATAATTGAAGATGAGATCAAAGTGTTGTTAAAATGGCTTCACAAAGCTTGCTCACAAGGATTTAGCTCCTTGACATGATTGAAGTCTTTGAGTTTAGTACAAGAGAGTACATAAATTTAAGCTACTTTGATCTAATAATTTAAGAACATGGAAAGTGTTTAAGCTAATGGAAAGAAAAGCTAAGTCTTTTTGGGAGAAAAGATAGCTTTTTGGATGTCAAAATTGATGCATAATGAGTTAGAACACCCTATTTATAGAAATCAAAGTCGGTTTGTTGTCTTGAGGTTGGGCGCCCGTCCGCCAAAAGGGACGCTCGTTTGACAAAAGTGGACGCTCGTTTGACAAAAGTGGACGCTCGTTTGAGTAGCGTCTAAACTCTCTCATCTTGAAAATCTCCTCTCGACGCCAGCTTCACTTTTATGAGCGCCCGCTTGCTTTCATTTTGACTTGAATGAGACATAGCCACTAAGTCTTTGAATTGACTTGATTCTTTTCTTCTCTTAAAGTTAACTTAGCCTCTAAGTTATGCTTTGCTTCTCTAAAGTTATCATCACATGAGCTCTCTGTCGACCTTGAACATCGAGGTCGGATATCGACATCGGACATCGGACATCGATCGGCGGATAACGAAAAGCATCATCGAAAGCGATCGCCATAGCGGACGCCCGTCTGGTTAGATGGACGCCCGTCCACTTGATTTCATCACAATTTCTCTTCTTTTCTTACTTGTATCTTCCCTTGATCATTTTCCCATCTTTTCCAACTCTTTTCATGACATAATTAGGCGCCTACAAGCATGATAAACTCGTGCAAAACGTAACGATGCAAATATAAAGATATTATATGATAAAATCACAGTTTTAACTCGGTTTTGCACTTAGATATATTTATAGCTCCTTTACTCAATATTTCGATATAACCAATGATTTTCTATAAAAACCATAAAACAAGACGGATATTGTTATGAAATAACATCGTATAAAACCATAAAATCCACCCTTAACAACTCCCCCACACTTATCTTTTGCTCGTCCCGAGCAAAATGGAACACGACTCACCTTACTAATATCAAAATCCTAACCGTAATAACCATAGACATCTTAGCAAGTATAAGGTATATCTAATAAGCTAAAAGTTCACCCGATGCGTGTGTGTAGAGCCATACTAAATTTCAAATAAATCCAACCTTGAATTTTTCAAGTTACCACTAGTAAACATCTCAGTCAGAAATATATAACGATCATTAGAATCTGTAATTAAACTAAATGTAGCACGGCATGAAAAGAATGATAGAACTTAATTAGAATCGGTCTGACATACTCAGAGGATTTTCCCTACAACATGCCTTTCAGTTTATACTGGGGATAAGTTATGCAAAATATCAGACGTTTCATTATTCAGTTTACATAACCTTCACATGTATAAGCTTATCAGAATGAGCTTTTGCCCGTCATAGCAGAATAGGACGTACTGGGTACACCCTACCATACTCAAATCATAAGGCAGCTTTTTCTGACTGTCGTGAGCTCTTGGTCATCATAGCGGTATAGGACAATCAAGATTTGCCCTACCTCACTCCAATCATCGACCAGCTTCTGACAAACTTATTAATTACATGATTAAATTTTTCTTTTAAGATCTTTTCCCCAGGTATAATATTGTTGCTTTTCTTATCACATTCAAACCTGAGGCATTCACAGTATGTCATACTTTGATTCTAAAACTGAGCTATTGTAATTCTTATGTCCGTTACATTTACCTAGACACACGATTCTTATGATATCATTAACAGCCTCAAACCTTAATGAGTATAGCTTTATATTTCAGCTCATCGTCTAATATGGCTCGTGATATAAATATATATATATAAAGGTGAACCATCTAACTTACTAAACTGACCACATAAAGCATTGATGACTATCATATTAAAGTTAAAAAATCAAAATTAGTAAGCTAAGCAGCAGATAACCTTGCTCGAGACAAAACAAAAATTTTACTTTTTGTCAATTTTAAGCATACTTTAAGCATGGTATAAATATTTTAAGCTCTCAGAATGGTAAACACAATTAATTGAGTAAATATCATGTAGTACTAACCGACTAAACCCTCCCCACACTTAAACTACAACATGTCCTCATGTTGTGCATTTAACAGAAATGATAAAGCACTTAATGATTTCGTGAAAGATCCCGGTTATGGAGTAAGGCTAAATAGAGTCTTTTCCCAAGTACAACTTCCAAAGTAGTTCGACAAAATAGCTCCAAATGTACTGCATCACTTGAAAAACATGGAAACATCTCGGGGGAAACAAGTGAATTATGTCATAGCAAGCAAGAGATTGAAAGATAAAGAGATGATAAAAGAGAAAAGATTTCAACCCTTATAATTCACAGCGAAACAAAAGAAAACACCAACTCGCAAAATACATAAAAACAAAAGAAAGTAGTGGGTTGCCTCCCACCGAAGCGCCGTTGGTTAACGCTGTTAAGCTCGACGTAACATTCTTACTAAACCCTAGTCTTCATAGATTTCAGCCCAATCTATTACCCTGATAAGTCGACGCAGCATGTCCAAGACGGGTGGAAAATCGTACTCACCTTGTAAGTTCCAATCCTCTTCTGCAATATCCGCGCCGCGGTAATGCTCCTCCCACAACACTAGGACCAAGTCTGTCAGCATTGGGTCGTTCAGAATGAAATATGGTCGTCCCAACGACCTCTGCAGCTCTCTCTGCGCTAAAATCTCCACCTCCCAGATTTCACGGGACAATGATTACGTAAGTGACAAACCGACGTGTGTGACGAGGTGAAAATCAACATCCAGAATAATTGTCCCTCGGGGACCATCAGCTAAAGTAATCTCGTGGATCTTCCTAATGAGCCAGAACTCGTGCGGTGGGATGTCGAACTCCATAGCAACAAAACAAAGTCACAGAAACCTATTTAACAAAAAACGTATCAAACTAGGCTTAAATAAACAAACTAAAGAAAAAAAAAACGACTAGAACAACTAATAAAGACAAGGATATCAGCCTGGATCAGGCCATTTAATTTTTTTCTACCACCACTACATCGCCGAGGCTCGATCGTGGTTGTGGTGGCGTAAACAACATCTCACACACGGGGCTAAGTTGGTAAGTGTTGTCCAAACACTTTTAATCCTTCCCCTTGTAGATTTCTTCTTACTTCTCTTAAATTGTGCCTCTCGTTTGAGCTCCTCCATATTCCAACTACCAGCCATCACGTCTTCAATTAAGCCCCTATTGTCATTCTCAGAAAATAAGCTGGGTGAGAATTCGTCAACATCTGTAGTCACTGGATTCTCACACCCGAAAATCTCGAGTAAATGAACAATTAAGGCCTTTTCTTTTTGTTGGCCGATATAGTGCTTGCATCTCTGACCATTCACCCTGAAAGGCTGGTCACCGTAACCTCTAAGCTCTAAAACACCTCCAGGAATGATCTGGAGAATCTCGAAGGGGCCGGACCAACGTGTCCGGAGCTTTCCAGGGAACAAATGTAACCTGGAATTATATAGCAAAACTTGCTCCCCTACCGTGAATTCTCTTTTCTTGATCTTAGCATCATGGAGAAGCTTCATCTTGTCCTTGCTTACCCTGGCACTTTCGTAGGCCTGGAGTCGGAACTCATCCAATTCGTGTAGCTGCATCAGTCGACGCTCTCCACATGACCGAGTATCAAAGTTTAGAAACTTTGTAGCCCAGTATGCTCTATGCTCAAGTTCGACTGGCAGATGGCAAGGTTTGCCATACACCATTTGGTACGGTGATGTACCCATCGGTGTCTTACATCTTTGCTCGATAGGCCCACAAAGACATCATCTAACTTCGGACTCCGCCTTTTTCGTGGCTATTAACCACTTTCTCCAGGATTTTCTTAAGGCTTTGATTACTTCGCTCGACCTGACCACTAGTCATCGGATGATACGGTGTACCGATTTTATGCTTAACACCATATTTTTCTAGTACCTTTTCTAGTGGTCGGTTTCAAAAATGTGTTCCTTCATCGCTTATCAAGGCTCGCGGACAACCAAATCGCACAAAGATGTTTTTCCTCAAAAAATTGATGACCGTTTTATGGTCATTGCGAATTGTGGCTACCGCCTCTACCCACTTGGACACGTAATCAACACAGACTAAAATGTATTTGTTTCCACACGAGGATGGGAAAGGACCCATGAAGTCAATTCCCCAAACATCGAAAACTTCGCATTCTAGAATGGGTTTTAGAGGCATGTCGAGCGCCCTAGTTAAAGCTCCGGTTCGCTGGCACCGATCACAGGATTTACAAGAATGTTTCGTATCCTTGAAGATCGAGGGCCAATAGAAGCCGGATTGGAAAATCTTTGCAACAGTTTTTCATGGGCCAAAGTGGCCACCAGTGGGGCCACTGTGACACTGGTCGATAATATCCCGTTGCTCGGACTCAGAACACATCTTCTCAGCAATCCATCCTTACAGATTTTAAAGAGGTACGGCTCGTCCCAAATGAAAGTTTTCAAATCAGAGAAGAATTTCTTCTTCTCTTGATATGAAAAGTCAGGATTCAGATATTGAGAGTGCAGGTAGTTGACGATTGAAGAATACCACGGAAAATCGGGAGCACAATCGTCAATCATCATTACATTCTCAAGAGGTAAAGTATAGTCTATGTCCTTAGGATCCTCCTCTTCCTCTCTCATCGACAATCTAGAAATATGATCTCGCTCATCGCGTTTTCACTACCCCTTATATCTTTGATTTCTACATCAAACTCCTGTAGGGTAAGAATCCAACGCAGTAAGCGCGGTTTCACGTCCTTCTTATTCATTAAATAGCGTAAAGCAGCATGATCCGTCCACACTATAACCTGAGCTCCTAACAAGTAATCATGAATTTGTCCATGAGAGAACACAACCACATGGTTCTTTTTCATTGTGGTGTAGTTGACTTGAGCGGAGTTCAGAGTGTGACTAGCATAGTAGATCGGTTGAAACTTCCTATTGATTCTTTGGCCTAAGACTGCACCAACCGCGTAGTTAGATGCATCGCACATAAGTTCGAACGGAAGGTTCCAATCTGGGGCAATCAAGATAGGGGCAGATATCAACTGATGCTTAAGCGTTTCAAATGCCTGCTTGCACTCATTATCGAATTTAAACTCAACTTCATCACGAAGCAAATTGGATAAAGGCTTAGAAATCTTGGAAAAGTCTTTAATAAATCGTCTGTAAAAACCCACGTGTCCAAGAAAACCTCGAATTTCTCGCACATTCTTCGGGAAGCTCATTTTCTCAATAGCCTCCACTTTGGCTTTATCCACTTCGATGCCTTTGGACGAGATCTTATGACCAAGAACTATGCCCTCCTCAACCATGAAGTGACATTTTTCCCAATTAAGGACTAAGTTCTTCTTTACGCATCTCTCCAAAACATTATCAAGGTTTAGAAGACAATTATCAAAAGTTTGACCAAAAACCGAGAAGTCATCCATAAAGACTTCCATACATTTCTCCACAAGTCCGTCAAAGATGGCCAGCATACATCTCTGAAATGTAGCAGGGGCATTGCAAAGACCAAATGGCATTCGCCTGTAGGCGAAAGTACCATAGGGACAAGTGAACGTAGTCTTCTCTTGGTCTTTAGGGTCTATTAGGATTTGGAAATAACCAGAATAGCCATCAAGAAAATAGTAAAAAGCGTGGCCGGCCAAACGCTCAAGCATTTGGTCAATGAAAGGGAGGGGAAAGTGATCTTTCGTTGTGACTTCGTTGAGTTTTCTATAATCAATGCACACTCTGTAACTTGATCCACAAGTCTTAATGCAACCTCTTCCCCTTTTTCATTTTTCTCAATCGTAATTCCCTTTCTTGGGACTACTTGAGTTGGCGACACCCAATCACTATCTGCAATAGCATAGATGATTCCCATATCCAACAACTTGATAATCTCTTTCTTGACAACCTCCTGCATATGAGGATTCAGTCTCCTCTGCGGTTGTCTAATTCTGTTAGCTCCGTCTTCTGTCTTGATTTTGTGCATGCAGATATCCGGAGAGATTCCTTTGATATCCCCGACCTGCCATCCGAAGGCCCGTTCGTTCTTTTTCAAGACATTTATTAATTTCAGTTCCTCGCTCTCGGAAAGTTTGGATGAGATGATGAGGGGAAGCCTATCACCATCTTGCAAGAATATATACTTTAAATGCTTCGGTAAGGGCTTTAAATCAAGATCATTTGGAGGTTCCTCTAAACTGGACTTTAAACCGCCACTTTCCAAATTATCAGAGGCAACTAGCAGAGCTTCCAACAAATCGGCTTCCTCCGAAGGTGAAAGATTCTTAGTTCCTACCGCTTTTATCTATGTCGACTTGAGTCTATCGATCTACCCGACCATACTGATTTAGATTGTCGATAAGACGCTCGTACTCAGAATCTACTGCCATGACTTGATCCTCTAAATAATCTTTGAAATCATCAAATGATTCCTCTGCAGAGAATCCGGTTGGAAATTCAGAAGGACGTTTGATAGCTTTAGAAACGCTGTAGCTCACTTCTTTATCTCCAACGCGCAAAAGTCACCTTAGCACCATCATCACAATCGATGAGGGCTCTGCGGTGATGCAGAAGGGTCTTCCAAGAATTAGAGGAGTATTGGGTTGTTGAATGTCTAAAACATACCAATCTACAGGAAATGTAAATTTATCGACTTGAATCAATAAATCTTTCAACATTCCTGTCGCTTTCTTGGATGACCTATCCGCAAACTGAATACTCATAGTAGTGGGTTCCAGCAGATGGTCTAATTGCAGTTGCTGACAGACATATAAAGGCATAAGACTGATCGATGCTCCTAGATCACATAAAGAATTAGGAAAGACAAGGCCTCCTATTTGTAAGGTAAGAACAAATCTTCCAGGATCGCCCTTTTTAACCGGTAATTCTTCATAATTGATCATGGAACAGTCTTCACTAATCGTCCTGTCGATGCCTTCTAACTTCTTTTTAGAAGAGATCACATCCTTTATAAATTTAGTGTACTTGGGCATCTCAACCAACACATCAGATAACGGTATGTTAACTTGGGTGTTTTTTAAGAGGTTGAGTACCTTCTCGTACTTCTTATCTTCGTATAAAGGAATGTTGGTCTTTCTTGGAGGAAACGGGAGCTTCTGTAACTCCTTCTCAGAGAAAACTTTCTTCTTGGAGGAGCTCACAGCTTGCTCCTCAAGATCTTTCCACCTCACAAATTTCTCACCTTCTTTCCTCACTGGCTCACTCTCTCTCTCAACAGACTTCTCATTGCCCACAGGCTCATCTATCAGATCTCCTTCTATCCCATCCTTAGAAAAATCAGTTTCTATTGTCTTTGTTTATCGGAGTAGGGATATAGGTCTCTTCCGCTCCCCTCCCTCTCTCAATGGCGGGAGGGGCTAAATGTTTTCCACGGTTCGTGGACCAAAGAGTTGAGTGCCTGATCGTAGACTAATGGCATTTGAGTCTTCTTGATTATAGGCCGGTGATGGGACTCGGAGCAAGACTTTACTTGGATTAACTGGTGACTTGATCTCCTCCGTGAGGTTCTTCTCTCGAAGAAACTGGGTAGATGCCCCGGTGGTCTCGGCTTGATTGTTCAAATAACTGTCCCAATTGTCTTTCCGTGTTCTTGATCGTCTTTGTTTGCTCTTCTAACCTGGTAGAAATATCACTAGGATGAGAGAATCCAGGAGGATTCTGAGAGTTTTGATTGTATGATTGACTGGGCCTATTTCCATAAACAGGATTAGGATTGTTAGGCCAGTTCTGGTTAAATCTTTGAGTGGCTGTAGGAAAATTATTATTGGGGTTCTGGTTGAAACCAGGGTTTCTATTGAAGTTCTGGCTTTGGTTGAAACCCTGATTTTGGTAAGTGCCCTGGCCAGATAGTGGGTTGTTAAACCTCGAATTTTGTTGGCCGTAAAAAGCGTTTACCTCAGCATTCTGTTCATTCATCGGACAGAATCGAGACGTGTGTCCCACGTTATCACATGACCGGCATGTGACTTGATTGTCTTGTCCCATTATTTTGGACAACGTTAACTTGGTACGATTGGGAGAAATAAATTGACACCGCCATTTATATGGCCGGTCGACAACAATTATCACGTAATAGAAACGGGCGTTACGTTGGAGAGATTGGTTCGATTGATCGATTTTGAGAACCCACGTTTGTGGCCATCGCGCTTCGCGGCATGGCGATCACATTTGCATGTTCACCTCTTCGACCTTAGGAGGAGGAGGAGGTGCTTGTATAGTTTGGAAAGAGGGGCATAGTTATACTTGGCAATGTCCTCGAGCAGCTGCCCACCCTCAGCCGGGTGTTTTTCTCAAAAATGCCCCACTGATTTAACTGCTGACCATGCCCTTAGTGAGCTCAGTCAAGCCATCAAGAACGTGTTGACTTGTCTCTGCAAGTCTAACCCGTGGTGGGGCATTTCGGAGAAGAGATTTGAATCTCTTCCAAAGAATCGAAGAATGATTCATTCTCCTGCTTGATGGAACGTAAAGATTTCACTTAGGCATTGGGCGGTTTTCGATGGTGGGAAATATTGACTTAAAAATTCTTTTTCCAAATTTCAAATTTAAGTAGTAATGGATTCAGAGGGAAGAGAGTGATTCCACTCCTTTGCCTCCCCTCTCAAAGAAAAAGGAAACAGTTTAAGCTTTACTGCATCATCACTGACTCCTTAGATACGAGTTGTACTGCAGATTTCCAAGAATGTGTGGATGTGCGTGTGCGGGTTTTCGGACTGAAAACCGTGAAAGATAGATGCATGCTGCATCATCTGTATAAGCCCTGGTTTCAGCTCAAAAGTTTGTGCCGTAATGGCCGGAAGAATTATAGCAGGGTTGACTTTGACCATGCCTGGCATGGCATAGTCAGCCAACGTACGAGTGTCTTCTGCTGCCATGATGACTAGATTTTTGATTTCTTCGGCTAAAAGTAGCTCGAAGTCTCTCTCGTGTTCGTTTCCTGGGTCGGAAGGATCCGGAAAACGAATTCTTCTCCTATTGGGTCGGACTATGGTCCGCTCGAGATCAGGATCGTAGAGTAAATGCCCTTCCTGACTTCGAGTTTGCATAAACTGAACCCGAGAATTTTTTTTTTTAATTAATTTTATTAGGAATATTTAATGATTGGGCGAAAGAATAAAATTATTTGATAAAAAATTTTTAGGAAGCAAAAAAAAAAAATTCGCAAACGGGCGTTCGGAATGGTTGAACGTGCGTTTGCACTGTATGAAGAACGAACGGCGTCAAATGAATGGACGGGCGTTCGTGTTCGACGAGAGACTAAAACAAAACAAAGAAAACAGAGTGCAAACAGAAATGAAACAGAGTAATAATTCAAAAACTATCTAAGACATAAATATGTTTGCTAAGGGTTTCGGATAAACTTAACAAAAACAGGGAATAAGTCCTCCAAAACACCCTAGGACTAACAATTTGAACAGTAACAACATAAACAACAAAACAAAATTACTAAAGGAAAACAAAAACTAGACAACCGTCCGGTTTTCCCCGGCAACGGCGCCAAAAACTTGTCACGGATTTTATGCGATGTAAAATAACAAGTAATAATTATAAATCCGGTATTCCCCAAGTATAGGGATCGTAGTAATAGTGGTTAATACCGGTGTCGAACTCACGGGGAAAACGGGGTTGTGATTCTAGTTTTTATTTTATAAATCTACGGGTGTCACAAGTTATACTAATACTTCGGATAAGACAAATTAATAACGGAATAAAACTGGACTGAAGACAGTGATCTAAAGCCAGGGAGAAACGGTTGCGGACAAATTTAAAACACGGCTAAGATTATAACTACAATGATGTGATCAAACGAGTGCTATTTTGTAAAGAACTGCTAATGATTTTAAGTTAACGATTTAAAGAACGAACAAGCTATTGATCAACCTATTTTAACAACATTCAATCTCGATCTCGATTCTCTCGTGAATTTACCAAAGTCGTGATCCACCTAACAAGGTTTGAACTCCTAATTTCTTAGATAAATTCAACTATCAACCTTTTATCTTTCGATATTAGAGATTAACGCTTCTAAAACGAAGGTGTCGGATTTCTCAATCACAAGATCTAAACGGCAACCTAACCAACTCTCGTTATACGTAGGTTAACATGCTCAATCTTTATCAAGGTGATCAATGTTTAACAAGATTCTCATCCAATCAAACTAACATTCATGCAAAGATCTTTCAATACAATTGCATATGATCAAAATAAACAAGATAAAGATACAACTTAAAGTAAAACTCACAAGATAATTGAAGATGAGATCAATGTGTTGTTAAAATGGCTTCACAAAGCTTGCTCACAAGGATTTAGCTCCTTGACATGATTGAAGTCTTTGAGTTTAGTACAAGAGAGTACATAAATTTAAGCTACTTTGATCTAATAATTTAAGAACATGGAAAGTGTTTAAGCTAATGGAAAGAAAAGCTAAGTCTTTTTGGGAGAAAAGATAGCTTTTTGGATGTCAAAATTCGATGCATAATGAGTTGGGAACACCCCCTATTTATAGAAATCAAAGTCGGTTTGTTTGTCTTGAGGTTGGACGCCCGTCCGCCAAAGTGGGCGCTCGTTTGACAAAAGTGGGCGCTTCGTTTGACAAAAGTGGGCGCTTTCGTTTGAGTAGCGTCTAAACTCTCTCTCTTGAAAATCTCCTCTCGGGCGCTTGATTCACTTTTATGGGCGCCCGTTTGCTTTCATTTTGACTTGAATGAGACTTAGCCACTAAGTCTTTGAATTGACTTGATTCTTTTCTTCTCTTCTAAGTTAACTTAGCCTCTAAGTTATGCTTTGCTTCTCCTCTAAGTTATCATCACATGAGCTCTCATCGACCTTGAACATCGAGGTCGGATATCGGACATCGGACATCGATCGGCGGATAACGAAAAGCATCATCGAGCGGCGATCATAACGGACGCCCGTCCGGTTAGATGGACGCCCGTCCACTTGATTTCATCACAATTTCTCTTCTTTTCTTACTTGTATCTTCCTTGATCATTTTCCCATCTTTTCCAACTCTTTTCATGACATAATTAGGCGCCTACAAGCATGATAAACTCGTGCAAAACGTAACGATGCAAATATAAAGATATTATATGATAAAATCACAGTTTTAACTCGGTTTTGCACTTAGATATATTTATAGCTCCTTTACTCAATATTTCGATATAACCAATGATTTTCTATAAAAACCATAAAACAAGACGGATATTGTTATGAAATAACATCGTATAAAACCATAAAATCCACCCTTAACAATTCACATATATTAACCTCGGCTGAGCCTTCTTCTTCTCTCTTAGCCTCAGCTCAACCCAGCCCACCTTATTCGGCCCAAGCTAGTCCCTCTCCCGGCAGCTCGCCTCGGCCCCCTGGACATTCTGATCCTCAAGCTCATAATATTGTGACTCGTTCCCAAACCAACTCCCTCAAACCAAAACCCCTTCCTCCCGACTACATCTGATATCCCCTTTCCAAAGCTCTTATTGCCGTCTCTCATTCCTCCGAGCCTACCTCCTACACTGAAGCCGTTAAACACCAAGTTTGGCGTGATGCCATGCGAGATGAGATCAATACATTAGTTCAGAATGATATGGGGGATTTAGTTCCGTTCTCTTCTGATATGAATTTAATTGGCAATAAATTAGTTTTTCGTGTTAAGCATCATGCAGATGGTCGGATTGAGAGCTATAAAGCACGGTGGGTTGCTAAAGGCTTTCATTAGACAGCTGGCATTGATTACCACGAGACGTTCAGTCCCGTTGTCAAGCCTATCACTATTCGGCTTCTTTTATCTCCAGTGGTTACTCGCAATTGGTTCCTTAAGCAGGTATATGTGATAAATGCTTTTCTTCATGGTTACTTGACTGATAGTGTATTCATGCAACAGCTCGGGGATTTCAGCATCCTGATTATCTGGATCATGTGTGTCGGCTCAAGAGTACCTTATATGGGCTTCGTCAAGCCCCTTGAGCCTGGTTTTCTTGATTTACTACCGTTCTAGCTTCATATGGGTTTGTGCCGTCCAAGGTGGACACGTCTTTATATGTCTATCAACGTGGCACTACTCGTGCGTATGTTCTCATTTATGTTGATGATGTCATTGTGACTCGCTCCTCATCTGCCCTTGTTGATGATGTTATTCAGTTTCTTGGTGGCCACTTTCCTATTAAGGAGCTTGGTTATTTATCTTATTTTCTGGGCATTGAGGTCCTTCGTTCTCTGGAAGGTCTCTATCTTACGCAACAAAAATATATTCTGCAACCCCCTTAAAAGGCCGGCTTGGACAAAGGCAAGCCGTGCGTTACTCCCATGCAAGATAAGTCTCGGCTCTCTCAGTATACTGGCTCCCCATTTACTGGTCCATCTCTTTATTGGACCATTGTTGAGGGGTTTTCAGTACCTCCAGTTTACTCGCCCCAACATTTCATTTGATGTTCATAAGGTCAGTAAATTTATGCACTCCCTGACGGATGGTCATTGGATGGCGGTCAAACATATTCTCAGGTATGTTAAGCATACTAGCTATCTCCGAAGGTCTTCTTATTTCTCGCACCTCTTTTGCCTCGCTTCAAGCCTTTCTGATGCCGATTGGGCGGCTGATTGTGACGACAGTCGCTCTGTTGGGTCTTATTGTGTCTTTTTAGGTTCGAATCTTATTTGTTGGACTTGCAAACAGCAGCAACTTGTCTCCAAAAGTAGTAAAGAAGCCGAATACAAGGCTCTTTCCCTCACGGCTGCTGAGCTTCAATGGCTTGCCCACTTGCTTTCGAGAGCTTTGGGTTGATCTGCCCTACCCACCCACCTTGTGGTGTGATAATATTGGGTCCACGTACTTGTCCGCCAATCCCGTCTTCCATGCTCGCACCAAACATATCGAGATCAACTGGCTTCCAAGCGTCTTCAGTTTGCCCTCATTTCCTCTAAAGATCAACTGGCTGATGTTCTTACCAAACCGTTGGGCAATCCACGTTTCTCTTAGTTGAAGGTCAATCTCCCCGTTCAGCCTCTTCCCATGGGATTGCGGGGGGGTATATTGAGGATAATATAATAACCACCGAGTGATTTTGTAATCATTTGTATTTGTATTGTATTTATCCTATTCCTAGAAATACTTGATCACCAAGTTATGTGACCACTATATATTTGTGTTGTACCATTCAATCCAATAAACGAAAATCACAAAAGTATTTTCGATAATATGTTTGGCATAGTTTTCATGGTAACATATTTAGCTACCCACATGGAGATTCGTGTTAAAGTCGACGTCGGGGTAGTAGCTGCAGTAGTATCTCTTAGCAAGTTTGTATACATCATAATCAGGTTTTTGTTAGTGTCGGCACTAAATTCAATCGAGTCAGATCGGTTGTTTCACATATTGTTTACATTATTTATTAATATTGTGAATAATATGAGCACGGTTATAAAATATGTATTAATGGATGCCCGTTTATATCAATGTACCTCCTTACTTTTTCCTTGTATTCAATATTATTTATCGTAACACAAGTTACAACGGTTTATTCCCCCATTTCTATATTGAACGGTTGAAATTTTTTACTTGAGTACTACCTCCGGTTTAAAATATAAGTCACCGTTGACTTTGACACGCATATTAAGGAGGCGATAACTAATCGAATTTTTACACTATCAGATGAATCGCGATGCTACAAATAAAGAACCCCTTTAAGTCCTCATTCGATTCGAGAAAAACACTACTATGTAACGAAAATAAACACCAGTATACATTCTACGATATATATCGGAGAAAACCACTGTTATATATCGCATTATCCAAACACATGAACCATTTTACTCATATAAATAAATGTTTCACATATTAAAAACAATAATTTGAGAAAAAAATACATTTCAAGTTATCACTTTTGTTCTGGCTATGTGTTTTTACTTATTTGATAAAAATAATTATGTCAGTTTATCCAATTATTATAGCTGATCGGGACAACTATAAAAAAAACAAAATATATATAGTACTCTTTTTTTTCAAGGATCCGAGGGGGCGACTACCCCGCCCACCAAGGTAGATCCGCTGCCACCTCTACATATTGCAAATTATTATCTAGTACATAATTCTATATCCCCTTTATTGTACTTTACAATGCTTCATCTAATTTAATTATAAACAAACATTTTGCGCCTTATTTTTATGCTCGGGACTGTGATAATGAAAAGCTTCAAGACTGTAATTGCATGGTACTAAAACGTGTAATAATTGCATGGTAATTATCAGGGGCGGACGCACGATCCCGGGTGGAGGGCGATACTATGACCGAATGTAAATTTTTAGGGAGGCAAAAAAAAATACACAACATTTATGGATTCTGTTTTCAAATTTTAAATAAAAGATCTTCTTAAAAAATAAAATAAAAACCTGTAATTATTAGAAAATAAAAAGAATTCCAATCCAATATATAATAATAAATAAGTTTTAAAAAAAAAAAGCTAAACTTAAAATTTATAAAAAAGAAAAACATAAGCCGTACGTCATCAATGGCTGGCTAGAAGAACCATGGAATTATCCCCATCATTTGAGCTTGATGTACGTCATTAATGGCTGGCTCCCTCAGAGTGACAAACTCCGGTGAAACACCCGGAAAAAGAGAGTATTGCATTTGCAAGTATGACTGCGGCGGCACAGTCTGCGCCACCGGATAATAATAGTTCCTCAACGGCCTAGGGTTGTAGACAACATTCTCCACCACTCGAGACGAAGCCGCCCCCGCCCCCGGTTCGCCACGAAGGTTAATATGGCTTGTTGTTCCACCGTCAATTTGAAGTTGAAGTTCATCCTCGGACGCATTCTCGTTTAGTAAAAGCGTCATCATCGAATTCGGGTTGTTGTTGTTTATCGTTTGAATCTGAGTAGCCGGTACTGGCGAATTCAACTGCGGTTGATTCGTGAGCTGTAATTCAACTCCATTGTGAATCAATCCTCGAATTTGCGAATATTGCTGTCCGTATTCGTTAGAATCCTTTCCCTTGATTGAATCGAGCCGATTCTTCACAAATTCGATTCTTTTATCCAAAGAATTCCCAAATTCTCTCAATTGCATCTCAGAAAGACCATTCATAAAACTAAACCAAGTAGGGTATTTATTAGCAATACTAGTATCTTCATTCGCCTTGCGCAGTTTTCGCAATTCATCCTCCATTTTCTTGTTTCGATCGACAAAATAATCAACCAAACCATAACTCCTATTGCCATTAGTATTCTTTCCCTTGCTTTCGTATAAATCGATCAAACGCCTTATTTCCTCGTCGTTGTTCTTCGGCCATACTGCATCTGGTTCTTTATCATCTGGTGAACCGTAGATGATTGCGCATGCATCCACACCGCAAAGTGTTGTGAATTCATGCATCTTTCTCATTAATCCATCCTTTCTCTTCCTGTATGTCACCCTTCTTGTTTTATCCTTCTTAATCAATTCCATGTTCAACTTTGCACGCCCCATTAATTTTATTTTATTTTTTTTTTCTTTCTAAACCTGTTTCTGTCCAAAATAAGATCGCCAGGAAATCAAAATCCCAGTTAAAAAAAAACATCTACAACAATAAAACAGTTGAGAAATTAACAGAAATATATATATATAACTTAAACAAAGCTTACCTATGAGAAGGGTTGTCCTGCTATGGATTCGGCTGAGTCTTTGAACTATATATGCATTAATATATATTAGTAGAAGAGGGATATGAGGAGAGATGATGAGTTTGCTTAATGGTCAAGAACATTGCTACGTCCCTGAAATATTATAGATTTTTTTTTAGAGATTAAATAATTGATTGATCCTCATTACCTTAAATCACTGAATAGAATTTCTTTACATTCTGTAATAAATGCTACTCCCTATTTAAAGGAGTCACGATTGCCTTCTTTTTTTTTTTTTCTTCTTCCCTTTTTTCTTCTATGTATGTGTACATACAATTATTATAATTAAAATGATCGATTAATGTTCTAGAAAAGAAGGAAAAAAAAAAAAAAAACATAGCATGTGATTTAAATTTATTATCTAAATAGAAGCCAATATCGCAGTCAAAGTTATATATATATATATATATATATTCATCTTCTTTTATAGCTAGAAGTATTATATAACAATATGTCACGTCACATAATAAAAGAATGCGGAAAAAAAGAAATTAGTAGTAGTACAGCAAAATTATACAATATAATTTTACACTCTTCATATTATATGTCACTTTAATTAATAAGTCTTACACAATAATAAATGATGTAATTTTCATAAAGTAAATTTTGTTTGTTTCGACGTTTCACTATTATTCGCTGAACGAAAAGTCTAATTAATCGGCCAGAATTTCGTTAATTGATATAATATTATTAGGGTTATGATAAAGTGAAACTTAAAAGTATATAAATGTAAAAAGTATTAGATCATTTGATGAAATTCGAAGATTAATTAGACGCTTAAAATATCATGATAAATCAAAATGTAAAAACGAAATTTATATGTTATATAATTGTTTGGTAATCATATATAATTTGTAAGCATTACTAAATTTAAGGGGGAAAAAGGAGAAGAAGACAGACAACTATGAAAAGAAATTAAAACAAAACACTAGCATACGGAGCAAAATGATATTTTGAGGATATAGGGAATTAATTTGTAAGATTGAGGCTATCATGGTTAATTTTATATATCATCATCATATGATGATTTAAAGTAAACAAAATCGTGCCGCCACCCTTTGACAAAATAAATCATCATAAATCTTCCCTTTAAAATGGGAATTTGTTTCTCAAAAATAAAATGGGGAAATTGTACTTACAAAAAAATATAATAGGGAAAATCGTAAAGAAATCCACCATTGTCGGTTTGTTGAAACTAAAAGAAATGTCTTTTCTTTTAATTTTATGACGGTACAATAAAGTGTTACTTGTCTCAAATTTTTTTTTACTAAAAGTAATTCATTCACACGGAATGAATAAAAGTATTTTCACTTAATACTTTTGAAATTGGGAAAAAAAAATAACTCGTAATAAAAATCGATAAAACATGTACTTAATCGCCATTCATATCTAACCCTATCATACCACCACATCTTAGCCCACATCACATACCCTCACCGGCGGATCTATGTTATCTCAAATGGGGTCTATGGACCCTTAAAAAGATCTACATAAGTTTTACTCATAAAAAAATTATGGATTTGTTTAAAAAGATTATTAGTTGGGAAAAAGAAAATTATGGATCCTTTGAAAATAAAAATATGGGATCCGGCACTGCCTACCCTCACCACCATACATCACCCTGATCGCAACCATAACCACAATACCTATATCACCACCATCATACCATAACACGTGCCCTACCTCTATCGATCCTTACATTCTGCTACCCTACCATTAACCTATTACCAGTCCCCCTTGACATCATACTCTACCTTACCATCCTTAACAAACACATCATACCACCTATAATCCCACAATAATACAATTTTCCCTACCGCCTTACCCCCACCCTTACCACGTTACCTTACCTTTCCCTTAGCCCCTATGTCATCCTCACCCTACCATACTATCCAACATCTATATATATGCTTTAGAAGGTGTTTTAAATCAATTACCTCAAATCCGCCCCAAAACCGCAATTGACCCGTTTTTAAAACTTGTTTCATAAAAAAGATTGTGCATTCAATTAATTCCCTCTCCAACATCATCCCTTAAATTACTCTCTCAAATCTCTCATGAAAATTAACACTAGTTTCAAATTTCAAAAATGAGCTTTTATCCCCACATTTCATCTTCATCACTATTTATTAATTTTTTGACCGCACACTTCGTCCTTAGTTATTATTGTGTTTTAAATCAATTACCCGCAAATTAAATCCGCCCCAAACTCGCAATTAATCTGTTTTTTAAATCCGTTTCATGAAAAAAGAGTGTGCATTTAATTAATTCCCTCCCAAACATCATCCCTTAAATTACTCCCTCAAATCTCTCATGAAAATTAACGCTAAATGTAATTTTCAAAATTTAACAAAGGGGGTTTTTATCACCACCTTTCATCTTCATCACTATTTATTAATTTTTTTGATAACACTATTCATCATTAGTTATTATTTAGTTTATTTTGATGCATTGTTAATGTTGTTGTTGTTGTTTTTTTTTTTTTTTTTTTTTGGCAACATAATAGCCTTCTTGTTTCAAAATTTAAAAAATGAGCTTTATCACCGCCTTTCATCTTTATCACTATTTATTAATTTTTTGACAACACCCTTCATCCTTAGTTATTATTTAGTTTATTTTGATGTATTGTTAATATTGTTGTTGTTGTTGTTGTTGTTTTTCGGTAGCATAATAGCCTTTTTGTTTACTTTTGTTGTACTACTGCTTCTCTCCGCCGTACCTATTTACAACCACCATCACCCTCCGGCTAAAATTGTTTTTTTAGGTTCTGCACTCAAAATGTGTAACTTCATTCATATACATTTTCTATTTTGTTTATTTCAATAAAATCATCAGATTTCTTAATACACTATTTGAATATAAATTTTGGTGTTTTTTTGTTCCCTTTTGCGGAATAGAGGACGATTTTTTTGTTCTCTTCTCTCCTGCCGCTTCATTCCGTCGTGTCTAGGCTACCTACAAGACCTTATAGTGTTTCTATTTATTGATTTGGATAGAATGAATATAAATTTTATTGATGGTTTCAATTATGTTGATTTATTTCTTTGTGCTCTTTTGCAGTATAACAACATCCGCCTCATAATATTCCAAAATTTAGCATTCACCTGCATTTTATGCACCTAGCCAAAAAATGAGAAGGTAAAAATGATTTTATAATTCAACCATAAACACCTTAGAGTGAGTACTTTTATGATATCATGTTATCATGCATTTTATAAAAGTCGATAGAATGAGTACTCTATTTGATATAATGTCTTTATTCTAATAATTTCTATGTATTATTTGCTTTCTTTTGTAGTGTATCGAATTTTTCTTTTATGTTTTTACATTATCAATTTATTATTTTGTTCTCTTCAACAATGTAATTGATATTTTGTTGTAATACCTTAATAGTAATAGAGTTTGAATTAGAGAAAAGTATAGAACAATTGATGTACCGATAGAATAAGATACCAATGCTACATCAACTTTCTTCATTTTCTCTGTAAATTGTCACCAAACACATCAAGACACCCATCATCTAAATAGACATGACAATATATTGATAAATGCAAAAATCATAAAAACGTGATGGAAATTGCTTTAATAAACACATGGAGAAGGAAACAAATAAAATTGATGTAACTGAAAGTCAATCAACCCGAGTTACAAACAATTCAGAGAATAAAATAGGCACTTTCTTCACATACAAAAAAAGAAGAAAAAGAAAAAGAAAAGAAAAAGAAAAAGAAAAGAAAAGAGATAGAGACACGAAGATTGAGTGATGGAGTGGATTCAATGCTCTAATAATTGTGTAAGAGGGATATGCAAAATTAATTAGGGGAAAAATTTCAGGGGTATTGAATTGCTGATTGAATGAATTGAAATTTTGGTATTTTTTATTTTAAAAAAAGACTGTTGGCTTAGTAACTTTGTTGTAATGGCGAAATTTCCAGAGAATTTAAAGGGTGCAGTAAATATCAATGTTCAATTTTGATATATATATATATATATATGGTAGGCTGAGGTGCCTTAAGCCCCCTCCAACACAACATAGGTCATCGGAAGGATCTCGGAGACCCACCAAAATACGAAAGTCTGGATCTTTACGAAAATGGATTCTTATTCGAAGAGTGCATAATCGCATGGATAAACTCAAACTAACCCATCAATTTTGGATCCAATTCGAGATTTTCCTTGGGGGTATTAGAAAGGAATTGGAATGGAATAATATCGATTCATACAAAAGAAAAAAGTTCTCTGTTGATTCAAACACTGTAAAGTTAAGTTTAGTAGTTATAAAGTGTGATAAAATTGTGATTAGTATCTCCAAATTCCTGCAAATGGCTTTCCAGAACATATAGATAGATAGATTCAATTATCCTATTCAGGTATAATTTTGTTTTTTTAACGGAGACGAAAGTCTATTTACTAAACTCACACACTATCTTTTTCTTCTTCAAGAGAGGCTTGAACCCATAACCTCTTAGTCTTGGGGCCTCAACTTTTATCACCAGGGTAATTCTTCATCGGTTGTGCTACATAAATTTGACTAGGTTCGGTATTTATGACAAATAAAATTTATCTTTTATGTACAACAAAGAAAGGTTCATCATCTTTTACTAATGTCCAACGACTGAAATATGATGAAATAAGAAGGGTGTTTTTTTTCTTCCAAAACTTTTAAAGTCCTTCTGATTAGAATTTATTTAGTGACAATATCACTGTGTTTTTTTTTTTTTTTTATAAACTTATCTCTCGTGCATGATGCATGAGTTATTTGGCTAGTAATCTCATGTGTCATATATTATAGAATTTTGTTTATTTCACTTCACGAAGAACGTAGTAATAGAATATATCCATTCCATTCAATTATGTTCTTTACATCCGACATAGGGGTTATGTTGGTTTAAAGTTCAGCATGATTTTTTTACTGTCAATAAGTCCATATTTTAACTTTAAATAAAAAATAACTTTGATTTAATTATATAAAATACAAATCACTCCCTTCCTATGAAGCGCGGATACGGACACGTTGTTCGACACGACATGGACACGGTGACACGGCTAACATAAAAAAATAAGGACACGACACGCCTGACACACACACACACACACACACACACACACACACGTAACACTAGTTTAATGAGTATAATTATACATATGTTTTAATCTTATTATATCATCTATATATATATATATATATATATATATATATATATATATATATATATATATATTAGATGATATAATAAGATTAAAACATATGTATAATTATACTCATTAAACTAGTGTTACGTGTCATTGCACTTCCTGATAAGAATCATGGTTTGAGTCTTATCTCCGCCCCGAATAAAAATCCACTACCCCTTCCCATAAAGAAAAAACACTAAATAAAACTCGTAATACATCAATCGACAAAATTATATTTGAGCGTTAGATGATCATAAAAAATTACAAAAACTCGATTGAACTTCCATTAATTACAATTTGTAAAAGAAAGTTATTTTTATTACATTTGAACAAATAATCTAATAATAAAATTGTTTGCTAAATTATAATATTATAAATCATATTATTTGTCAAATCATGTATAACATATTTTGCATTTAAATCATTCTTTTAATCCTTTAGAAAAACATGAAAAATTTGGAATACAAAATTATGAAACAGCCGTGTCGCGCTGTGTTGGAGTGTCGACACTTTGTCGGAAACGTGTCGCTTCGTGATGGATATTTGATTTGTTTTAAGAAATTCAAAAAAATGTATCAGTCCGTCTCTGACACGTGTCGAAGACGTGTCGAACGCATGTCGTGTCAAAAATATGTCAGACACGACGCACGGCTCACATATTGTGGTGTGGGTACTTATAGCTCCTTCCTTCAATCTCTATCATGCCCCACAAGCAACCTTGCATCCTTCCCTCTATCTATACTTATACCAATACCCTACCATCTCCAACCCCAATCACCACCTTCTTCCTGCAATATTCATTTCAAAAAATCTATATGTCATTGTGAAGTGAATCTTTTAAGGGGGAATGAGGGAGAAGGACAGAAATATTTCATCAATTGAGTAGAAGGACAGTTTTTTTGAAACTTTTGCATAAAGGACAAAACTATTTATTCATTTATCGAAATTCACTTGTGTTCAAATTCATCATTTAAATTCATTGCCGAAATTCATTGTCGAAATTCACTAATTTTCAAAATTCATTGTCGAGATTCACCGATTTTCGGGATTCATCATCAAAATTCATTTATCGAAATTCACCGATTTTGGGATTCACTAGGAAGATTCACCGATTTTCGGATTCATTTGTTTGTCATTCTCATTATAAAATTATGCGATTGTCCTTCTCCTATAAAAAATATGTAGTTGTCCTGTTACTTAAAAATATTCCAGATTGTGTCATTATCCCTAATTTTCCAATCTTTTAATTGTGAAATTGACTAATCATTTTAACCGTAAATTATAACGTTTTGTTTCTATTTTGGATTTTGATAGTTAATTTTTCAACTCCAAAATTTAATTGTTCAATGTAATTGTCGAATTAGATTGTGTGTTTTAATTGTTCATTCCATTGTGGATTTAACTTTTTCAATGTAATTATCGATTTTATTTATTCGATTCATCTAAGTGTTTTTATTGTGAGTTTTAATTGTTAATTTTAATTTTTTTTTACATGAAGAGGCCCGAAGGCCTAAAGGGAGGGGGAACTAGTCCCTTGGCAGATGAACTCCCCTTAGATCTTCAGCCAGAATGGTTGCAACCTCACTAGGAGGGTCTTCAAGGGTGGAAACTCCTAGGTCCATATTCTGACCAAGTCTAGCAAGACAATCAGCTGCCCTATTGGCTTCCCTGTGTTGAAAGTGATATGAACTTCCCATTCTGCTTCCATCATCTTCCAAATGTCTTCTATAATAATATGTCCGTCTGATGAAGACTAGGGATGGCAATGGGTACGGGTGGGTACGGGTTTGGCTATATCCATACCCTACCCATCAAAAAAATTCTTTACCCATACCCTACCCATTACCCATACGGGTAGAAAACTTCAAACTCATACCCTCCCCATACGGATATCCACGGGTATGCGGATATCCATGGATATCTAAATTTATTCTCAATTAAGTATCTCAACTTCATATAATAAAGAAAGTCAACTCACAAATCGAAACAAATGACATAGGTTGATCGACAACTTAAAGTGATAATTTTTTATGTAAAAATAATTGTCCAAGTTGGTTACCATCGCAATGAATATATGACTCAAGCATATTAATATTCAAAATTAGTCACAAAAAAAAGATATTAGATCAATATCAAGTCAAAACATAATTTCTTTAAAACCAACACTAAAGCAAACACTTATTATTCAATCTATAATTTATTCGTTCTAGCAAGAGACAAAAGAAAAACCACTCAATTTAACCATCAGCTTCATGTATATCACTATCTTCCTCCTCAAGAATAGTCAACATACGATATGCATCGGGTAGGTAAGAGACGTAGAAGTTGTCACGAATGTAACAACGCATAAAGCTTAACAAGAAAAAATATTTAAAAAAAACATAGCTATCAAACCCAAAAATGAATTATAGTTGAAGAACTAATTAAAAAATCATAAATTAGAAAGAAGCTGAAACAACCAAAAATACGGATATAAGAACAATTCTAAGTTTCTAACATTTCTATTGCTATGATGGAACACTAAGGTTACCGGAAATGCAATAGAAACTAGACAATTCGGAAGAGAAGTCGTAATCTTTGCAAAATATTACCAATGATTGAGGCATGAGTATTAATTGAATTAATATTTATTTACTTTCTTTTTCTTAGTGACAATGTGACTTGTTTTTTTATACTATTTTTTCCTTTTTTTAAAAAGTGACGTTTTTATTAATTTTCTTTACATACTATAAATTTTTATACATAATTTCTCCAGTTTTTTTTTAAACATACTACATTATAAAAAAAATAATAGATGCTGGGTCGGGTGGGTATTATGATGGGTAGAGAATACATATCCATACCCTATCCTACCCTCGGCGGGTTTTGAAAATCAAACCCATACCCTACCCTACCCTTAAAATACCCTACCCTAACGGGTAGGGCCGGGTGGATATCCACCGGGTTGGACCGAAATTGCCATCCCTAGCTAGATGAAGTTTATAGAATTATAAACTCAAAATAAAATGCAGAATTATTATTGATCAAGTAAAAGTTACAAGTTAAAATACAATGCAGCTGATCATGGGGTATTATAACATCATACACATCATGAATGAGTTAGAAGTTAGTTACAAATAGTTACAACATACTATAACTGAATAACCGTTTTATAGATTACATCATACTGAATTGATCAGCAGGCTGCTGTCCTCATCATGTTAGTAGTTCAACAGGTTGTTGTCCTTATCTTTGTCGGCGAGGTGATCGCACTCAAGATTCCGCCCAAATGTATACTATAACACCTCCTCAGTGAGAGAGAGTACATGAGCAAAGATGCACTCAAAGATTCCTTCACCACTTGAACTCTGGAAGATCTTTGAAATTCCCAATTTGTCTAGTAGATGAGAGAAAATAGGTGCACCAAGGCCTTGGTAAGAATCTCGGTTACTTGTTCTTTTGTATTGACTGGAAGGAGTTTGACAAGTCCTGATTTGACTTTGTTTTTTACAACATGGCAGTCAATTTCAATATGATTTGTTTTTTCATGAAAGACTGGATTGTGAGCAATATGCATTACACTGGCATTATCACAAAATAACAAGCAGGCAACTGAATTGGGACCTGCAAATCTTGGAGTATATAAATCAGCCATTGAATTTCACAAACTGCATTTGCCATTGCCCTGTATTCAGCCTCAGATGAGCTTCTAGCTATAGTTGTTTATTTCTTGGCCTTCCAAGAGATTGGAGCATCTCCTAGAAACATCATATAACCTGATACTGATCTTCTTGTTTCAGGACAACCGGCCCAATCACTGTCTGTAAAGCCTTTGAGTACAAAGTTGTTGTCTACTGGGAATAAGATTCATTGACCAGGGTTAGTCTTCAAATACCTTAGCAGCCAGTAAGCTGCCTTCATATGATTTTCAGTGGGAGTGTCCAGAAATTGACTTAGTTGTTGTACTGCAAAAGCAATCTGGTCTGGTAAAAGTGAGGTAAATCAATTTGCCCACTAGTGATCTGTATGCAGTGTTGTCTTCTAGAAGTGGTGAATCATGATGTAGTAAAGTCTTCTTAGACTCCATAGGTGTCTTAGCAGGTTTGGCTCCCAAAAATTCATATTCTTCTAGGAGGTTTGTTAAGGGTGATTTTATACGTTTTATAAGGATATATTTTATGTCAATATTCCCCATATTCTTAGGTTTTACATAGAAATCGAGCTTATAATCGATTAATTGAGTAAATGGTGTTTTTAAGAGGTTAATTGCAAAACGTAACGAATTATGTGCTTAAATGATGATTTTATGTTATTTTGGAAATACGTTACGCTTTGGTATGTTTTCCTATTGTTGTAGATACTCATTGATGATGGAAGAGAGGATTTTAGAGAGCCAAATTCGTGCTTGGAAAGGATCAATCAAAGTTATGGAAGATTGAAAGATTAAAGGAAAGAAATCAATCAAGATAAATGTCGGAAAATCAGGATTCCGGGTAGTGACGACCTTCCGACGCAGTTCTTGATATGATATAAACTGACTTGACTCTCGACCTCAAGAGAAGAGTTGTAGGGCTTGAAGAGAGGATTCTACAGGAGTTTGAATCACTCCATTCCGACTTACGAGGCCCGATATATGAGCGTTACAAGTTTGGATGCTGTTGCTGAAAATAGCGGACGGGCGTCCGGATCTTCAAACGGGCGTCCAGCGTTTTTACTGTAGCAACCGACCTGAAAATTCTATAAATACAGCAGCGAATTGAACCCTAAACATAACATTATTTTCAGCCGACTTTTGACAAAGAAGGCGGCCACTGCTGGCGATTTTGGGGCGATCACCCGAGCCTTGTGCTCGGGTGATCGAGGAATTAGATTAGGTTTTATTTTTCGTTTCTTTCTTCCTTCGTTTCTTGAACCATGATGATGTTTTGAGGTTGAATAAACATGGAGCAGCCATGGATATCTTTCTGCAGCGTTTTTACTTTCTTTTGCTGGATATCTTGTAAGTTTAAATTCCAAGTTCGTATCTTTTCTATGATTATTTGTTATTGCAAATTTATATCGAAAGATGTTTGCGATTGATGTTTACCGTGGGGACGAAAGTCGGTGTAAGCGAGATCACCATAGGAAAGAATAGGCGTTTTGATCTATGTCAAACGAAAGTTGATAGGTTGAATGTCTAGGTTGTTAGATCTAGAAAATCTTGCACCTTGGTTTATTTTATGATGCGTTAATCTCCGTAAATCGAAAGATAGAGATTGATAGGCGAATTCATCTACAAAGTAGGAATTCATCGTTTGATAGGTGAAACCACAACTTGAATTAAATCACTATAAGATAATCTAGGGAAGAAATTAAGGGTTGCGGGATGGTGGATTATGGTTCGTTCCATGTTTGATCGCTTACCATTATCATGTTCGTTAGATAGATTTATTGTTGTAGTTTAGATTTATTTTATGTTGATCGCAATTATCCTTCCCGGCTTTGGATTAACAATCCTCTGTCGATTTACTTTTCCGTTTTAGTTTAGGTTTAGGTTAATAAAGAAGAATTAATAAGTTAGATTCGGCTGACCCAATTCCCGAGGATCGATACCATTACTTATCCAACTTTACTAGCAACTACCCGGTATTCGGCCGGTTAGGAGGTAGTTTTGCATGGTAGTATAGGTTTTATAAATTTTCTTTTGTTTTAATGATGCAAAATCTCCCAAACAAAAGTGGCGCCGTTGCCGGGAATAGGTGTCATGTTGAATCTAGTCTTGTTAGTTCTCGATTTTGTTACGTTTATTTTTCGTTTTTAATAAAAGTAGCGTATACCAAGTTGAGAGTTTTTATTTTGCCATGTTTCGATGACCGTTAGGTTAAGAATGTGCAAAGTTTTTACTCAACTTGTTTTACGTGAAGTTTATATGTTTAGTTGTTTCTAATCTAACCGTCTGTGCTTGAATTTGATGTGGCCGCTCGTTCTTGGTGTTTAGAATTGGGATATTAGGGTTTCTTTGTGTTATTTTACTGCATTCCTGCTTTGCTTTCTTGTTGTTGGACGAAAGTACTCGCTCTGTTGGGCGCCCGTCCGATTCTTTAGCTGCAGGTACGGCGTTTGAAAGTATTGGGCGTTCGTCCGTTCAAATATTTTCGACTGCATTACGGTTTAAGGACCAGGCGGCGTCTATGCTTTCGAGCGTCCGTCCGGTCGGTTTTCAAAGCGAGACAGCGTGCACAAAAGTGGAAACGCCCGTCCATCTTGAGATTTCCTTTGAGCGTTCGTCCGTAATGCGATCCAGTTCTGTTTTCTTGATGCTTTAATTTAACTTGGATTACTTTCATTAGAGCTTCACGGCTATTTCATTTTACGTAGATGTTACGAACTTATATGTTTTTACCTTTCCATCTATGAATCCATGTTAGATAATTGATTAATTCCTTATACATGATTCATCTAGGCATGTTATAGTTTCTTTGCCGGTTCTCGTATGCTATAAGCGGTCCGATTGTTAATTAGTAGCTAATGTCGGTTTCCATTATGGTACATATCGTTATGATGAATCTTGTTAGCTTTTAAGACTTACGTGCTTCCTTTGTTTTTATAACTAATATGGGTAGTGCTTTGTCGGTTTTAAGTAATGCTACCATTGCATCTTATGAGTTATATCTGCTTAGTATAGCTAATCGTTGGTTTTCCATAATGCTATCACCTTTGATGAGTCTTAAAGCACGCTTCTACTGCATGTAATGAAAAAGACTCTTTGCGTTTATCGTAACCTGTCATTATCTGGTAGACGTTTATTTTATACATGTCGTGTTGCTAATGAGTGGGCTAGTTTTCTTTCTTTTAATTTTCGTTTATTTTTGCATACCACTTAGATGCATATCATTTAGCTGCATACCATCTAGTTGCATTGTTTTTCTATTTTTCTTTTATTTTTCTTGAGCGTAGTTAACTGTCGGTTTCCGTAATACTACCTCGTTTTCTTTAATTTAGTTTCTGCATAGGCCGTAGTCACTGTAGGGTTGTCCTCGAAACCTGCTCAGCCTGAGCCTGTCAGAATTCATTTTTTTTTATTTTTTTTTATTTTTAGGATTGCATATCATGTAGGCTGCATTGTAGTATATTTTCATGTAGTTGCACCTAGCCTACTGTTGTGTAATATTCCATGTATATGTTCCATCTTTATATGAGCTTAATCTGAAAAATCTTTCTGACTTCTTTTCCATGTATAATCCTCTATCAGTATTAGTTGGAGTTTGATGTTTCTGTTTCTGTGGCTTTATTCTTAGATGTCCTGAGTTTAAGTGTTGATCTTTCCATCTAAGCTATTATTTCTTTTTGTGCTTATATCAAACTTCCATATTTAGACGCTTAGATGTTCTGTACTTTCCCTGTTTGATTTTTCCATTTGAAGCGATTCTATTTTGTGCTCTGTATGTTCTATTCCCCCTTGTCCCCGAGGTCCGTTTTGTTTTGTTTGTTCAAGTGTGCAGGATATTTGCGATAGCAATTGTGAGCTTTCAGATGAAGCCAGTTTTCCAGTGGATGGTCCACAGTCTACTGATTTCCTCAGGCATTCCTGGATCTGATGACGATCACTTCCAGACTTGCCACCTTCGAATTACAATCAGCTAAGTTCTTTATCTTTTTTTTTAATTCTGCACAACATGAGGACATGTTGTAATTTAAGTGTGGGGGAGGGGAATGGTTTGGTGTATCTACATATCGTTTGCTTAATTCGTTATATTTCTATGAAAAAGTGATAAATTTTAAAATTTTTGCTTCGTCCCAAGTGAGCAAAGGCATATCTTTATTTGAGTTTTTATATCATTGGTGCATTATTTTGCATATTTAGTAAATTTAGATGTTTCACCCAACACTATTTTTCACGTGCCATAGTAAATGATGACCTATAATTTAAAGCTATGCCCATTTGATTAGAGATTTTTGATGATTATCGCATGATTCTTTGCGTGCATACGAATTTTGAAAATTTTAATAGCTTGTGTTTAGAATTAAAGTATGACATACTGTGAATATCTGAAGGTTTGAATGTGATAAATGACACGTAACTATTGCGCTTTTGAAATGAAGTGAATAAGTGAAGTTGTTTTAAATTATAAATGTGTGTGTCGAAAGTTGGTCGATGATTTGAGTGAGGTAGGTCATACCACGTATGTCCTATTCCACTATGATGACCAAAAGCTCACGACAGTTAGAAAAAGCTGCCTTATGATTGGAGTAAGGTAGGGTGTTATCTCGAAATATCCTATTCTGCTATGAGGGCAATAGCTTGTTCTAATGTGTGTTTAAAGTGAAATGGCTAAATCAACTAAGATATTGTTACGAAATTGAATATAAGGCTTAGTTGTCGTTAATCTTATCCCCAGTATAAACCGATGGATATGTTGTAGGGATTATCCTCTGAGTATTTCAGAAAGGCCCTAGATTCATTCGATCATTCTTTTCGGGATATGTCACGTTTGTAGGGTGCATCTTATGAGTGTCATTTATTGCTATTCTACGATGGGGTATTAGCTAGTTTTGCTTTGAGTTTCTCAAGTTTGGATTTAGTGGAAATTTTCTATGGCTATGCACACACACGGGTGAACTTCTAGTTTATTGACTATATGGTATATGTGTTGAGATGTCTATATTCTTTCCGAGCCTTTATCTTGTTTTGTTTTGCTCGGGACGAGCAAAGTTTAAGTGTGGGGGAGTTGTTAAGGGTATTTTTATACGGTTTTTAACGTTATATTTGATAATGATTTCCTCCGTATTTGTATAATTTGCATAGAAAACGAGTGTTTAAATGATTTATTAAGCAAGTGAGTTTTTAATTAGTTTATTCGCAAAATGAGGTTGTGTATGTGTTTTAATTATGGTTTCACGAGTATTTGGATTGTGTTACGTTTTGCGGTGTTTTTGATGTCATGTAGGTACATGTTGGAGGCTAAATTGATGATCAAATGTTGATATAATTCGAGCTAAATCAAGATAAAGATTGAAGAAGGAAGAGATAATGATCAAGAAACCGGAACCAGGCACTTCATGGGGATTTTGTCCACACTTGTAGGCACTTTCAGGGAAAGTTTTCTTGATGAAAGTTGTAGAGGATTGAAATAGCTTTCCAACGCATGTTGAATCACCTCATTTGGAGCCCTAGAAGTGAAGTTATGAGCAAAATACTGGAGCTGAGTAGTGGACGGGCGTCCATAAAAGTGAACTGGCGTCCAGAATCGTATTTTACATTCAGAGAGTTCAGACGCGTACTGAACGAGCGTTCATTCTCCGTTCATAGAGGCTGGACGAAGGTCCAAGATAGTGGACGGGCGCCCACGGCACCGACTCAAATGAAACCGACCTAAAAATCTATAAATAGGCGCGATTTCTCCAACCCTAATCACCATATTTCGACCCTAGGCGGCCACAAGCCCCTTGGGGGCGACTTTTGTTGTTTCTTTTCAGTCAAAAACATCTTTTTATTCCTTTTATTTTGTTGATCGATTTCGGTGATGATTAGAAGCTAAGGCTTCCTTGAACAAGCATGTGAAGCCAATCTCCATAACGTTTTCAATTTCAATCTTTGGATGTTTGTGAGTATTTAAATTAAAGTTGTTTCTTTTCGATGTTTATTTGTTATGTTGCAATTGAAATCGAGATAAATTGCATGTTGATGTTTACTATATGATGAAAATCGATGTAAACCTAGATCACCATAGGAAAGATTAGACTTTTAACCTATATATAACGAGTTGATAGGTTGAATTTCTAGGTTGCTAGATTGAGAGATCTTACACCTTGTTTTGATAGCATCAATCTTATAGATCGAGAGATGAGAGATTGATAGGCGGATTATCTACGAGAGTAGAAGTTCATACCTTTGATAGGTGAACCACAACCTTTATTTAATCTTCACCAAACGATCTAGGGTAGAAGTTGAGAGTTGTGAGATAGGTGGATCATTGCTTGTTCTTCGTTAAATTAATTGAGTTGTTTCCTTAGTTTATAGATTACAATTAGTTTAGTTAGTTTGGTTCATAACGATCTTTCCTGGCTTTGGATTGTTGATCCTCTGTCCGGCTTTATTTGTTTGTTTTCGCTTTTAGTTTTGTTTTGTGTTGTGACGTTCTTAGGAAGAATTAATAAAACTAGATTAAACAACCTCGATTCCCTGAGATCGACTCCGGTATCAATCGCTATACTACGATCCCTGCACTTGGGGAATACCGGATTTATAAATTATATTACTTGTTTGTTTTGCATAGATAAAATCCGTGACAAGGTTAAGGGTGTATTTCCTTTGTGAAATGGATATACCTTTTGGACGTCTAGCAGCCTCAATGTCTAGGAAATATCTCAATTTTCCAAGATCTTTGATGGTGAACTGCAGGTTTAATGTATCCTTGACTTGATGAATCAACTTTTCACTAGGACTAGCAGCTATGATGTCATCCACATATACTAATAAGGCAATGAAAGACTGTCATGATCCTTTTGTGAAGAGGCTGTGATCATTTTTGGATTGAATGATTCCTTGAGTTTCCAAAGATTTAGTTAGCTTGCAGTTCCACTGTCTGCTGGCTTGCTTGAGGCCATATAATGACTTAGTAAGTCTGCAAACTTGATTTGGTTTGGTTGCTACACAACCTGGGGGTAACTGCATATATATTTCTTCATGTAAATCTCCATACAGAAAGGCAGTGTTGACATCCATTTGATGTAGATGCCAATTGTTGGCTGCTGCAAGTAATGTTCTAAATGTTGTGATTTTGACAACATGGGAAAAGGTTTCTTGATAATCAATCCCATATGTTTGAGTGTAGCCTTTTGCTACTAGTCTAGCTTTGTATCATTCTACTGAACCATCAGGGTTGTGTTTGATTTTGTACACCCATTTGCACCCAATGGGTTTCTTGCCTAGGGGCAGATCAACTATTTCCCATGTATGAGTCTTTTGTAGAGCTTCAATTTCTTGTTGCAATGCTTTCTTCCTTTCATCATGCTTGATGGCTTGATTATAAGTCTTAGGCTCTTTAACAGCATCAATGGCATTAATGAATCTGGCATAGTCTGCTGAGAGATTGTCCAGACTCATGACTGCACTCAGTAGGTGTGGAGTCTACTGAGCACTGTGAGCACCCCTTTGATAAAAGGTTGGCGATTTTCTTGTTCTTGTGGATCTTCTTAGTTGTCTAGGTTCAGGTGCCTGATTTACTGGTGTGTGCTCTTTATTAGATGCCTCAGCTGCAGCTAACCCTTTATTTGGCTGGTCTGCTGATTCATTCAGCAGATCATCAAAAGTGTCCATTACTGATAAAGGAACAGGCATGTCAGCAAGATATCTAGCCTTTCCCAATACCTGCTGAAATAAAGGAAAATAAGTCTCATGAAATTAAGTATTTCTAGCAACAAAGATATCTTTGTTGGTAATGTCTAAGAGAATAGCTGATGTGATCCGTGATCGAATCAGATCCGAAATTTCCGAAGGACCGACTGAAGGCACCAATAAAACGAGCACCGCGACCCTTAGCTAACTCGTAACTAAGAACCTTGGTATGACCTCAACCCTTAGATAACCCGTATCTAAGAACCTTGGTATACGAACGCCACAAGATCTGCTCCGAACCTTGATAAGCTCCGTTTGGAATCCACCAAACAACGGTGTTGGAATCCACCAAACACCAACGTGAGAAAACTCACCAAAGTTTAAAGCTTCAAATAAAACATATATATCACAAAATTTTGTCTGTTTATTACAATGACTCTAAATGCCTTTATATAGGCTACATACTCCAAAACCAATTGCTAATTTAGCAATGTGGGACAAAATAACTATAAATAAAAGTAATAACAAAAACAAAAGATTGTCTAACTAATGTGGGATAATAAAATATAACTAAAATAAATAAAATACTCCAAATAAATTTAATACCTGTCTTCTTCAACGGGAATCACATCATTCCCTCCCGGCTCCGAAAGGATTCGACCTCGAATCAAAAGGATGTCATATAACGCAGCAACAAGGACAAAATAGGCCGAACCAACAATGAACACCAATGATATGCCCGGATCAAATACAAGGCGGACATACCACTTCAAATCAATAGGTCTTCGAGTTGTTGATGCATACATCGCCAATGAAACCAACGAGTAGTAATGTTGTGAGTGCGCATTGCAAATAATGTTCTCTGGATCAGCAACATAATCATAAGGATGAGAATCCAGATAAACTGCAAAAGGATCAATGAAGGTGTGCTTCGGTTTTCCATCAATGTCAACTGGGACAAGAACATCAATAGGCAATATATTGGTTGGATTGGCTATATCAGTTAGCCCTGTTTTCTCCTCAACTAGATGATCATCATGTACCTGAAAAGAAGACACAATAAAACTCAAGCAAGTAGTCAGTGAAGTAGGACCAACTTCACCCTTTGCCTCGGAGATCGCCCCTGCCACGATCGACTCTTGGACTACCTCCACCAATTCTGCTCCAACAACATCATTCTTCTTCTCAACATCACATTCTTGTGCAACATGTATCTCCGCCACACTCTTATCTTCATTTTTTTTTCAACTCTTCTTCTCGAGTGTTAACAATCTCTTCGTTTTTCGCTTCAACCAAGTCATTTTCTCGTGCTGATGCATGTTTCAAACGAGCTTCCTCGTCGATTCTACGTAGTTCTTGCAATAAACCAGGGCAATCATAATAGTGATGACCACTTCCTTTACAATGACCGCAAAAAACAGAAAACTGCTCTTTAGACGCTTTCTTAACCATATATGTACCACCACGGTTACCTCGACCACCATGATTACCTCGACCACCATGATTACTTCTACCACTGCGGTTATCTCTACCACCACGGTTAGATTGCTTAGTTACTCCCTTTAACATATTCTTCATCTCATCCATCATATCATCAAAACGTTGTTCTATTGTCTCCAAATTTCGATTCATCATATCATCAAAATTCCGATAATAGACATCCATAAGACTCTCTTTTGACATTACTCACGTTCTAACTTCACCAATAATCCCAACAACAATAATAATTACCACAACCACCAAAAAAACTGAACCTCCTTTTTTTTTTTTTTATTTATAATTGTTCTAAAGAAGAACACACAACAGGAAGAAGGAGAAAAAAAAACTGGCACTAAACTTTTTTTTTTTGGTGGTGGGGTTTAGGGTCCGCTGAAAAGGAAAAAAAAAATAGGTAGGCTTGTTTTTTTTTTTTGATAATAAAGGCACACACACACACGCAAGAATGGACAATTTTATTTTTTTTGAACAAATATGCAGGTACGCAAGAAAGAAGAACGCAGAAAAGATATGGCTGGGAATTTGATTTGATTTTTTTTCTATAATGAAACGGAAAAAATGCAAAGAATTAAGGATAGAAAAAAAAGGGATATTTGGATACCGTCAGTGACTGTCTCCGATACCAACTGATGTGATCCGTGATCGAATCAGATCCGAAATTGCCGAAGGACCGACTGAAGGCACCAATAAAACGAGCACCGCGACCCTTAGCTAACTCGTAACTAAGAACCTTGGTATGACCTCAACCCTTAGATAACCCGTATCTAAGAACCTTGGTATACGAACGCCACAAGATCTGCTCAGAACCTTGATAAGTTACGTTTGGAATCCACCAAACAACGGTGTTGGAATCCACCAAACACCAACGTGAGAAAACTCACCAAAGCTTAAAGCTTCAAATAAAACATATATATCACAAAATTTTGTCTGTTTATTACAATGACTCTAAATGCCTTTATATAGGCTACATACTCCAAAACCAATTTCTAATTTAGCAATGTGGGACAAAATAACTATAAATAAAAGTAATAACAAAAACAAAAGATTGTCTAACCAATATGGGATAATAAAATATAACTAAAATAAATAAAATACTCCAAATAAATTTAATACGTGTCTTCTTCAACGGGAATCACATCATTGCACCCTTAGATGTATTTGAATTCCCAAGATAGACACAAGTCCTACATCTCGAGTCAAATTTTGTCCTATACTGCTGAAGTGTGCAAGAAACAACTAAGCAACCAAAAACTTTAAACATAGAATAGTTTGGTTTAGTGCCATAAAGCACTTCATGTGGAGAGCTTTCCTTCAGCAGTGGTGTAGGTTTAGCAGTAATCAACTTTACAGCGTGTAAAAGACAGAAACACCAATATTCAATGGGTAGATTACTCTGGAACCTCAAACCTCTTGCCACATTCAGCAGATGCTGATGTTTTCTTTCAACAATACCATTTTGCTCAGGTGTATTTACACAGGATGTCTGATGTATGATACCCAGCTGAGCATAAAAGCCAGTGAGTTGAAATTCTGCATCATTGTCAGATCTAATTACTTTAATAATCTTGTGAAACTGAGTAGAAACAAATTTAACAAAAGATTTAACAAGGTCAGAGGCTTCATATTTGTGCCTCATAAGAAAAACCCAAGTAAATCTAGAAAAATCATCTACAACAGTAAGAAAATATTGTTGCCCATTTACAGTATGCTGTCTCAAGGGACCCCAAATGTCCATATGAACAAGGTCAAAAACATCATTTACTGCAGTAGTACGTAAAGGAAAATAATTTTTCTTCAGTTTAGCCATAGGGCAGTGATAGGGTCATATTTGACTACATATATAGTGCAATTTTAGGGTATTTTCTGTGAAAAGATCTCGCTTGGGTGGTTGTTTTTGGTGTATTTTAGGTTTAATATGATGGAGTCATGATTTTGGATGTTTTGAGGCATTTTGGAGTCATTTGGAGCTATTTAGACAAAGTGGAAGAGAAGCGTTCGAGTTGAAAAAGAAAACAGTGTTGGAATGCTAAAAGCTAGAACAGTAGGATCCTACCATTAGGCAGCGAGCTGGGCAGAAACGAGTCGATTTGGCTGCGAATTTATGGCTCGTTGCAACATCATTAAACACTCTTTTTTTACATATTCTGACTTTATGGATGGACCCTACTTTATTATTTTATTAGTTTTTTTATTAGGATTATTCATATTATTTGATTATTAGAAAATCCCAAAAAAAAAATATATGCCCGACGCAAAAAGGGCAGGGACGCAGCTTTTTGGAAAGAATTCAGAATTTTGAGTCGACGTTTTATCATCAGCGTATGCGACTTGGAGCAGCCCCATTGTCACTTTCAGATTTTTCTTGTCCTAGGGTTTTTCTTCATCAACAACTCAATTCCTTTCTTATTTTGTGCAATTGATTAAGGTATTTATTATTATTTCTTGTCTTTTTCATGATTATGATGAGTAGCTAATCTCCTTTTTCCGGTTAAAGCATTGTGAATCCCTAAATATAGCAATTGTGAGATCAAATTGATGTTTCTCCTCGTTTAATTTTTGGTATCGTTTTATTATCTGATTTAATCGAATTAGAATTAGAAGATCAATCTAATTTCCACTGCAGGGTTTTTAGGTTAATTGTCTAGTTCATCGTCATAATTTACACCAAGACGGTTGTTTAGGTGAAATTAATAGTGGTAAACGATAAATTTCTTCCGGATCGCCTCCCATGGGAATCACTATTGTGAGAATTAAGCGTTTTATGGTTAAAATTAGACCGGTTGGCTTAATACCTAGAAATTGGGTTTTTCTGCTAGTTAATGTTGTCGGTTCACCAACTTCAAGCGGTTGTTAGGAGTGTGATTTCGATTAGGGGATAATTAGTGGCGGTTGTCCTAATTATCGGTTGTAGGAAAACTGGCTAATTCGCGGTTGCGGTTAGCTATAACCAATTTATCAAGCATTAAATGAGTCATTTTTGCATCAATGATCAATTGTGTTGATTTAGGGAGGAAACATTGGCTTTAGCTGGATTCGTCTCTCCTTGATTTTTCCTTATTTATTTGCTCTATTATGCTTCATATTTTCACGTCAGTGGTTAATTCTGCATGTTCTGTGATTTTATACGTAATTTTAAAGTTACCATACAAAACTTGTTTTATTATTGTTCTGAAAAGAAATAATCAACTGTTTCTCGTGGGATCGACTCCTTCTCGCCCTATACTAGTTGTAAGGTGAAGGGAAATAATTTTGTATATCCTAATTAATTTAGGAATATTCTAGATTTATCTTTTTAAGGAAAAGGATTAATTTGATTGATTTTGTATTAATTAATTAATACCTTGGAGACTAGAATTTCTCTTATATATAAAGAGAGTTCTCCCAAGCCAAATTACAAGACATTATTTTTGAAATATTGGTGAGTATTCTAGCCTTGAATTTTCGGCTAAATACTAGTTTAGAAAACTTCGGGTTTTCTAAGGTAGCATATCAAGGAGGTCCGGCGGCTTGAAACATCATCCACCTGCTGGTGTTTGGAGACACACTTTGGAAGACTTTGGATTCTCAACTAGGCTCTCAACTAGCTTGGATTGATCTTTTGTTCTTGGCGTTCTTGCACCATAAAAAGGTTGGTAATCTAAACCCCCTCGTAGGTTTAGATCTATTATTTTATGTATTTTGGTTGACTAGATCTAGATCTCATACTTTCCGCTGCGTAATCGGGTGGATCTATGATCCATCCGGCGATATTACATCCTACAGTTACAACTCCAAGAGTTAGAGGAACAAAGACTGGAATCACATGAGAATTCCTGGATGTACAAGGAGAGAACAAAGCTATGGCACGATAAATTGATCCGCCATAAGGAATTTCGAGAAGGTCAGAAAGTGCTATTGTTCCACTCTAGGCTAAAACTCATGCCAGGTAAGTTGAAATCTAGATGGGACGGTCTGTATACAGTGCTTAATGTGTCACCCCAAGGGGTAATCAAAGTCCAAGACCCAAAGACAAACAAGTCTTTCAAGGTCAATGGCCATAGGCTGAAGCCTTACCTTGAAAGTTTTGTGAGTCGAAGGGTCGGGGAAGTCGACTTAATCGAGCCAACGACGTAAAACCAAGGCCTTTATTGGGAGGCAACCCAATGGTATACTAACAATAAATCTCGTTTTAGTTTTCTTCGCTAAACGAGTGCTTGATGTTTGTTTGTGGAGCCATTATTACCTTGAAGAGAAATACAAAGATAGTGAAGAATCGAAAGCCGAGGAGGTGGCATGCGTGTGAATGGGCATCAAAGTGGTTAATTTTGGTGATGAGGACTGGTTTGCTGGGTGGGATAATGGTGGGATCCTACTTACAAAAAGGTATATCAAAGGGATTTAACAAGTGATTCTAGAAAGCTCATAAACAGAATGGTATGATCCTACCGTTCTGAAAGTGAGAAAACCAGAATGCTTGGAATTTGGGAAAAAGCTAGAATAAGGTATGTTAGGATCCGGATCCTAGCATTCTTGAGGTAAGTAAGCATGAAAATTGTTTCACTTCTGCCAAGCTAATGTGTAGAATAGTAGGATCCTATCATCATAGTTAGGTTTTACTCCAAAAAAAAAAAAAAAAAAATTATAAATTAAAACTTCCAACCGTGTTAATAGGATTAGAATATATTCTTAAGTTTTTCTCTCTCTCTTGGCTCTCCCTCTCTCCTCCCAAAACCTCCCAGCAACAACTAGCATTTTAGCATCCTCCGCCCCTCCGAAACCCTGCTGGAGGTGGCTTTTTCTTCTCTTTTCTCTTCCCGTCGTGTAAATATATGGGTTTATTAGTTGTCTCTCTCTTTTTCTTGCCGCTCATCTCCATGGATTCCGGATAGCGGAAGCTTTTCTTCTCCGGTGACCTTATCTGGTGATTGGACTCCGCCAATAGCAGATCTACTTGCTGGGTGAATGATTGCTCGCTGCTCAGTAATCTCTTGGTGGTTAGCGGCGTCGCTTTCTTCCGATTTTGGGGCTGAACGATGGTTTTTGCTTCATCCCATCAAGAAGCTTAACCTCCTACTATCTTCTCTCCACAAGCTTGGCTTGTTCGCGATGGTGGTGGTTAGATCTGCGGCTGTCTTGTTTGGATCTGGAGAGGACCGTCGGTTTCAGCTTGATATCACCGGCGGTTAGGCTGCCATGTCCGTTTGATCCGCGTCTCCTTCCGTCAGTTGCTTTTCCGGTTGGGAAGGTAAGCCAGGCTTGCGGGCTCTTTCTGATTTGGTGGTGGCTTACGGCGGCGCGTGGGTGGTGTGACGCTTTTCCGGCGATGATGTTATGGAAGAAAGTCTTTATATTTCTTAGACTGTTTAAGTTGTTTTTGTTTCGTTAAAGTATTTTGTCAGGTAATAGATTGCATTAGAGGACCCGTGTCTGAGCGTCTTTCAATCATTGGGAGAAATTTTTACTTTGTTGCTCAGCACCCTCTTCCCAATTTGTTACATGTTTTGTGATGTTGAAATCTTTGTCTTTTTGTGTTTTTTTTTTTTCTGTGTCTTTTGTTCGCCTTGTCCGGTTATGATCCGGCCTTTGCCGGCGGTGTCCGGCGTTGTCCTTGTATGTTTTTTCGGCATTAGTCCGGCTTTCTATAAAATCTTTCATTTTCCGGGGAAAAAAAATAGGATTAGAACTTCATGTATATTTATTGTTGTTATATAATCATTGAAAGAGAAAAATAAATAAAAATTTATAAAGCATCCTGTTTTCTTCTTCCTAAAAAAACTCCCATTCCCGCTTCCCCTCCCGTCAAACCCACCACCACCAGCTCCTCACACACAGTCCGGCTACCAGCACACAATCAGGCCACTTCTTCTTCTCCTCTGATGATAAGGGACAAGAAACCGGCACAGAGCAGGTCCCTTCGTCCCCGTCGAGCTGCAACTCACTCTCCGGTCATGTCCGCCAAAACCGCAGGAAGTTCTTCGAATACGAAGATACACCCCTCCTCTTACACTAATCCCCGTTCTACCATCCCCTCTAAACCCATTTCTGCCTCCATCTCAGATTTAACCCCCATCCCCACTCCCTTTTTCTTTATTCTTTTTTGTTTTTTTCCTCATAGCTAGCTACATGCATATCATGCATTTCATGCATTCCCATTTTGTAAATATTTATACATTTCATGTTCTTTTCTACACTTTAACGTACATTGCGGACAATGTATGGTTTAAGTGTGGGGGATCTATTGCATATTGCACATACTTAGGTTGCATTGATAGGCACTCTTAGGATTTCACCACACCATGAGAGAATTCGCATGACACTTTACCAACTTTTTTGATTTATCTTGTGTTGAATAATGAGAACAGAACGATAATGAACCATTGCAAGCACACACTTTTGTTGATGCGCATTCACCTTACCATATTGGTTTGTGGATTTTTGGTGGTAAAATTTTTGAACCTTAACGAAAGCCACTTAAAAGTGAGGTTTACTTGGCCAAAGAGCACACTCGTTCAATTCTTTTCCTTTGAGTGGCATCACGCAATGCCATGTCATTCTAGAATTTGCATTTATATACTTTTCGAGACCACATTTTATTTTGGATCCTTCGCTTTAAAATGATTGAGTCACCTAGGATTAACCCTTTTCTAGACCCACTTTTGTTGGCCACCCGATAATTATACCCCATAGTGAGCCCCGTCTAGCCTGACCCTTCGTTTGACTAGCTCTAGAAATATTAACCATAAGCTTTTTTTTCTAACGAGATCCCCTCTTTTGTTACCCTATTGTGTCATTAAGCCATGAGAGTAAACTATGCTTTACATATATAGTGAGATTGTCTCCTTACGGTGGTTTGCTGCAAGTTTGAGTTTGTCCTCATTTGTTTTTATATATATGTCATTTGGGACTTGTATCAAGTGTGACTTAAGCTGCCAAAGTAATCAAAAAAATCAAAAATAATAATAATAAAAAAAGGAAAAAAAAAAAGGTGCAGCTATCAATAAAAGTATGAAATCAAAGTCTGAGTTTAAGAATAATTGCAGTTTTTATATAAGGTTAAAGGTTGTGAAGGACAATTTTAATCTAAAATGGTTGAGAAGGACGTTTACTACATGTGTTACTACATTTTTGTACATATGTTACTACATTTTGTCCTTCTCAACCATTTTGTATCTTATCTTGTCCTTCTGGACTCTGGCCCCTTTTATATATTTGGAAAAAATGTAAGGTTCATTGAAGTTGTAAGCGGTTGCGCTTGTTGCTTGATGACACACTTTTAACCCATATCTTTCCTTTTCCCCACCTTATTTTCAGTCCCTACCCCGTTACAACCTTATTAAAGACCTCTTGATTTGTGCTTTGGAATTCGAATGTGTAGTGGTGGAGATTAGATTGACATTCAAACATATGGTAATGCTTGGTGTTGGCGTTGATTTTGAGTGTGAGTGAATTGTTCATTTTGCATTTATATGAATTGAGTGATAATCCGTGAGGACAGTTGAGGTTCATTGATTTTCCTACTTGAAAATGTGTGAACCAATATGATAACGTGATGAGTATGAACACTAGTGTGTGGTATGCATTGTTTGATTGTTCTTTGATTTGAGTTGTGATATGCGAGATGGATGATAAAGTTGGACATGGGTCATGTTTGGACACTAATGGTGTGTTGCATTCACGTTAGTTGTAGGTCATGCATATCATTGCTAGGTCCCTTAGTGCACTCTCTTTTCTTTTTCTTTATTTCTTTCTTTTGGGATGAGAGTACGGTGCTTGAGGACAAGCATCCATTTAAGTGTGGGAGAACTTGATAGCTTCATATTTGACTACATATATGGTGCATTAGGGCGTTTTCTGTGAAAAGATATCGCTTGGGTGGTTGTTTTGGTGTATTTCAGGTTTAATATGATGGAGACATGATTTTGGATGTTTTGAGGCATTTTGGAGTCATTTGGAGCTATTTAGACAAAGTGGAAGTGAAGCGTTCGAGTTGAAAAAGAAAACAGTGCTGGAATGCTAAAAGCTGGAACGGTAGGATCCTACCATTAGGCAACGAGCTGGGCAGAAACGAGCTGCGAATTTATGGCTCATTGCAACATCATTATTCACTCTTTTTTACATATTCTGACTTTATGGGTGAACCTTACTTTATTATTTTATTAGTTTTTTTATTAGGATTATTCATATTATTTGATTATTAGAAAATCCCAAAAAAAGAGATATGCCCAACGCAAAAGGGGGAGGGAAGCTGTTAAACGAACAGAGCCGCTCGTGAACAAGCTCGTGTTCGTCTCGTTAGTGTTCGTGATCGTTTGTTCGTTTAGCTTAACGAGCCGAGCTCGAACATGGTTGTAGGCTCGTTTGCTTAATGAGCCGAGCTCGAGCTTGGTTCGCGAACGTTCGATTATGTTCGCGAACATGCTTATTATGTTCGCGAACATGCTTATTGTTCGCGAACATACTTATATAATGTTCGCGAACATGCTTATAATATATGTCAAACGAACCGAACTCGAGCCGAATTCGAGCCAAAGTCGAGCCAAAAGACAAAAAATATGTCTAACGAGCCGAGCTCGAACGAGCTCGAACAGTTCATGTTTCAAACGAGCCAAGCTCGAACAGAATTTTTTGTTCATTTAACAAACGAACGAGCTCGAACGAGCTCGAGTTCGAACAGCCAATACTCGGCTCGGCTCGGCTCGTTAACAGCACTACCGAGGGATGCAGCTTTTTGGAAAGAATTCAGAATTTTGAGTCGACGTTTTATCATCGCCAGATGCGACTTGGAGCAATTTCATTGTCGACTTTCGATTTTTCTTGTCCTAGGGTTTTCTTCATCAACAACTCAATTCCTTTCTTATTTTGTGCAATTGATTAAGGTATTTATTATTATTTCTTGTCTTTTTCATGATTATGATGAGTAGCTAATCCCTTTTTTTTCCAGTTAAAGCATTGTGAATCCCTAAATCTAGCAATTGTGAGATCAAATTGATGTTTCTCCTCGTTTAATTTTTGGTATCGTTTTATTCTCTGTTTTAATCGAATTAGAAGATCAATCTAATTTCCACTACAGGGTTTTTAGGTTAATTGTCTAGTTCATCGGCATAATTTACACGAAGACGGTTGTTTAGGTGAAATTAATAGTGGTAAACGATAAATTTCTTCCGGATCGGACAATCCTTAATCGGTCGTATACAAATAAAGTTTGGTCACCCGACACGTGATGAGTTGCCCCTGTGTCAATGAACCACGAACCTTGACCTGTTAAACGATTTTTAGGTTTAGCACGACTCAATATCTCGAGTATGCCTTGCCACTGTTCCGGCGTCAAGTTGGATAAACCAGCTATCCAAGTCGTCCCAGGTTGCTTCAGGCCACCAGAGTTCACATTCGGCGAGCCCAAAGCTGCTTCATTTACCCGAACCGAGCTGAGATTGACTCGGCCTGAAGCTGCTCCTTTTCTAGATTCCCTTTCGCATCCTGCTTCTGCAGTTGTATGGTCACCTCCTTCAGTTGCCCAGCCGTTGCTACGGCCATGATGTCTTGACCGGTTCTGCTCGTTGCGCCTGCCATGAGTTTCGGAGCAGGCCCTGCTCTTCCCGCAATGATTGCAGAATCCCTCTGTGTTTTCAGCGGTTGATTTAGCGCCAATATGGCCCTTCTTCAACCATAGAAGTTCTTCCTGCTTCATTTTTTTTCTCGTGCGTGCCTGCTCCTATTGCCGTGAGATCAAAACAATTTTTGAATCTTCATTCATCAAAAATAAAAAGAGCAACTTTGACCATAGTTCTGTGAAGTCTAATGGACAGCACCGCCGGCGACAATATCATTAATTAGTGATGATAAATTTGGATCATTCATATAAAAACAAGAATAATTCAACGAATAACAAGAATAGTCGATCAATATAAATTATAACCTCGCTCTGATACTATGTCATATTTCGGTCAATTGTAATTCGCATATCTCAATCAATCATAGAGTACAATATTTATAGTCAGCAGTAGGACTTCTACAACTACCCAATATACCGAAACTACCCTTAGAAATTAATACACAAATCAATAATTTCCATAACACTATTTTCCCTAATAATCGTTTCCATATCGTAATATTGACTCTATCATTTTCCTCTGTAAAGACCATGAGTACGGTTATATTTTTGGATTAAAATGACACAGTCATTCCACAATTTTCTAAGGGTTGTTGTTTTCGACCGATTCACACAGGTAATAAGTAAAAAGCAGATTCACAACTCTAAAATTGAATTTTGACCGATTGATTGTTTTCGATGAACTGTTACACTAAAAATGTCGTGGTGTCACAAAAGTAAATGCATTAAATTATAGACAGATAAGGGTGCGGAATTGGGTTGAGGCATATTGCATAGTGAACCATTTACCTTTAAACTCAAAGTGAGGGTCGAGTTCAAAGAGAGATGGAGTAAATAACCATAATCAATAGTGAGCCATTAAAAAATCGAATCGAGTATCTGTTTTTTAAGCTTATAATCGTGATCGTTCGTTTAATAAACAAACGAAAAATTATGTTCAAGCTTTGGTTCGTGTAGATCTCTATGGTTTGTTTAATAAACGATTAAAGAATTATGTTCAAGCTTTGGTTCGTGTAGATCTCTATGGTTTGTTTAATAAACGATTAAAGAATTATGTTCAAGCTTGGCTCGTTTATGAATGAAAATTATTCAAGCTCGTGTTTAACTTTGGCTTGGTAAACATATTTTGATCGTCCAGCTCTAGCTCAACTCAAGTTTGGTTAAATATGGTATAAAAAGCCAAGTCCAAATTCATAACACAAAGTACATAGCAATATATATATATATATATATATATATTCAAACGTCAATAGTATCAAAAGCATTAATTAGGTGAAATCTATAAATACTCTATAAAATTATATGAATATATATGATTTGTCATCTTATGTGTTTAGGTTCATTGTTTATCTATATAAATAGGTTCATGACCATAATCCAACGTTAGTGAGTAAAGCCCGTGTTCGTTCGATTAGGAAATGAACTTATAATCACAAACGATCACGAGTTAAACACGAGTTTGTTCACGTTCGGATCTGTTCATTCAACAGCTAGGATCGCCACGAAATCATCCAAGACAATAAAATACAAATGAGAGCTCCAACAGCAGCAGTAATGTCCAGAAAAGAACATCAAATATTTTACATGAAATGAAAAACACACACACTGAGCAAAGCAGTAAGCCACAGCAGAATGCAGTTAGATACAGTACGGTACCCGTCCCCTAGTATGAAGAGTCAAAATAGTCGTACAGATAACTTTTACATACACTCGATAGAATTCCTAGATTCTTCATTATTAGAATACAAAAGAACTGGAAGAACATACACAACCACACCTTCAAACACTTCAAGAAAACAAACACCCGCATTCAAATTTCACGAATTACCTCCAATGATCGATCTAAAGGCGTTTTTTCCTACTTGACCGAGCTGTTGATGGTGTGGGGCTTAATTGCTGCAGTGGTAACTCCTCACAAGTGGCAGATGTGTTGTGAGCCTAAAAACAAAGAGTGATAATATCACCATCAAATGTTTTTTCTTTCGTGAATCAAAAGGCCGCCTGCTGCATGGAAATAAATCTCAACCCCCCCCCCAAAAAAAATAAATTTGCAGCACGATGAACGGAAATAAATGTTGCCTATACGGGGTTGTGGGAGAGCTCGGGCATTCAGATCAGACCCCAATTGTGTACAGTTTATTCAACCTTATGTTAAATGGTTAACTACATAGTCTACATTTACATCATTGTCATGTCCAAGTTATGAATTTCATTTGTTTTTTTCCGAACTACATTACCCACAAGACTAATTTGCCAACCACTCCAAAAAAAAAAAAAAAAAAAAGCAAAGGCCTCATTTCAATACTCAGAAATGTCATCCACTTCTCAAACTTCATCCTAAAGTGAAGTTGTTCCGATTCTGGGCTCGCTCTACTCTTATATTTGTTTCTGATTGAGGCAACGGAGGGCACATCAATGGTGATATTTCACCACCTCCTATTGATGATTCTACTTTCAAACAATGGAAGGCCGAGAATAACATGATTATGTCATGGCTGGTATGTGCCATGACGCTAGAACACAGCGAAAACTTTAGGTTCCACCAAACTGCTAGTGTTACAATATATAGAAAGACTACTGCTATACAAGAGGATGTGCTGAGTACATATGCTGATCAGCAGAAGTCAGCAGCCTGCTGAGTATACAGCTGATCAGCAGACTACTAAGTCTGCAACAGACTGCTGAGTGTCTTGGATAGTGTACAAACGGTTTTTCTGTTGTAACACACTTATAAGTACTTTGTAACTTCCTTTAACTGGTTCATGAGGTGTATGCCATTATCAATACACCATTATCAAAAGCTTTGTAACTTAACTCGATCATTATTCTTGAGTAATATACTTCCGCATTTTATTTGGTTGTGTTTGTTGTGTCCTTCAACTTTCACAACTTCAACATGGTATCGGAGAGGGAAACTTGAGAGTTTCATGGTTTTCTGCGTTTTTACTCTGTTTAGAGAAGAAACTTGAGAGTTTTCTTCATCTTCTTTATAGTTCACACAGATTCTTAAGAGAATTATGTGTTAATTCTGAATTTTCTTGATTGGTTTTTTGATCATCAACTGCGTTTTTCTAGTTTTCATGTTCTTGTCAGCCATGGCAGCGAAGAACAAGAGTTGAGCCTATCTAGTCCATTCTATGTTCATCCGAATGAGAATCCACATCAATGTTGTCGGTGCAGCCATTGATGAATGGCAACAATTATAATTCCCGGAAGATGTCCATGGAGATGGTGTTAATCACCAAGAATAAGTATGGCTTGGTAGACGACACAATAAAAAGGCCAGAAACAGATTCACCAGACTTTCATGCTTGGAGACAATGTGACACAATGGTGAGATCTTGGATCTTAAACTCAGTTGAAAACACCATTGCACAGAGTTTGATGTACTTTAAGAATGCCCAAGCAGTTTGGAAGAATCTGGTTGACATATTTTCTAATGATGATACCTTGAGACTTTCTGATCTTCTTGAAATGCATGTACTGAAGCAGGGTGCTGATTTTGTGAATCAGTATTTCACCAAGCTAATTGTTTTTTTTTGGAGGAAATCAAGACTATCAGGCTTATGCCTACTTGTTCCTGTGATCCACAGTGTCATTGTAATGCTATCACTAGATCACATGGAAGCAGAGCATGTGATGAATTTCTTGAAAGGTCTCAGGGATGAGTTTGAGCCCATGGTGTCCCAGGCAATGCTTATGGTGCCCTTTCCTCAAATCCATGATGCCTTTGCAATGATGCCTTTGCAATGGCTATAAAGTTTGAGGGCAGAAATTGTTTGTGGCAAACAAAGTCAGAAATCAAGATTCTATGATCTTGATGAATCAGAAGAATGGACAGGGCCAAAACAAGACAGTCAGCAGACGAGTATCTGTGCTTGCACACAGCTCTAGGGCCAAGAACTCCAAGAAAGTTCAATGCAGTTTTTATGGATTCAATGGCCATACAGAAGAAAACTGCTACAGAAACAATGGCTATAAACCTGGATTCAAGTCCAAAAAAGCAAATATGGTGGACCAGATAGATGTGGAACAGTCAGCAGAACAGGATCAAGCCCACAACAGGACTGTTGCATCAGGGTTCCCATATCTTACTGCACAACAACTAGAAAAGTTGATGGCTCTGTTGAGTTATGATTCCACTGGGCATGCTGTCAACCAGCTTAATTAGTTTTCACATGTTCAAAGATCATGTGACGTAAATTTGATAACACTCATACAATGGATCTTGGAATCTGGTGCACCGATCATATTGTAGGTTCTCTAGAGCTATTAAGTAATCCCAAATTTGTATCTAACATAAAAAGGGGATTATCTATGGGCAATATTGCTTCTGTAACACATATGGGACAAGTGAGGATTAGTCCGCAGCTGATCCTGCATGATGTGTTATATATTTCTGGTTTTAAGTATAATTTGATATATATACCTTCTTTGATCGACTATTAACTTATGTGTTTTGCAAGACAGCAAGAAGAACATGATTGATTCAGCTAAGTTGCACAAAGGACTATATGTTTTGCTACAGCAGCCTGTCAAGACTGCTGCTGTTAATTCTGTTTGTAATTCTGTACAAAATACACTTTGTCAGAAAGACAAGATGATCTTTTCTGGCATTATAAGCTAGGGCATCTACTTGACAAAAGACTGCAAGTGATTAGTTCTAGATTTGCTGATGTAAAATTCTTTCAACATGATCTATGTTTTGTATGCCCTATGGCCAAACTAAACAAAAATCCTTTCCTTTGAGTGCCACTGTTGTTAATGTTGTGTTTGATCTTGTTCATATTGATATTTGGGGTCCTTTAAGGCACTCTATTGTGAATGGACGGCAATATTTTTAGATTGTGGTTGATTTTTTAGGGTTTACATAAGTGTTATTATGAGACAGAAGTCTGAGGCTTCTGAGTTAGTTAAATCTTTTGTTAAGTTTGTTTCCACTCAATTTAACAAAATTGTTAAAGTAATAAGACCTGACAATGGAGCTGAGTTCCAACTTACTTCTTTCTATGAACAGCATGGCATTATACATCAGACATCATGTGTCAGTACACTGACATTATTGGAGAAAACACCATGATCAAGAGTTTAGTAAACAAACTAAGCCAAGTGGATAAAGCATACAAGATCTGGTACCTTTTCTAAGGGCAATAGGTCTATTATCCGGTAAGATTGCCTTGGTATTAGGAGGTAAAGATAAGTTACCTGATCTTGAAGTGTCGGGTAAACAGTACATGATCCTGAAGCTCCAGGTAGATAAGGAGCACCTCGGTCAGGTGTGGAGTTGGGTTCAGCTGAGGAGCCTGGTCTAGATGAAGTGCCCATGTTCTCCCTCTTTCTGGGATAGTGCTCACGTCTTCTAGAATATACTTGAATTATAGGGGGTCTATTCCAACCATTACCCAGACTACCCTGGTCTTTAGAAGCATCCTGCACAAACAAGTTAGGAGGTAGAGGAATAGGAACGGAACCAAGGTTGCAATTAGGAACAAAATCAAGGTTTCAATTATCAAGCTCTTATTCTTGGTACAAGTTAGGAGGTAGAGGAATAGGAACGGGACCAAGGTTGCAACTAGGAACAAAATCAAGGTTGCAATTATCAAGCTCTTATTCTTGGTATAGTGGTAGGAGCTAGACACCAAGTAGAAGACTGTGTATTTCTAGATGTGCCAGTGTGTGTTTTCTTCCTTTAACCTCTGTTGAGCCAGGATGTATAAAGGGTGTGTTAGTTGTATCAATGTTCATTCTTGGACATTAATAAAATCTCTATTTTCCTCTCCCTTCTGTTTCCTTTCATCTTCCCCGTTTTCCCTCTCTTTTCGTAACTAGCTTAACTAGGGTTATGGCTGCCAAATCAATTGATGAACTCAGGTCATCTCAACAGAAGATGAGTGAGGAATTCAATTCGATGTAACAACTTTAAGTCTAGCTGGATCATAAGATCGAGAATCAAGTTGATTCTCTCAAGCAAATGATGAGAGCTTTCATGGACAAGGTTGAACATAAGCTCGAATCAACTCACGAGACTCAGCAGTGGCGCTAGGTGATGGATTGCTTCCAACTCCTCACAGGACCGAGTCAGCTAAAACATCATCAAAGAATGAAAGGTATGAGCAAATCTGTGAACCTGCTAAGATAGATTTTCCAATATTCAATGGAGAGGCTCCTACGGAGTGGACTAGGCGTTGCGAGAGATTTTCTTTTTACAGGCAGTCATACGGTTGGTTTTGCTAGGATGTATTTGGGAGGCATAGTTGATGTTTGTTTTGGAGCTTTGAGAGAGGAAGTGCTAATGGTTTGGTACGATGTCTATGGAAATGGCGATTGATGAATTTCATCAAGTGAAACAGATAGGATTTGTTGATGAGTAATTGGCAGAGTTTGAGGAATTGAAGAGCCTGTTCAAATGCAGTGCCGTAGACTTACAAAAAATTCCATCAACTGCAGTGGAGGCTGCGAGATGCCAGGAATGTGTAATTCTGTCCTTGAACCATAAACCACTGCCAAGAATAACCCATTTTGAGGGACAAACTAAGCAAGCTCCTTCTGCACCTAAAGTGTTCGACAAAATGCCAATCACATAATAGAAGCCAGTTTTACAGAAGGCAATTACACCCCAAGGAAATACAAGACAAGAAGGCTAAGGGGCTGTGTTTCAGGTGTGATGAGAAGTATAACCATGGCCATAAGTGCAAACAAAAGCATATCCATTACATAATAGCTGAGGACAAGGATTAGATTTCACTCAAGGTGTAGTACAGGAAACTCAGTTGCCAGTCTACTCATTGAGTTGTCAGTCTACTCATTGGCAGGACAATCACTCCTAACACCTTCAAGATCAAGCAGATGATTATGAAGTAACCAATGGTAATTCTGATTGACTGTGGTGCTTCACATTCTTTTTGGACCATAAGGTGGCTAAGGATGATGGCTGCAAGATACTTCCTAGCCATACTATGTAATATCTATAGCAGATGGGAATTCCGTTGCTAGTGATTCTTAGTGTCCTAGCCTAGTGTGGACTATGCAGTGTACGGTGTTTCAACATGATATCAGGTTGATCAAACAGAGGGGTTGTGATATGTTTTTATGGGTTGATTGGATGAGCCAATAGATCCACATGACCTTCAACTTCCAGAATGTGCTCGTCTTTCATCAAGGATATGGTCTAGATAGCATTAAAGAGGGCTACAGAAGAAGGCCAACTCAAGATGATCAATTACAAGTTGGTTGACAGTTTGAAAAATGGGAAATGGCGAGCAATGTTCTAAAAGACGGGCTAGGCGGCCACCCACTGCTCCGTTTACACCCTAGGTGGACATGTCTAGGTGGATAGAATCTTGGGCGAGTCCTAGGAAGGTCTAGGCAGGTAGACGGATATATACACAGGAAAATCATTACACAAAAAAAATCTAGCAGCCCCAAAACTCGAAACACCCCCCAAATTTCTAGTTCATCACAACAATGTCACGATCGGCGACCAAAGACTGCAAAGCATTTTCCGACCACCGGAGAGCAGCCCCAACAGTCCGGCCAGTGAGTTTTTGATCATTTTTATTTTGTGTAAATAACTTTATTGCAAGTATTTTACTCTAAGAAAAATTCATTTCCTTCATTTATTTTGTATACTTTACATAGTACTTTTGTTAGTTTTATTTTAGTGAGTAATGCTATTGACTAGTGATGATGTATTAGTAACTTACTAAATGAGATTTTTTATTTTTGCTTTTGTGCAATTACTTTGATTGTATGCATAATTGTTAGTAACTTACTAATTTACTTAGATTTATTTTGTTTTTAAATTTTTTACGATAATCAATCAAGTTAATCAACAATATCCAAAATCCAAGTATTGTTGGTTCGTCTAATGCTTCAAATAGAGATGCTACAATCAAAATGAAGAGAAATAGTGATGATATTTGGTGAGAGTATGGAAAGCTTTGTAATCCGGACAAATGGCAATGTTTAAAGTGTTGGAAGGAATATAGTGTGGGAGTGTATCGAATTAAGCAACATATCGCCGGAATAAAGGGGAACATTTCATCTTGTTTGTCGGCGTTTAAAGAAGACAAGAGACTGTGTAAGGAAGCACTTGATGGAGCGAAAAAGAATAAGGCAGTTAAGAAAGAAGATAATGAGAACTTAAGTAAAGAGGTTGATATAATACAGAGTTGGATGAAATTGAAATCATTGAAAGTGGAGGAAGCAACAAAAGGCCTCGTACTCTTGGTCCTATGGATAGACATGTATCTCAAATCAACCCCGAATCCGTCTCCGGTGTCACCCTTCCAAGAAAAACAAGACAACAAAACATAAATGATGCACTTTTCAAAGAAATAATCATAATGTGCACCAATGGTTGGCTAGGTGGGTGTGTGAGACCGGCATTCTTTTTAATGTGGTGGACAATGATAGCTTAAAAAGATTGTGTGAGGCGGTTGGACAATTTGGTCCCAGGTTACCAACCCCCAAACCAATACCAACTTTGGATATCCACTATTGAGGGAGGAATTGGAAAGAACAAAGTCATCTCTCAAGACTCACGAAGAAGAATGGGAGAAACATGGTTCTTCAATCATGACCGATGCTTGGAGTGATAGAAATAGAAGCATCATGAATTTGTGTGTCAGTTCAAGAATTTGGACCTTTCTTCAAAAGAGGTTTTCGGTGATGCACATACGGGTCAATACATCTTTGAATATGTGAACGAATGTATTGGAAGTGTTTTGAGGAAAGAATGTGGCCCAAGTAGTGACTGAGAATGCTTCAACAATACGTTGGCCGCGATGTTGATAACGGAAAAAAGGCCACAAATCTTTGGACAACATGTGCCACTCACTCCATTAATCTTATGCTTGAAGCCGATGATAAGCGCTCTACTTTCAAGAATATAATTACGAAAACCGAGAGTTTTACTATATTTGTCTACTCTTGTCAAAAGACTTTGCTAATGATGAGAAAGTGTACAAAAAGAGAGATAATACGACCCGGAGTGACTAGATTTGCCAATTTTTTCTTAACATTGCAAAGCTTAATTGAGAAGTGAGAGCCTTGAGGCAAATGGTGAACTCCAATGAATGTGAGACGACAAAATGGTCTAGGAGTAGGAAGGGAAAAGACGCCTATGCTATCATAGTGCAACAAGGCTTTCGGAGTGGTGTTGCTCTTACTTTGAAGGTATTTGAACCGGTAAATGTCCTCCGACTTGTTGATGGAGATGAGAAGCCGGCTATGGGCTTTGTGAATGGTGAGCACAAAAAAGCAAAGAATGAGATCAAAGAAGCTAATGAATAAAGAGGACAAGTATAAGCTGGCATATACTTGGCTTTCGGAGTGGTGTTGCTCTTACTTTGAAGGTATTTGAACCGGTAAATGTCCTTAGACTTGTTGATGGAGATGAGAAGCCGGCTATGGGCTTTGTGAATGGTGAGCACAAAAAAGCAAAGAATGAGATCAAAGAAGCTAATGAATAAAGAGGACAAGTATAAGCTGGCTTATACTTGACATAGTGGATAGCAAAGGAAAGAGACGTATGGACACTCCACTTCATGTGATGGTTTACATGTTGAATCCATATTACTACTATAAAGACACTTCTTCATGGTCCCCAATGAACGTGAAAGTATTATCGATGGGGTCTACGATTGTATCGAGCGGTTCTTTACGGACATCGACATTCAAGACGATGAATGTTGAGTTACTAAAATACAAAGCAAGGATGATGCATTTGGTAAACTTTTGACTATTAGAGGATTTGAGCAATATACTTATGATCCAGGTATGAATAACTCAGCATTAAGTATTAACTATTAAGTATTTAATTTTAAGTTCACTACTATGACATAACCGATTGACAATAATGAATAATGTCTTTTTTTGATTGTCTTTTTGAATTTATAGTTAGATGGTGGTTAACTATGGCAACCATACACCTCACCTCCAAACAGTTGCAATGAGGATTCTTTCTTTGACAACAAGCTCCTCCGGTTGTGAGAGAAATCGGAGCGTCTTTGAAGGGGTAATCTCACTTAATAGTCAAAAGTTTTCTACTAAAGTGTTCTTGAACTTTACATTTATGTGATATTGTAATAATGATTGAAGTCTTATTTTTTTATTGGTAGATATACAAAATGAAGAGAAATAGACTAGATACCGACCGAATGAACAAGCTATAGCCTATGTTCAATTCAATTCAAAATTGATGACCAAGAAGAAGAAAGGGAATGACAAAATTGATGTGCTTCTAGCAACAACCGCTCATAATGCACAATCTTGGATAGTTGATGGAGTAGATGATGAGGAGGTCACACTGGTTCAGGCCTTACGTGGGGAATGGTGGGTGAAGCATCGGGAGCAAATGAAGAATTGCAACCAAAGAGTGCTAGCAATATGGAAGAAGAAATGAAAGAGCCCGATGAAGAGGAATTTGTATCCGATGGCACGGGGGGAGATAGGGGCGATGAATATGATGATGACGACGACGACTTTGGCCTTGAGTCCGACAAAAAGCGTGATGTTGTTGGAGTTGGACATGAAGAAGACTTGGGGAATGAAGATTGGAGTTGATCTAAGTCAATTGATGATCTTTTGGATGCGTTGGGGAAGGCAAGAGTTCTTACAAAAATTGATCTCAGGTTAGTTTTCATCATATTTTGACAAATGAGGGAGATGTACGAAAAAAAAACTTTTGTGAATCATCATGGCCGTATTGAATTTGTTGTCATGCCATTTTGCCTCACAAATGCTCCTGCCACATTTCAAAGGAATATGAATGAGTTGTTGAGGCCACTTCTTGTGCTGGTTTTTTTATGATATTCTCATTTACATTGATGACATAACAGAACATATGGTCCATCTTAGAGCTGTCCTAGAGGTCCATAGGAAGGATCACTTATATGACAAGTTGTCTAGATGTTCTTTTGGCCAAGACAGAGTGGAATGCTTATCATAAAAGGGAGCGTTTATGCTGATCCTTCCAACATTGAAGCAATGACCAATTGGCCACTACCCAAGAACATCACTGAGTTGAGGGTTTTCTTAGTCTCACTGTAGAAGGTTTGTGCCACATTATGGGATCCTGGCTAGACCCTTTAATGATATGTTGAAGAAATATGGGTTTATGTGGACCTTTGAATCTCACAAGGCTTCTGAGGATCTGAACACAACCATGTGCAATTCCCCTATGCACACATTGCCAGATTTTGAATCCTCTTTCTGCATAGAGACAGATGTGTGTAGGAAGGGATTGGGAGCAGTTTTACAACATGGTAGGAAGCCAGTGGCCTGTCTTAGCAGAGCCTTCAATTATAAGGAAATGGGCTTATCCATCTATGAGAAGGACTTTTGGCTATTCTGATGGCAGTTTCTAAATGGAAACAATATATACAAGGCAGGCCATTCATAATCAAGACAGAGATAGACCAGCAAAGCCTCAAGTTTTTGATCGATCAGAAAGCTACTTCTTACAACAAAAAGGAGTTACATAAGGGAAAGTGAAAATGTGGTGGTTAATGCATTGTCCAGACATAATCATGAACAGGGTCAGCCGAATCTCATTAGTTCAGTGTGCCCTTCTTGGATATAAGAAGTAAGTTCCTGCTGTTGAGGAAAATTTTAGGGGTTTGATGATTGCAACCACCCCAGATCCACATTATACCTCGCACCAGGGTCTCTTAAGGTATAAGGGTAGGATAAATGTAGGAATCACTGGACATTTGAGGCAGAAATTGATTGAGCAGCTCCATTCCAGTCCCATGGGAGGGCACTCAGGGGTCAAAGCCTGCTTCAGCAGGATTAGAAGGTTATTCTAATGGAAGAATGATGTACAGGACTTCATACAGAAATGCACCACCTATCAACAGTGCAAGAGTATTCGTGATAAACCTCAGGGATTGTTACAACCTTTACCTATCCCTGAGAGAGCCAGGTCACGGTTGAGCATGGACTTCATTGCGGGACTGCCTAAATCTGAAGGAAAAGGTGAGAAATTTGTTGTGATTGACATATTGACAAAATTTGCTCATTTCATGGCCTTGGAAAATAGGTATACAACTAAGAATGTGGCAACAATCTTTTTCACTGAGGTCCATAGATTGCATGGCATTCCAGATAGTATTGATAGTGACAGATATAAGGTATTTACCTCTGAATTTTGGAGTTAGATGATGAAGTTAGCAGGGTCAAGTTGTCGTACATTACTGATTACCATCCTCAAACGGATGGTCAAACAGAAAAGTTGAATCAATGCATTGAGATGTACCAGAGATATATGACATTTCAGAGACCTGGAAGATAGAAGAAATGGCTTCCCTTGGCTTTTAATACCAATTACCATATAGCCATCAATCTTACACCATTTGAGGCTTTGTAAGGTTATTCCCCCACATCACTCTCATTAGGAAGTTTTGCTGAAGAGAAGATTGTTGATGTGGAAGATTTTTTGAGACAATCAAGTTATTCTGAAGGATCTTAAAAATCAGTCAGAAGAAACTCAATTTAGGATTAAATTAATGATGATCAACAGAGAAAGAACAAGGAGTTTGATGTTGGTGATTATAAATTTCTGAAATTACAACCCTACGGGCAGCACTTAATGGCTTTAAGGAAGAATCTCAAGTCCTCAGCCAAGTACTTTAGACCTTTCAAGATTGTGGCAAGAGTTAATGATGTGGCTTATAAGTTGCAACTACCACAAGTATCTAAGATCCATCTTGTGTTCCATGTTTCTATGCTAAAAAGGTACATGGGAGCAAATATACAGCCTTCTGCCAATCTGCTAATCAAGAGGGTCAAATTGTGGTTTCTCCAGAGAGGGTATTAGAAATCAGATCTGTGAAAAGATTCAACAGAGTTGTTGTGCAGTGCAGGATTAAGTGGTTGAACCTTAATGAAGATCAGTCCACCTAGGAAGATGAAGACTTTATCTTGTCAAACTTTCCAATTTTTCTCCTTGTTGTCAAGAAAGGTCTTTAAGGGGGGCGTGATGTTAAGGACTATACATCGAGTAAGAGACTGTGTATTTCTAGGTGTTTTCTTCCCTTAACCTCTAGCACATCTGTTGTGCCAGGAGGTATAAAGGTTGTGTGAGTTGTATCATTGCTCATCTTTGGACATTAATAAAATCGGCCGTTTCCTCTCTTCCCCATTTTCCTCTCTTCCCCGTTTTCCTCTCTTTTCATACTCAAATCGCTCTCTAAAAACCCTAGTTAAGCTAGGTTCTTAACGTACATTTGCGAGAAACTCTCGTTTGATTATTGCAATACAGCAGATTTTCAAAGAATTCAGCATCTAAGGTGTTGTAGAAATCTGTTGTGCGAGGGGAAAAACATTTTATACCCCTTTTATTTACTAGAATATCCTACAAAACACAATTAAAGGCCTTAGGATCAAGTTTACTTATGTTGAGAGAGTAAGAATGTATAAAAGCAATGTATCCAAAAAATCTTTAATGAAGTTCTCTTAGGTTCCTTTGTTCATAGGTTTCCAACTGGCAGGTTTGTCATGAAGTTTCCAACAGAAATATATGCTGACATGTTTTTTTACAATAGCCACACCAGGGTTATCCCTTTTCCCTTCTGATTTTTGTTTCCACCTATGGTCGGTTTTTATGGCAAAGGCAGATCCTTCAGCTTCCTGGGGAATGGTAGGCCCTTTCATCATGATTTTCCACCTGCTTTCTTCATGTCTAATTTCAGAAAATACTGCTTTGAGGGAAGCCATTGGTTAGAACCAATGATTCTTCCCCTCACATCATCAAGATCTTTATTTAAACCCATTGGTTAGAACCAATGAGTCTTCCCCTCACAACATCAAGATCTTGATTTAAACCCATCAAGAACTAGAGAAGTCTATCATTTTGAATAGCCACCTTGTACCTTTTTGCATCGTCAGCACAGCTCCATTGGAGTTCATCCACTAAGCCCGGCTGTTGCCAGGACCTAGACAACAAGTTAAAGTACTGGGTGACATTCAAAATGCCCTAGACAACCAACCCATGAAGCTTGGATATTATTTCATAAACTTCTAAAGTGTTATCCACCGTAGAATATAGTTCTTAACAAGACTCCAAATTTCATGGGTTGTGTAAAAAAGGATGAAGTTTCCATGGATCTCGAATCAACCAGGATATCCTTGGATTATTTTTAGTATCTCCCATAAGTTATACTTAAGGTCTTAGGATTCTGGAGTTGTTGTATTCCTAGTGAAGTAACCAATTTTTCCTTGACCAGCAATGAACGTTTTAAGCGATCGTGACCAGAGGAGATAATTTCCACCATCTTTATAAACAAAAATGGTGGTGGAAATATAAGTTAGCTGACGGCAATGACCCTTTGACCCAGTGTCCACAGAAGAAATCTTAGTAGTAATTGGAAGAGTAGACATCTTTTGAAATCTAGAAAAAATTAAAAATATTTTAGAGAGCACCAATACAATGAAGAGTTCGAGAAAAAGAAATAATATTGAGTAAATAACTCTTCTTATTATTAACAAGGAAGAAGGTGGTTTAAATAGTACACCATTGGGATACAAAGGGGCAACCTTCGGCAACTAAATGAACTATTGTGGCTAATAAAGACTAGCAGCTAACCAACTACTTACTATAAAGCTAACAACAGCTAGAAAGCATTAATGCATGTCGGAGAAAAGCATGCATTTGTACATAAAATACAAAGGTAAATAATACAAAATACAGATAAACTACAAAAATTCCTAAAAGGACAACACTTCTGAGATTTATGAACTCAAATCTCAGATGCAAGACGTGAAGCAAGGTGAACTTAATGTAATTTCACTTGGTATTTCAACCAGTTAGGTAAAATAGGGCAACAACTGGAAATGTGCCGAAGAAGCAAAAAAAACTACAAGGTAGAGTTTTCACCTTTCTCGTGGATTTAAACCTTGATAATGTAAGAAGAGGTATCCTTGGAAAGACACCACTGCCATCCTTGAAAGCAATTTTGTCTGAAATGAGGCATGAATAAAACCGAAGAAAACTCACGCTTGGAGGACATTTAGCTGGAAACCCACCACAACATAAAGGCTCAGCCTTTATAACTAAGGGTTTCAACCAAACAGAGGGGAAAAGGAGAGACATCGGTGCGACCATTGCAAGAAACCAGGCAAATCCATAGGAAGCCCAGTGATTGAAAGCCAAAAACAGGCAAAAACAGGCAGGAAATCCCAAGGAGTCTCAAACATCTTCACCAAGAACAAACTGAAGCCTTGAGGAAACTTGTGAATCCTGCTCAAAATGCTGGAAATCATCATGAGATATCAACTGCTCGTATGGCCCAATCAGGTAACAATTCTGAATCCTACACCACATTCCTTCAATCTCAGCAACACAGGATTATTGATTCTGGTGCTTCGGAGCATATGACTGAGAACAGTGGACTATTATGTAGTCTTTCACCATGTCCACAGGATGAAGGAACGGATGTCAAAATTGCTGATGGATATGCCTCTAAAGCAAAAGGCATAGAATCAGTCACTGTATCAAAGGACATGACTCTTGACCATGTCCTTTATGTTCCAAAACTAACTTACAACCCTCTTTATGTCAATAGACTTAATCGAGGTTACAATGTTATGGTAAAAGTTCATGCTAACACTTGTGAGTTTGTGAATTTCATGACTCAAATCTCAAGTAAGATGATTGACAATGCTAGTGCATCCTTTGGTCTTTACATTCCTCCAGGAAACTTAGAGTCAAATCCAAAAGGGGATACTTCCCAATGCTTTAGTACTACAAATTGTAATTGTAATAGTAGTGATAAGAGTTATGTTACGGCACTATAGATTGGAGCACCCTAATTTCTTGTATCTTAAAAGATTGTTTCCTGACTTATACAATAATAAAAGTCCAAATGATTATCATTGTGAAATATGCTATCTTTCTAAGCATATTAGAACTTCCTTCCCTAGCAAAATTTATCAACCATCTAATCCTTTTAAACTAATTCATAATGACATTTGGGGACATTCAAAGGCCAAACGTGTCACTGGAAGCAGATGGTTCATCAGTTTTATTGATGATCATACAAGGCTTACATGGTTATTGTTAACGAAAGAAAAGTCTGAATTGGTCTTGTTTTTGGAAATTTATATCATATGATCAAAAGCCAATTTGAGGCTGATATCAAGGTCTTGAATCTGACAATGATTCTGAATATTTTGATCAATCTCTTGGAAAGTTTTTAAATAAAAAAGGCATAATTCCTTGAGTTCTTAGTGTCGATACTCCTCAGCAAAAGGGGGTTGATGAGAGAATAAACAAGCACTTACTTGATACTGCCAGGTCTCTTATGTTTCCAATGAGGGCAATTAAGCACTTTTTGGGTGAAGCAGTTCTTACTAACACATATCTCATAAATAAGATGCCCTCAAGGATCCTGAATTTCAAGACCCCTATGAGAGCATTAGATGAGTTTTTCCAAAAAAAAAAAAAAAAACTCATCTTATTCACAATCTGCACCCCCCACCCCCCCCCCCCCCAGATGTTTAGGTGCACTGCCTTTGTTTACAATCATAATAGAACTAAACTTGATCCCAAGGCTATTAAGTGCATATTTCTTGGCTATTCCCCAAGTAAGAAATGGTATAAATGCTTTTGTACTGAATCTAAAAAGTTCTTTACCACTATGGATGTGACATTTGTTGAACTACAAGCTTTTTATTCCTCTTCAGGTGCTGAGGAAAACTACAATTCCTCTTCACGGGAATGGAATCTGACTCCTATCCTATTCCAGTCCTGACAGAGCATGAATCAGACACGGACAACATTTCCCTATCTGGAGATATCATTCCTTCCTTCCGACAATGATATTGTTCATGACCACTTTGAACCAGAAAAGGACTCCAAGTGTGTTAGACCATCTGTTGAACTTGTTCTCCAGAAAAAAAAGAAAAAGGAGTCGACTATTATATGGAGTCGACTATTAGGAGACTTTGCTCCTATTGCAAAACTTAAAACTATCAGGGTGTTACTGTCAATTGCAACGAATTTAGATTGGCCATTACATCCATTAAATGTAAAAAAATGTCTTTCTAAATGGTGATCGTTGTGAAGAAGTCTATTTGAAAGTTCCTCCAGGATGTGATATTCTTGAATTAGAGAATAAAGTGTGTAGACTGAGAAAATCTCTTTATGGCCCAAACCGATTTAGGGCCTGGTTTGGTAGATTTACCAAGAAATTTATAGCTTATGGGTACTCTCAAGGCCACTCTGACCATACCATGTTCACCAAAATTGATAAATTTAGAACAGATGACATTAATATAATAGCTAGTGATAATTTTGATGAAATCTCTAGTCTCAAGGAATCTCTTGCAATTTTTTTTGAAATAAAGGATCTTGGCAACCTTAAATACTTCCTTGGCATGGAGGTTGCTAGATCTAAAAAGGTGATTTTTATATCACAAAGGATATATGTCTTAGACCTAATGGAAGAAAATGGTATGATTGATGGTAAACCAACTTCTTCCTTTATTGATTCTGGTCTAACACTTGGCGAAATTGGCGATTCTGATCATGTTGATATTAGGAGAAGTAAAAGACTTATGGGCGAAATCGGCTCACTTATCTATTTATCGCATACCCGACCTGACATTAGTTTTGCAATGAGCTTAGTGAGCCAATATATGCCCAGGCCATGTCAAGAACATCAACAGATTGTCTTTCAGATTCCAAGATATCTCAAAGGCACTCCACGACAAGGGTTGTTTTTTAAGAAAACATAAATCCTATCCACTGATGTTGATTGAGGAAGTTTAGTGGTTGATAGAAGATCTACTACTAGGTATTATTCATTCAAATAGGGTGATCTTGTTACCTGGAGCAAGAAACAACCAGTTGTCTCTTGTAGCAAGGTTCAGGCTGAAATCCATGCCCTTGCATTGGGAGTCTGTGAAGGAATATGGCTAAAAAGGATTCTAGATGAGATCAAGGTTCCACTTCACAATCATATCCATCTGCTATGTGACAATGAGTCCACAATCAACATGCTTGAGAATCCAATTCATCATGACAAATCCAAACATATTGACATTGACAGACACTTCATCAAGGAATAAGATTCAGAATAAGGAAATCAACCTATCATATATTCCATCAAAGGAGGAGCATATTGCAGACCATTCAATAAATGCTCTTCAATCACTATATTTCAGAAGCCGACCTGCAAGCTTGGTTGTTACAATATCCACAACCAACCTTGAGCGTGTTAAATAGTATTTAGTATGTATCTTACCATAAGTATACTTAAGGGTTTATTTGTTGGGTGTTGCTCCTTTCAATCAAACCTACTTTATGTTTTTACTCTTCAAGAGCTGTTGGGCTCCTTTTCTAGCCGTTGGGTCTGTTTTGTCATAGGACAGCCTTTGTCCTATAAGTAGGAGCTTTTAACCATGTCTCAATAACAAGTTAATGAGAAGAATTGCTCTCTTTATTTCATTTTATCTTCTAAATTTCTACAGTGAAAGAGGAGATGGTAGAGGAGGTTGATGAAAACGGGTAAATCGGTCCCAAAAATATCGTCTTATGGTAAAAAGAGTATTTGTTAAATGTAATAAAGGTCAAAGGGGGGAAAATTGATTGAACAAAAATATAGAAGGGAATCCGTCTCTTGGTCAAAATATTCATAACACACCAAAAAATAAATGTTGTGCAATATATATATATATATATATATATATATATATATATATATATCATATATATAATCAAATAAGCTGGTGAACATACCGGACCAGGCATGTTTCCATTAGATATGTTTTTCTGGAGAGACGACATCATGGACATCATTGCAGCCATTTGTGTTGCCATCTGGGCACAGGTCTCCTCCATGGTTCCCATTTTGCTTTTCATTTCAAGCACCTCAGCCTTTGCCTCAAGTACCAATTGGTTAGCCACATCTTGGGAATGTTTTCTTGGCACAAGGTCAGATGGTGATGAACCTAACTCAACGCATCGAACAAGACCATTTTTACGTCGGCCCACGAGTTGAACAAAAGCTTCGTCTTGAACAGTACTTGTTTCTGCTGTGTCCTGGGTTTGCCGAAGCTTTTCCTGTGAAGAAAAAAAATGTTCAAATCGACTCAAGTTTACTAGTGAATGCAGCTGAAGAAAATAGATTGAAAGGTCGAATGGCTTACAATAATGGCAGATGTTTCTTCATTTACAGGTGTCCCATCCTTGCGCAGACGGGTCATAATGAATAGCTCAGCCCGAGATGGAGGCTTCTTATCAGGCCTTTTTTCCTTCTGTATTGTTGGTCAAAACTCGTTAATATACGTCAGGTAGTAGGTTCTCAAAAAGTGAACTAAAAAAGAAAATTCACTTATACATCACTAGAAAGACAATAAGCAAGTTTACAAAAAAAAAAAATGAATCACCTCTTCTTCACGTAATCGTGCATAACTCTTTGATCCACCGACATGGCGCAACACCAGCTTTGCATTGCAGGCCTTGTTTATGGCACTACGTCTCTATCAAATATCAAGCTAAATTATCATATGCCCTCTTCTAATTTGAATGAATTAAGGGAAAACAAAGAAACGAGAAACAAAAGCAAAAAAGCAAAGGAAAGGGGAAGGCAGACGAAGAAGCACACGACTTGTGCAGATGGACTAATTCCCGTATACTGACAAAGCAAACGCAGCAGATTATGCAAATACCTCTGCTTTCTCAGTGTTCCAATGAGATACAAGGTATTTCCATTGATCTGGAAGGACTCTTTCATCAAGGTTAGCTAGCCTTTCCTCATTAGTTGCACGAGTGAGGTAACGTTCACTCTTCAACCTAGCTTTCCAGTCCTTCCACTTTTTGCTGAGGGACTTCATGATCCAATATTTACCCTTGGGGTCAATGATAAATTTTTCCTGCATAATGTGCAAGAATAAATCAAAAGCAAACAAAAGACATCAACATGATAAGTGAAACAAACAGTTACTCATACTTGAACTTCCTTCCACATGTTTTCTTTGTGTACTTCTGGCATAGCCCTCCATTCAATGTAATTAAGAGGTGCCTTGTGCCCATCCCTAGCTATGGTACCCAAGAAGCTGATTAACTTCCGGGCATCAACACCAACCGGTTGTCCCAGCTCATTAGTGGTTATTGACATCCTTTTCCCTTGAAAAAGAAGTTTAAGGCAACGTGTCGGGCCCCGACCGCGGGTCTTCTTCTCCAAGGCAGAAGAGTCTGCTTCAATTAAAACAGTCCGAGCATCAGTTGCCAAGACATTGACATGAAAGCGGTTTAGCCTACACTTATATACTGAATACGCCTACAGATTAGAGTACCTGTAGTATGTTCATTCACCAAAGGAGAAGCTTCTGGTGTACTTGACCCTGGCTGTGATAGGTGGGCATCTTCCTCTGGAACAGGCATCGCACAATCGTCTGACAAGGGTGAGTCTGGTTCATTTTGATCCATCTGATACTCCTCAGAGCTGCAATTATTGGTATCAGGGGCAACAGAGGATTCAGGCCTACATATAGGAGGTCTGACAGAAGATTCTCTGGCTGGTGTAACGTGGATATGTCCTTCACCAAATAAACATCATAAGAGAGCAATGGTTAATTGTGAGCAGCAACAAATACGAAAAAAAGCTGAAAATAAGTATATAAAAAAACTGCAAAAATAGACTACTTCACATTAGAGTTCACTATTGTGTTTTGCCTAAACCAAAATGCATTTGCACGTGAAGCAGCTTTCAAATAGTCCATTTAAGCCATAAAAATAAAAAGAAGTCCATGTAAATACCTATAATCACAAAAAATAGATCAAATTAAATAGTAAACAGCCACCTGCAGAACCGCTATTTTCTTCATGGCGTGCTGGTGAATGTTTACGGGAACATGAGTTCATTTGATTTGCAACCACCCGTTGATGCTTTTGGAGGCTAAGACCATCAGGATCCAAAGCAGTCAAGTCTTCATGTACGCGCTTAGTATGCCTCGGTATAGCCTCCATGGGCGAGTTTAAATGTGGATGTCCTAACCAGATAAGAGGAAAAAAAAAATGACTGATAAAAGCTGAATTGCAAAAGCAGTGATGTCAAACTGAAAATAAGTATATAAAAAAACTGCAAAAATAGACTACTTCACACTAGAATTCACTACGTGTTTTGCCTAAACCAAATGCATTTGCACGTGAAGCAGCTTTCAAATAGTCCATTTAAACCATAAAAATAAAAGGAAGTCCATGTAAACACCTATAATCACAAAAAAAATAGATCAAATTAAATAGTAAACATAATAAACAGCCACCTGCAGAACCACTATTTTCTTCATGGCGTGCTGGTGAATGTTTACGAGAACATGAGTTCATTTGATTTGCAACCACCCGTTGATGCTTTTGGCGGCTGGGACCATCAGGATCCAAAGCAGTCAAGTCTTCCTGTACGCGCTTAGTATGCCTCGGTATAGCCCCCATGGGCGAGTTTAAATGTGGATGTCCTAACCAGAGAACAGGAAAAGAAAAGGAAAAAAAATGACGGATAAAAGCTGAATTGCAAAAGCAGTGTTGTCAAACTGAATCTTCGTTTCTTGGTGGAATGATCACACAACCAGATTGATAAAAATGAAAACCAGTAATATAAGATGGTAAAGAATCAACATAGCTTCATTTCATATAGGAAAAAGCAAGAGAAAAGCAACTGCCTTAGCGGCAACACTAATTCTTTCAACTGCAACAACAGTCAAAGATATTTCATTCCGATTTAAAGAGTAAAGACACGTTTCCTGTTCTCCACGATATGATGCAAGAGATTCACTCTGCTACTTGCTGGAGCATTCTGAGCATTAACTCACTAAACTATTGGGATCTCGATAAGGAACAAAGATCAAGATGGAAAAGTAGCAAGCCAGATACAATGTTCTAAAAGACGCAAGACGCTAGTAGGTCGGTGAGGGGGTGCCTAGCGCCTAGACAGCTAGGCGGCCACCTAGACCCGCCTAAGCAGCGCCTAGTCTTTTTTAAATAACTAGAAATAAGCATTAAGCAAAGTGTCCATCTAGACCCACCTAAACCCCCGCCTAGACCCCGTCCAAGACCCGTCCAGGACCCTACCCGCCTAGCCCAGCCCGCCTAGGGTATCATAGGGGCGCCTGGCAGCCGCCTAGCGCCTAGGCGGTTGCCTAGACCGATTTTTGGAACACTGCCCAGATACGTCAGATAATACCAAAGGAATCATGCCTGAACATGATCAAACAAAAAGGTGGAATACCTGCACTGTATGTAGAAGGGACACCGGGTTCATGACACTGAAACTGGGGTATGTTTGAGTGATGCTGTAGATCATCAGCATGTGTCAATCCGGGATGATAACCATCGGTATGGCTAGAGTACATTTGCCACTGCTTTTGTTGGTTGGAATAGGCATTTGATGAACCTGCAGCATAATCCATTGTATTACTTTTTAAGATAAAGCAAAAAGCCACGAAAAATGCAAAGAAAATGATGTTAACGAGCTGCACTTCCTATACACTGGTTATCGAGCAGCAGCAACAGCAGCTTTTATTTCAGACAGATTTCCTGACGGGTTAATATCCTTCAGAACATACCCACTTATAAGTTCTTTTTTTTTTTCCTTTTTTTTAGATTCTTTTTTTTGGATTCTTCTCAGATCTTTAAAACAGTAGAGTTTAGGGTTTGAAAGCCTTTTACAATTTTTCTGTGGTTAAAAATTATAAACTTCATTTACAGAAATGATCACATTCTCACAAAAAAAATGCAAAAAGACTAAGATTTCAATACTTAATTCACAAAACAGCTAAACCCGATCTGCTATCCACTTGTCATTATAATTTGACAGAGATATTTCTTGGAAGGGCGCTTACAAATAAAAAACGCAGTGCAATGATGCATTTTTAATGCTACTGTGCATCAATTTCATACCACTCCAAATAGTGTGAACTTCCCTCTTAAAGAAATGTTGCATATAGGAAAGTATTAACTCATCTTACGGACTCCCCCATTATACTTACCAAGACTGTTCACTGGTATTTCTCAGATTATAAATAAATAAATAAATAAAAACAACAACAATAACAACAGAAACCCCAACCAAACCAAAAGCCAGACGATCCAAACGGAAGATGACCAAAATCGAACTTATTGAATTGGTACCAAGCAAGAGTTTAATCTGTTTGGTTAGTTAATTCGATTTTCCTCCAAACGAAACCCATAACCTGTAAGAAAACACATCATTTTTTGTACATGTACTCGCTAATCATTCTTATGCTATACCCATGAGGTATTCATTATTCTGCAAGTTTAGATGAATCTCTAAATCATTTTGTTCCTACTTCGTCAATGTTCATTTTGTAGTAAAAATGGCTCCCCTGGTACTATATTTTTTTGTGCTTACTCAAAAAAAATAAACTATCCGAAACCGAAACCGAATGATAACTTGGTTGGAAGTACAACTTATCCTAATCAAACCGACCAGTAACAGGAAAAGACCAAACTGAACCATAAACTCACCCCTTTATTTACACAGATGTACCACTACGAGAAACTGAGTCCACTGATGGTCATTACAATGGTATCTTCCTTTTTTACTTTTTATCTTTTTGCAAATCAATTCATATTCATTGATATGGTTAAAGCATTACAATCCATACACAGATGGACAATATTATCTTTGTGAATCTTTCTATTATAATATTATTTTACCCAAGACAATGCCATTGTTCTCCATTTAGCTTGAGTCATGTAATAAAACCAAAACCTAGGAAATTGTTTCTGATGTAGAACATTTTAAAGCGCCACAGTTTGACATATTACACAGCTTTCCAAAAAAGTGGGAATCCACAGACATCCAGTTAAGCAGCAAGAATTTCACCAGAAATAAAAATCGTCACCGAGTAACATACCCAAATACTGAACACAGGAAACGGGGGAGAGAGATTAAGATTTGCAGTATATACACACAGATCAAACAATTCTACATCCGTATTACTGATAGCTGGAAAAACTGATGAAAATTGTGAGACGGAAAATTGAAATAGATAAATCAGTATTCTGTTGAATTATACGCAATATCAAAGGACTTAAACTGATAGAAAGGAGTTAACCATCATTTGCAGCATTTTGACATCTAGCAGAAGATGCACAATAATAAGATAAAATAACATCTTATTTTAAATGAGACTCCGAGGTCAATATACAACACAATCTCACACAAAGCCAAAATAACTACCTGGATTTTGTGAATTCATCCTGGCCTTTTGGAGGGAAGCTTGGTGTTGGTCGAAGCTTGGTTGATGTTGCCACCACTTATCATGGAACTGAAGGTGATGAGAGCGTTCATGTTGGGAGCTTGTCTCGAACTGCCGCTGATCGTAATGTTTCTCCATACCAGATCCTGCCATCCATGTATGCATACAGAACCACATTAGACTCTTCCGTAACATCAACATTATTTCAAGAAGCTTCATTAAGAGCTTGAATATATACTAGGGACAGTAAGCTAAAACGTATCTATGAATAAATTAAGGAGGGTTCTATTTGCACACCCATTTTTACTTCTGGCACCACAAAAAATTACTCCGACACCACGATGATTTTTTATGAATGAAACGTCAGCGACACTGACGATGCTATTGACACTGACGTTGGTGTTCAATAGCAACACCAGTGGTACCGACGTTTTGGTCAAAAAAGCATTACAACTTAGAAACGTTAGACCATCGATTTTCCACTCACGTTGATATTGAATAGCAACGTCAGTGAGTGCCACTGACTTTTTTTCATCAGAAAAAATAATCAAATAATGGGTGCCAATAGTAAAAAGTGGTGTGCCAATAGAACCCACCTAAATTAAAAATACATTTATTCGCCACACAGCTTGGCATCATGAAGTAGACAAAAATGATCTCTTCCACCCAGAAACCAAAATCACAAAGAAACAAATGTAATGTATTACATGAGAATGCGATGGCACACTTCCGATTCTTGGGCAAATAAAATGCTTGCGAAAACTTCAGCTCCAAAACAAATGTATGATCAAACACTAAATAGACAAATGAATGAAAAACGCAAGGATAATCTGAAAGCACCCCCACCTACCCCCCACAAAAAAAAACCTTCCCTTTTGATTGCAAGCAATAAGCTTGAATACGAGGACAGTGCAAAATTCCATATAATTTTAAAAATAAAAACTTACGATATCAGGAAAAAAATGCAAATTATAAATGCATGAATTCTGACAAGCTCCCTGCCCAAACGTGTGGGTTTGCCAACAGAAGGACAAGACGCACACACAAGAACAGAAAGGGATCTGAGAAACTACCTCCAGGAGAATTGTGCCAGGAATTGTGATACATGGAAGACTGAGAACCCCTGTAGCACCATGAACATGAACAATGGGATGATATCGGTGGAGGCCGATATTCATAACTGAAGCAAGATGGATGAGGTGGATGAGGATCTGGGCCCATTAGGTATGGCTTTCCCTGATGGAAGGAATTGCTAATCATGGAACCATCCAGGTGGGCATGCCCGTGGTAATTGTGTCTCACACTATCTTCAGCAGCATCCAGTAGGCTTTTTCCTGAATGCACTTCGAAAAAGAAAATGTGCATAAACATATATATAAAGGGCACCAAATATCGTACAACTGAATTAGTGAGAAATGCAGTGATCTGTTCTCAAAAAATGTTTCCCTATACAAGCCAGTTTTCAAGAAAAAGGCTTGTTTTCACTCAATGTGATAGGAACACATCTAAAGTAGCAATTTTTTTTCCTTACATTCAATGTTGCAAAAAAAAATACCAACAAGCACAGTGAGCAAATTCCCTCCATACCAACATCAATATCCTCCTCAAAAAAAAAAAAATCAATATCAAATTCATTTTGAGACTCAATCACAAAACAAGGCAACTTGTAGAGATGGCAATGAAAAGTTGCTGGCTAATTTTTTTTCAATCTTCGTAGATGCAACTGAAACATGCCTACCTCCACAATATATAACTGAAATCAGCATAAAAAAAAATATTTATAAAAATAAAAATAAAAAAACAATAACTGAAAAGATATATCCAACAGAACTCTTACCATTACTAGGTTCTTGCCTTTGCATGTATAACCCTGCTGCAGACCAGAGCTTCAAAAATTTAGTCTTCGCTTGCTTCATGAGCTCCATTATCTTTGTACCATTCTTGTTGTACTTGGAGCAATTACCCCAAATCAACTCCACGTCTCTGTAGATGTCTTCTGAGTTTCTGTACTTAAAACCGAGATCTATATTGTTGCATATGGTATCAAAGTCCATAGGCGTATCGATAATATCGAAATAATCCTGTCATGAACCAAACAGTTATATCAGCAATATAAGTATATAACAATTACTTGAAAAAACTAAGTTTTCAGAGATTTAAGCAAAGGTGTCATCTGTGACTTCCAATAGAGCAACATATAACTTTTCATACAGCACAGGGCGATCTATAATGCAGAGGAAATGTATATTTAGTACAATGGTGATGGAACTGCAAATTTTTTCTGTTCCTGCATGACCACATTTAACTCCAGACGCGACAAAGACATAGGCACGACCATTGAAATTTCAACGAACAGCCCATAAAATCCGAAACCTTACAATTCAAAAAAAAACGGAGACAATAACAAATTGGGATTACAACCGCCCTCCCTCTTTCTTTTCTTTTCTTTTTTCGACAAGTATATGGCATTTTCACCAGACCTCTAACCCCCCTTAAGGTTTCAATTTTCTTTAGCTAGCACCACGCTAATTGAATCTCACTCTCACATTCATATTCTGCCCATGCACTGTGATAGAACTTTGTTATGTTTTATATATTATTCATCATATATCTGCAGCTATAGTTTCATCATTTTAATGCAAGACAACAGATACAGAGTTTGAGAAAAGGATATATAATATTGCAAGAGCTTTACCTTAACTTTTGAAAAATTAAGTATCTTGATGTTTATGTGGGATGTGAAAGTTCTATTGATAAGAAGCATGATGCTTGTGTGGTCATTTTATCATTAACAAAACTGATTTACTAGTTGTATCATGAAAACAGAAAAGACAAATATTGTTTAAAAATTCTGATATTGAGCATTATTTATTAAGAAAAGTAGGAAATTATGGACAAAATTTAGAATTTTGTAAGACATTCAAATGTGCATATTTTCAAGCACACACATATTTCCTCAAACTTGAAAGTCTGTAAGTGTATAATGCAATTTAAACACGCTTTGACTAATTATTATAATACATTCAGGAAGATACATATATTAATAAAATAAAACTTGCAATAAAAGAGCTTTATCTAAATGAAAGGAAAAACCAGTTTTAAGCAAACGAATCAAAAGTTCATAACAACTCACAACCCTCGTGTCAGGCTTGCGTGATTAGAAGATTAATGAAAGTTGCAGGATGACTGGGTAAAAAGTTTTCACCCTTAGAGATGAAACAAAAACAATGAATATCTTTGCGTAAAAAACAAATTGAATTGGGCCACGAAACATACTGGAATACCCAATGCTACAGGATCCACTGGACTATTGAAGGGCTTAGCAGCATCCATTTTCATTACCGTCTTAATTACCTGCAGACAGAATCAACATGCCAAAAAATACAAATGTTAAGAAAACCACATCTGCACTGGAGATGGTTAGAAGTGGCATAATGAAAATCCAAAACAAAACATACCGATAAGGCAGCATTCAGCTCTTTCTTATTGTCAAAAGGATCATGACGAGAAGACATCTGTTCCCCTACATTTGTCATTTCATCCTGTAACGGCCTTGCATCGATACGTGGGTCTGAGGTTGATGAACCAACAGCTCTAGAAAGCTTAGCAGCAAAACTTGCTACATCCTTGAACACGTTATTTCCGTGAAACGAATTTCCACGGCTTGTCTTCTCATTTGATTTACCATTCTTCAAGCCTGCAGAAGTACCTCTCGAAGTGGTAGCATTGGCCTGTGCTACATCATCCTCCGTTCTTTTATCCACAGGATCATTTGCAGCATCACTCCAGGCAGATTGGTCTCCAGCAATTGAAGCCATTAAATTTTCAGTTCCCTTGTCAACAACTGCCACATTAGCCTTCTTTGTAGGTTTACGTCTGCCAGCTCCACGCTTACGTTTCATTCTTCTCGATTTACTTCAACGTTCAGGAACACGAGGCAGCTCACTGCATCCATAACAAATCATTATAAGCTGAGAATAAACACAAAATTCCAACAGCGGAATTATAACAGATTCTCAAGTGAAGAATATCCCTCAAAACAGATAATTACTTATATAAAAGCAAGCAATACAAGATTTAAAACTATTAGCCTCAGCAAAATGCTGATACTGGCAACATATTCCTATCCAAAGTTACAATTTTGAGACAAATAAGCAAGTTCCATCCCACTGTAAGGGCCTAAGAACCCTACCATAAAGCAAACATATAAATTCCAGCTTACTTTCCTTTTACAAAAGCTTATATGAATCCATATTGCGAAATTATTTGTAAACTTTCTGCACCAATTCGGAAAACTTTGCTACTCTTAGGTAAATCAAACAAAGCTCAGGATCATGCTAAGAAAACAGAAAAAAAAAATGATCGAGTAAGATACACATGAAAATCTTGCGTGCAACAATTATCAAATGTCCCTTCAGAAAAAAAAAAAATAAAAAATTTATGAAATAGGGACAATTCGTTATCCACCTAATAAACTAATTTTACAAAGGATGAAACAAAGTTCACCTTCATAAAAATTCAATTATTAAAAATCAATCTTGATCTTCAATTATCAACTAACAGCAGATGAATATCAGTAAAGTACTAAAGCTAGTAACCTAGTCAAAACTCAAAAGAATACATAAAATCAAACCTCACGTCTACAATTAAGAGGGGAAAGCAACGTAAAAAGAGAATTTATGTGGCCAAATCGCACCTCAATCGACTAAGGAAGGAGACTTTTTAGTATCAGAGTGACTGACCTCTCACTTTTCGGCGATTTCAAGAGAAGATCCGGGGAGATGTAGAAGAAGACGGACATAGTACTGTGGGGGACTACTTTTAACAGCCGTTATTGGGCGCCCTTAAAAAGCCCATTATGTGGCGCCATTGCTTGGGTCAAGAAACTTGGATATTTCGCCATAGCCCGATTCATTGTGGACTAGCGTTGTGGAAACCCATCGGACTTGGGCATAGGATCCGGACAAGATTACGAGCCGTTTATTTTTACGGATACGAAAAAAACACGCACGCATACTTTTCTGCCCACTGAAATTCGAATACGAAATCTCTGAATTTTTTGACCACAACAATTACCGCTGAGGCCATATTATCCTTGGTGAACTTATAATTGGAGTATCACGACACGTACACTCAAGCCACTGTTGAGTTGAATTTTATTTTATTTTGGGAAACTTGTAAAGGTATATTGTATATTTTTTATTAAAAAAAGGGAATGATTTGAGGTATAGTTACTGTTCAAAATAAAATAAAAAGCAATTAGTTGAAAAATATAATTCAAAATATAATATTTGGGGTGTATGCTCCAAAAGTATTTCGTGACGTATTTGCTATGGATTCGCCATTAGTTGAGGAATCGTCACGAAATGCGTTTCAAATATTATTTTTTGAGGCATTTTTTTTTGTTATAAAACGGATGGAGATAACTTCAGATGCAAGAAATAGAAACAGAAGCAATCAAACATAAACAATCAAAGGAGAAAACGAAACAAGAAGAACACGATTTAACGTGGAAAACCCCTCGATGGGAGAGGTAAAAACCACGGGCGAGAAAAGAGATATTTTATTATGCACCGAATTTTACTGATTTCAACACACTCGGATAATGAGACAACAATCAGTATTTATAGGCACAAATCCCTAAACCCTAGCCGCAAGAATCTTTGTCTGATCTCGCCATAAATACCCTTACACGTGTCCTCCTTTTAATGACATCAGATAGGCATCACATAATGTAATTAATGGATGTGGGACCTCTTGTATTCGGTACTCGGCAGATCACACCCCTGCCGATAGTCACCTCACTTTGAATCCTCGATGACTCCACCCTACCGATGCACGCAATTGAATACACTTCTCACCGGTGTCCATCACACACCGGTGAGTCTTCGATTGTTCCACCTGATGCACGAGTTTAAGTCACTTTATCGACAAATCTCCACCTTGACTTCAACTCTCACTGAGTCAAACAGTTGCATAACCGGATGTACTTGTACGGATGCATTCGTCAATGCCGATGTACTTGTACCAGACTATCTCCACAAAGATCCACTCCACCGATCCGCCTCGGTGAGTTTCGAAAAAGCAGACATACAAGCTTTGAATATTCGGTAAGTCCAGGCAAAGCCGGAACTTACTCTCTTGAATCGGTTTAGTGAACATATCGCCGAGGATTCTCCTTTGTGCCAATCTTCTTCACTACAACCCTCTTCTCATTTCTCGAGAAAATGATACGACATCAATATGCTTGGTTCTCTCATGATGAACTCCGATCCTTGGCTAAACATATTGCACTTAGATCATCATCAATATATATCACCTGATCCCGATGCAACCCCAAATCATTGACTAGCCCTTCAACCGACACCTCCTTAATCGCTTGAAGAAGAGCCATATATTCCTGCCTTGATGGTTGATAAGGCTCTCAGAGCCTCAAGAGTAGCTTTCCAAATGACCACCGCATTTCCCAATGTAAACACATAACCGATCATTGATTTTCTCTCACAACATCACTGCGATAATCAAGATCACGGTAACTCGTGACTGCACTCAAGATATCACCACCATAAATGAGACCAACATCACCGTTTGTACCTCTCGTGTACTGAATATCCTTTAACACTTTCCAGTGTTCCTTTCCAGGTTGAGCCATAAACTGCCGACAACACCGATTGCTCGAGCCAAATCAGGCCTAGTCATACCATGGCATACATCGATTTGCCAACTGCGCACTAGCGTAGGAACTTTGACATATACTCCTTCTCTTGGTGATTGTGAAGCATAAACAGACAAATGAACATTTGATGCCATAGAGTATCTATCGGTTTCTGATGAGACATCCCAAACTTGGCCAATATCTTCGCACACATAACCTGCTGAGACAAGAACAACTTCTTCCGACTTCTATCTCTCAGGATCTCCATCCCCAAGATTTTCTTGGCAAAGACCCAAATCCTTCATTTCAAATTCAACCTTGAGAAGGTTCTTCGATTTTGAACATCGGACTTCCTTCTGCTGCAGCCTATTAGCATGTCATCCACATACAGGACAAGATAGATATATGATCCATCTTTCAAAGATAGAGAGTAAACACAACGATCATATGGACTTCTGTTATAACCTCTCGCCAAGCATGAAACTCACAAACCTTTTATACCACTTGCTTTGGAGCTTGCTTTAAACCATACAATGATTTCTTCAACTTGCAAACATAGTTTTCTTTGCCAGAACTTGAAAACCTCAGCCGTGTGTGTCATGTATATCTCCTTATCCACCTCACCATGTAAAGCGCTTTCACATCTAATTGCTCAAGTTCAGATCTGCTTTGTGCCACCATTGCTAGTAACACCCTCGATTGAAGTGTGTCTCGACCACTTTGGTGAAAATATTTCATCAAAGTCAACCCTTCCTTTTGATCAATCCTCTTGCAACCAAACGTGCCTTATACCGACCCTTCGCGCTTTGTTATTCCTTCCTTTTTCTTGAAGATCCATTTACAAGTCACAACCCCACTTGTCATGAGGCTGTTTGACCAATTCCCAAGTCCGATTCTTCAATAATGACTCCATTTCATCTCCCATGGCTTGCATGCCACCGAGATGCTTCTTCAGCACATGTCATCTGCTTCCTGTAAAGTAGTAGGTTCGAGAACCTCTACTTCTTCGCAACTTGGAGTGCATATCCAACCAAATCATCATATCCATATCTCCTTGGAGTATCCCAACATTAGATCTTCTAGGCTTCTTTGCAGCCTAGACTCTGGCGATCAATGTTTGTATGGCGCCTCTTGAGGTCTCAAGAGACCGCTTGATCGGATTCTCGGTTCATTATCCAGATCAAGATATAGTGTTGATTTGGATCCACCGATTGTTGCATATCAAGAGACTCCACCTTGAAGCTCCACCTGTTTCTCAACACTATCGATTCAAGATCGGTTTTCGCACTCGGTGGACCTTCCACCGATGAGTTTAACATAGAATTTTCATCAAACACAACGTCCTGCTTGAGGATTACTCGGACTCTGCTTGATGACCAAATTCTATATCCTTTTACTCCATCACCATACCCCACAAACACTCCCTTCTTGGCTCTTGGCTCCAACTTCCTTCACTAACATGATAGTAAGTCGTACTTCCAAAAACCCTTAGAATCGAGTAGTCACAGGCTTGCTCTGACCACATCTCAAATGGTGTCTTGAGATTGATTCTGTGTGAGGACTCCTCTGTTGATTAAGTAGCAAAATTCGTCTTAACGACTTCGCCCAAAATCTCCTTGATAAACCCGACTTGAAAGCATACATCTTGCCCTCTCAGGTAGAGTTTGATTCATCCTTTCAATTACACCATTCTGCTGAGGTGTATTCCTTACGATATGATGTCGGCAATACCTCACCGCACAAAATGAATCAAAATCCGTCCAGCAAATTCCGACCATTATCATCACGAAGCTTCTTGATTTTCTTGCCTAACTGATTCTCCACTAGGGCCTTCCACTTGCTTGAAGTTCTTGAATGCATCACTTTTGTTCTTCATCATCACCACCCAAGTCATCCTTGAATAGTCATCTATGAATGACACAAAATATCTGTGACCACCCAATGACTCAACTTTTGATGGACCCAAATGATCTGAATGGATATAATCAAGTGTTGCCTTTGTATTGTGCAACCTCTTTGAGAATTTACTTATGCAACTTCCCAAACACACAATGTTCACAAAAGTCCGGTTCTTGACCTTATATCCCCAAGAAAACTCTTTGAAGAAAGAACACGCATACCCTTTCACCCATGTGACCAAGTCTCATGTGCCACACACCGAAATCTCTGAGATCAGTGAATCAACGAGGATGCAATGGCCAGAGAGGCAGATCTGATGAGATCCTTGTAATATATACAAAGTTCCCTCTTGATGCCTTTGAGGACTACAATCAATCTTTGAAGACATTCAAATGTCCACCTTCACCCTTGAAATTGAACCCTCACTGTCATCCAGATGGTCGAGAGATACCAAATTCTTGGTCATCTGTGGAACATGTCTTACATCTTTCGATTGTACAAAATTTACCATCCTCTGTCCTTAACTTTACCGAGCCAATTCCACAACTTTGCAAACCTTGTCATTGTTGGCCATGTAGATTTGACCACCATCTATCTCGCTCATAAGTAGAAAACCACTCTCTGTTTGGACAAATATGGTAGGATGCTCCAGAATCAAGTATCCACACATCATTGTGGTGTGTAGAATCCCCTCGCAACTAGAACCAGATCCTCATCGATTGCTCGGTAGCCAAAGGCTGCTGCGCGAATTGCCTTCCTGCTGCTTTCTTCTTCCTGGACAATTGGACTTCCAATGTCCCCGCTCCTTCTGATAATTACAGACATCGCAGACTTAGGACCTTTGGACCCTGACTTCTTTTCTTCTTCTCGCCCATATCCTTTTCCACTATCCTTTTCTTAGCCCGCTGAGCCGATTGCTCCAAAGCTTGTGCACTGTCTAAGCTCCTGGCATGTAGGCACTCCACATCCTCCAAAGCTCATCAGATCCTTTCCAACTATGAAAGCTCCTGGCATGTAAAGCGGACCTACATCCTCCAAAGCTATCCCTTTCCAACTATGAAAGACTGCGCACAAAGTTTTCATATGATGCGATAATGACACCAACGAGATTAGGGTGCATCTTCATCTTCAATTTTAACATCAATATTCCTTAAATCAAGCAATATTGTGTTCAAATTTAGTCCAGATGTTCCTCTCGGTGGACTTCCTTCATGCATCTTCAAACCGAACAACCTCTGTTTTCAACAACAACTTGTTGGTCGCTGACTTGGTCATATCTGAGGCTTTCAAGCTTCTTCCACAACTTGGTGCGGTGTGTCTTCCTCAAAGAAACCTCGATGATAACATCATCGATAAAGCACAACATGATGGTTGAATGTGCTTTCTCTTCGGATCGCATAATCTGTTGCACTGTATTTGGTTTGTCGATAAAGGATTCCACAAACCTGGCTGTTTCAACAATTACACGCATCTTGATTTGCCACGCACCAAAACCGCTCCTTCCTCGTAAATTTATCGATTTTTACGTTTCTGCGACATCTTTCCTTGCTAAAGATCACAACTTTGTCACGCAGATCCTAGCACCTTCTTTGAAGGCCTTGGTGAAGACGAAGTTGATAGTCTGATTGTTTTCCCGAGAACCTCTCTCGATACCACTTGTTATAAAACGGATGGAGATAACTTCGGATGCAAGAAATAAAAATGCGAAGCAATCAAACATAAACAATCAAAGAGAAAATGAAACAAGAAGAACACAGATTTAACGTGGAAAACCCCTCGGTGGGAGAGGTAAAAAACCATGGGCGTAAAAGAGATATTTTATTATGCATTTGAATTTTACTGATTTCAACACACTCGGATAATGAGACAACAATCTGTATTTATAGGCACAAATCCACAAAACCCTAGCAGCAAGGAATCTTTGTCTGATCTGCCATAAATACCCTTACACGTGTCCTCCTTTTTAATGACATCAGTATAGGCTGTCATATAACAATTAATGAGATGTGGGACCTCTTCAGTATTCAGTACTCTCAGTGATCATCACCTGGCGATAGTCACCTCGCTTTGAAGCCTCGATGACTCCACCCTACTTGATGCACGCAAATTGAATACACTTCACCGCCCATCACACACACCAGTCTTGATTAGTTCACCTGGATCACCACGAGAGTTTAAGTCGGCTTTCTTACCGACATTTTTAAATAATTGTCTTTTTTTTTAAATAATTGTCTTTTTAGGCATGTATTTTCAAGTTTCACTTATCTTCTTTTTTGAATTGCATTTTATCAACTATTATTTGTGAGCATATTTCGTGTTATTATATCGATTGCATTCTTCAAATGGTTTTTTTTTTTTTTTTTTTTATTTTTTTTTTAGGGAACAAATGATGTTTGTTAGCGTATTTCGTGAATTGCTTTTTAAATGATGTTTGCTTCAAATGATGTTTGTTCTTTTGTGAATTGCTTTTTATCAACTATTATTTGTTAGCGTATTTCGTGTTATTATATCGATTGCATTCTTCAAATGATGTTTGTTAACTACTCGTATTTCTTTTAAGGGTAGTTTGGTCTCAAGATAATCTTTCTATCTTTTAATTTTTTTATTTAAAAATCTTTAGTTTGACTTGTTAACAAAGATAATCTCTTTTTTAATAATATTATAATATATTATTTTCCTAAATCTATTTTTTCAATTTCATTTTTTATATACTAATTCGTTTGGAGCTGATGATTTTTGTTACTTTTTCTCCTTAAATCAAGACACTGCTGACACCATGAAAGATCCCATTAACTGGTTAATTCCGAAGGACATGAGTAACAAGATTCACAATCGTATTATGGTTGAAGATGTTAAAGATCAAAACGAGGATTCTAAAGACTTGCTCGTGTGAATTCTGCTTTGGTGTATTTGTTTCAATACTATTCCACATTGTAATTTTTTCTTTGGGGTTTTATATCATGGAAGCGTAGGGTGCTGTCCTCTTTCATATGAGTAGGATTTCCCCACACTGGGTTTGCCACTCATATGTTTTAAGGACTGCCTACATTTCGTCGACGTCTTTTGGTATAAGGGGAGAGCCAGGATACGGCATCGTACTAACTAACTAACTAACTATATATATGTGGAAATATTACGGTGTGGAAATATTACATTACATTAGTGTAACATATTAATTGTGAGACATATTAATTATAAGACATATTAATTGTATTGTATAAACAATTAATATGTCATAAAAAGAACTCTATTTTGTCTTATTAGGTAATAGATAAGTCTAGAATTAATACTTGCCGACTCTAGTAATTAATTGCTCTCCTAACTTATACTCTACAGTAGGACATTTCTCACTTACTTGTACCTATTTATACTCACTCTTTTATGGTGAATAAACTAAGTTGAAGTTTACTCAAGTATTATTACTTTCAAACTCTCTTCACGTGGTATCGAGCCTTAAACTCCTGAATCATTGCAAAAATCTACTTAACTCATTGTAACTTCTCATCTCTTATCAAGAATGTCTTCATTATCTGAAGCTTCCTCACCTCAAGAGAGTCCCAATGCCTCTCGTGATTGGGGTCATCAAAACCATTCATTTACAAATCACGACTTGACGGCAACAACTACCTCTTTGTGGTCAAGATCTATGAAAATGTATATGTAACATCCCGACTTTTTCAGAAAGGGTAATTTAGTAATTGGTCATACCCACGACGACCTAATTATTATTTGTCCTATTTAGTTAATTAAAAAGGATTTAATTAAAAGGATTTAGTTATTTAATTAAGGGATTTAATTAAATGGCTATAAAAAGAAATAATCCCAATTATTTCCTTATAGTTGTCACACGCAAATTCAGAAAAAAAAAAGGGAGGAACGGCGCTCTGAAGAGGAAAACGGACGCAGAAGAAAACGAAATAATAGGAAGACCCGTGTGACCAATCCGTTCATCTGCTCAAGATGCCCCAGAGAGAAAAGTGATCAACGCGAGAGATGCAACTTTGGAAAATAACATCTCTCAATTTTGTAAGTTTTCGAGTTTAGCGCAGTTTTTGGTATTCGTAGAATTCGATTCTTCAAAAATTTCGTATCTTTCAATCCGTAGCTCTGTTTTTCAGCCATGAGTAGTCAAAACGATCGTCTTGGAGCGTAGATCATTCTAAAAATAGTTATGCAGCAGTTAATTCAGGTAATCTGCAGTTTTATGGACTTTTTCAGTTTCGGTTTTCTGCAAGAAATAGGATTTTAGGATTTCTCGTTGATCAAATAGGTTTTGGGGTTGAGGATCAACAGCTTTGCGCTTGCTTGACGTTTTGATTTCGTTTTGCTGGAAATTAAGGTAAGAGGCTCTTCCTAATGAGTAATTATAGTTTTATAATGATAGGTTGAGTTTTGGTGAGTTTTGGTGTTGTTTGGTGATAGAATTCATGCTAAGTTGTAATTAATGAGTTGTGATATGTTTTGACATATTTGTGTTGAGTTTTAAATTTCTAAATTCTTTTGATTCAATAACATTAATTAAACATAAACAAGCTTCGATTGAACTTCCGATTCGTTCGATTAAAACACCGAATGTACTCTTAAAGGAGTTGAAGTTCGGATCCGTCGGAAAGAGCATGAAAGGGCTTGTGCTTTGATGGATTAGTATTCATCAATGTCTGTGTATGTGCTAGGCCTTGTCCGTGTCTAGTGGTCTAAGTACGAGTAGGGAGATGTAAGGGAGCTTACTTGAAAACACTTAGGTGGCTAGTTAATTCACAATAATAAATACATATATGTAGATAAAAGCTAAAACGTCATTTATTCTCGGTTAGGCACTCTTTCATATCGGCGATGTGATACGTTCATTAAAGGTGAACAACGCTCACGGCCTTAAACGGTCAAGGGTAGTGGAGGAAATTCATCGGACGATATCACGCATACCGGGAGACCCCGAGCTAATCGGTGCTAATCACCATTAGTTAGCAAGTATATCTTCAGGCTGATGAACGCCATGCGTAGTGTCCTTGAGTGATGACGTAACCAAGATAAGCTAAGCTAGAAACGTTTAGTCATGACATGTCGATGGGCATGGATTGAACCCTAGATTGAGTCGGTCTCATAAAGAAAAATTAATAATCATAATAATAACCCTTCGTTGTACAACTTAGTTATTCATTAGCTTCTCACTTTTACTAAGTACTTTGTACTTACCTCCTTTGCATTTTCTTTTGTATGCATTGTGGGGTGAGAAGACGAACAGGTTGATCAGGTAGATGACGACTTTTGAAGGCTTTGAAGTCTTGACGAAGTTTCTAGTTCATTTTCTTTGTAAAGGTTGTACTAGACTAGTTGTATTTATTTTCTTAGACTTATTGTATTTCTACTTTTAAGACCTCGTATTGTATAAGTCTTTGGGTTTTTCGTCGTTGTAATTTAACTATCCATCTTTAGTGTGGTTAATTTCTATTCTTAGTAGCATTTATGTTTTACCCGAGTCTTTTTAGCTTCCGTTTGCTTTTATTTGATACGACGATGTAGAGGCTTGCGTATAATATTAGATTTATTTAATGCTATACGCTACTTTACGTTCTCTTCCGGATAAGGGCTCGGTATCTGGGAGCGGGGCGTTACAGTTGGTATCAGAGACGAATCGTCCTTTCTTTCCTATGCTTCTTCCCTCGAAGATTGGATTTCTTTAGACCTTTTAGAACCTTTCTGATCTCTCTTGATCTTGGTGGTAAATTCTCGTAGGATTAGGAATCCTTAGAACGTGGTTAAGTTGCACTAGGACCAAGTGAAAAGTCTCCTTTAGGTGAAGGTTGAGTTTTAAGCTCATATCTCTTATGTGATCCTCTTAAGTTTTGTTCCTTTCGAGAACCCTTACTAGGATCCCTCTTTCCTTTTGGAATCTTGAATCTTTCTCTATTTTCTTTCTTTTTGAGGTTTTAATGCTTTCGTAATGCTACATTTGGTTCAAATCACTTCCTTGTAACTTGGTGTTATGCAAAATGAGGAAACGATTTTGTTCACGTTTCTACATATCATGTTATATCATTTTTTTTTGTTCTAAAAATTCTGTAAATTTTCAGCCACATAGAAAGTTGTCTTATCTACAATTTCTCTCTTTACATCAATTTAGTTTTCAATATGGATTGTTCACAAATTGTTTAACAAGGAGGGGTACTCTGTTCAGAAAATTCTGCAGCGGTACTCTTACTTATCATTCTGTTTTGAATAAGCTAAATACCTCCAAATGACTTGGATTTTTGATATGTTGTAGAAAACATCCTGTACTATGAGTTTTGTTTTTGAACAAAGTGCAAATTCGTTTTGTTTGAGCACAATCTGCAACACACGACAGTTGATGAAGTCCTGAAAATTTTTGACAGCTTATAGCAATTGATGAAAAGAATTATTTTGACCGAACTATGGCTTCCCAAAAATTTTGATTTATGAGCATCATATGTAAAACTTATATACTCACAGATTTTCTCTTTGCCTCATGTTCAAAATCAGTTCGGTTTGTTTTGGGCAAATCAATTATTTCGTGCCTTATGTATGCACCCGAATTTCTCAAAACCATTTAAGTCCTCTGGTCAAGGAAGGATAGATGTCTTTCTTTCACCCTGTAGGTTATAGTGTAGTAGGTTATAGGAGATGAGAATACTTTGATTTATCTTATTCTTAAGCTAGTTGTTACCCGGGATAAGAAGTTTGGTAGGTAGAGACTAGGTGTTGTCGTTATAGTGTTCCTCGATGGCAAGATACGATTGCGTGGTGATTTTCCAATCTTATGTCTTCATTAATAAGATCCTCTTTTATAATCATCTAGTTTCCTACTTGGTTATCCCGATTTCAATGTTTCCCCATCCATACTAATTGTAACTCATGCTCTGGTTAAATTATCCATTTGAAACTTCTGAAACTCGGTAAAAGTCTCTTATTACGCAGTTTTGTTTTCCAAGTGTGTACATTCATTTGATGTGACTTATTTTTTTAAAGATGTTTTCATCGTGTCAAATGCTTGATTTAAGAAAAATAAGTTTCTCATCATTCGAACTATTTGAACTGACAATTGCATATCCTTCAAACTATATCATGTTTAGCTATTTTTGGGGCAACACACTTTTGCATCCTAGTGATTACCCTTAATGCATCCCCTATAAGATGTTTTAGTACATACAAATTTTTGTTTAAAGACTCGACTCTACAAATCCTCCGTTTTCTCTTTTTGCTATAGCTTGGTTTATGTTTACCAAAATTCTTTGACCTTTTCTTTGCTTGAGATGGTTCTACACTAACTCCATGTGTAATTCTATTCTTTCCAAGTACTCCTCAATCGTTTCAACTAATAGTGTTAAAGGTCTCTTACTTTGGCACATACTTTTCATCATCCTCGTGTTTGGCTTTACCCAACATGAGTGAATGTTTTGTTTCCGTGTTTTCCTTCAGGTTAAACAACTTACCGTGTTCCAAAATTCTACAAATTTTCAGCAAAGTAGATTATTGTCTTATCTACAACTTCTCTTTTACATCAACTCGATAATCGTTATGAATTGTTCATAAAAATCATGTTTATGCCGGACACTCTGTCCAGAAAATCTGCACCAGCACCTTCACTTCTTCTTCCGTTTTGAATTGGTTAAACACCTTCAATTGATCTCAATTTTTGATATGTTGCAGAAAAAACTTTTATCTACAATTTTCCTTTTGAAATTAATCTCAGATTCGTTTTCGTTTGATCTCGATTTGCAATTCAACTCAGTGTTTACTAAACTGGAAATTCTGACAGCTTGTGCAATCGTCAGAAATAACTGTTTTTGACCAACTTATTTTCATTCAAAATTCCAATATTTTTATTTCACCTGGGAAACTCCAGTATCTAAATCTTTTCTTTTGGATCGTGCTCAAATTCCTCTTCGTTTGTTCTGTATAAATTGATAATGTCAGATCCGGAGTAAATTTCATACACAACAACCTAAAAGGAATTTTCACCTCCTTGACTTAGAGTTTGGGCTAAGAGGGTAGTAAGTTACGACTGTTATGTTTAGAGTTCCCCTGAAGTTTGATCTCTTCCTCGAGTTAAACCTTTTAGTAGGATACTTGTAAAGCTAACGTTATAGTTTCTTTGCGCTTTAAACAAGAACCAAGATGCTATCCTCCAAAGATGCCATGTTTGATGTTCGAGACCACTTTTCGTGCCCTTTTGTAATTATACCTAATCTGGTATTTTATTTCTCATGTAATCCCTCATTTGAAATCTTTAAGCACAACAAATCCTTTTCACATGTTGTCATGAATTACTTAAGAAACATATCTCCATAGGCCTTTCTTTTGAACAAATCCATGCTTCCTTACTTGTCCAATCAAGAAACAAGTTCCTCTAACTCTGCATTGTTGCACCCCATTCTTCTTTTCAAGTACAAATTTGATCAACCTTTTAATGTCGTAACATTCTTTTTACTTGTGTTTATTTTCAACTTCCTCATAAGGGTAGTGTTGATTTTGTAATCTTTCCATCTAATGCTACTTGTTCTTTCAAGGTATGCATCCCATCTTCTCAACAATCCTACCTTGACATCCATCTTCGCTACCTATCTTTAACCTTCTAGCAAATTATGCTAAACCGCTTTTAAGCAAAGGTAGTCCTTGCCAAGGTGCCTTCGAACTTATTTAGCCAATCAACCTTTGAATTCCTAAACTTCGATTTCCAATTCAGATTAATGTACCTGCACTTTCCGGTTTTAACTCTCTTTCGTGCCATTTAGAGCCATGAACCGCCAGATACAACTTTTGATATTCCCTTACAATTCCTTGAGGAAATTTCTATTTCTATTAAATCTCGAGATAACCTCTCTTTGACTCTTCGCAAACTTGGACACTTCTTGACAAGTGTTTATTTTATTCTAAGATCTTTTGGTGTACTCGCTTTTATCTCCATGGCTCCTTCCATGTTGAGATTCTTGCTCTCTTTTGATTTCTATCTTTTAGTCCTTCCGGTGCTCGACCTTGCACCTTTACCTTGATTCTGTTGTGTGATGTACCTTTAACGTCTCCACTTTCTCAAGGCTTATATGAAAGCTTATTACCATCCTTTCAAGTTACCTCTCGAAGTCTTTGTAGACCACCGTATCTTGTAAATTTCACTCTCACAAAAGAACTTCATCCAAAGGTGTTCTTTTGTTTTCCTTATGGTGGCTATCTTTTGTATTATGATCTGATTGCCTCATTCTTCATTCGGAACCAACTTCAACTTTTCTCCAACACGAGATCATCTTGTTTTGCTTGTAACCCAAGCAACCTTTCTTATTTCAAGTGCATTGTATATTTCCTTAGCTTACCTAGTTGACATGCCACCACTGGTACCCAACTTGTCACTTTTCAATTTTATTTATTCTCCAAGCTAACTATTTTTGGCATAAGAATTGGATCGGACCGTCGAGAGAAAGTAGGACAATGCATGTTCCCCACCCACGAAGTCTCGAAGTCCTTCGGCCGGGATCCTGCGCTTCTTCATCAAGCTTGTGGTGCCATGATGGAAGTTGGGATCGAAAGATGTCAAGTGTGCCCGAGAGGTGGTTTCGTTGGGAAGATTCAAATTTTCGGGTATAAGGCGTGAGAAGCAAGCAAAGAGTGTTGAACCGATGATTTCAAGATTCGAGGCAGTTGATGAGTTCGTGAAGAAACAAGACAAAGACCAGTTGTCTCCGGTTACAAGTGAGTGGCTGGAACCCAACCAGCCATTGGTCACGAGTTAGATGAAGATAGAAACCGTCGGCATCGGAATCAGCTTTGGGTTCCGAATGCGGAAGATTGGGAAGGACAATGAAGAATGAAAACCTCGAGATGGCAATTGCAGTTCATCTCGGAGCGACCAAGATGTACAAGAGTTGAAACAGTACTGCTGTAGATCTTTCATGAAGATAGAGATAGAGCAACACGAGTTTCTGGGATGAATTGGAGCGACAAAAGAATACGAGACCAGATTTGATACAGCAAGTCAACGAGGAGATTGAAGTGGACCGTCGCAACCTCAAATTGCACCAAGACAAGCAGAAGAGTTGGGAAGATGGAAGAAGAAGAAGACTGTACGAGTTAGGAGACGAGACGTTTCGCAAGTCCAAAGTTCAAGTACCTCTCGGTTACATTCGAGTTTCGAGGACGAAACTCCTCTTAAGGGGGAAGGAATGTAACATCCCGACTTTTTCAGAAAGGGTAATTTAGTAATTGGTCATACCCACGACGACCTAATTATTATTTGTCCTATTTAGTTAATTAAAAAGGATTTAATTAAAAGGATTTAGTTATTTAATTAAGGGATTTAATTAAATGGCTATAAAAAGAAATAATCCCAATTATTTCCTTATAGTTGTCACACGCAAAATTCGTAAAAAAAAGGAAGGAGCGCTCAAGAGGAAAACGGACGGAAGAAAACGAAATAATAGGAAGACCCGTGTGACCAATCCGTTCATCTGCTCAAGATGCCCCAGGAGAGAAAAGTGATCAACGCGAGGAGATGCAACTTTGGAAAATAACATCTCTCAATTTTGTAAGTTTTCGCTTTAGCCCTAGTTTTTGGTATTCGTAGAATTCGATTCTTCAAAAATTCGTATCTTTCAATCCGTAGCTCTGTTTTTCAGCCATGAGTAGTCAAACGATCGTCTTGGGCGTAGATCATTCTAAAAATAGTTATGCAGCAGTTAATTCAGGTAATCTGCAGTTTTATGGACTTTTTCAGTTTCGGTTTTACGCAAAAGAAATAGGATTTTAGGATTTCTCGTTGATCAAATAGGTTTTGGGGTTGAGGATCAACAGCTTTGTTCGCTTGCTTGACGTTTTGATTTCGGTTTTGCTGGAAATTAAGGTAAGAGGCTCTTCCTAATGAGTAATTATAGTTTTATAATGATAGGTTGAGTTTTGGTGAGTTTTGGTGTTGTTTGGTGATAGAATTCATGCTAAGTTGTAATTAATGAGTTGTGATATGTTTTGACATATTTGTGTTGAGTTTTAAATTTCTAAATTCTTTTGATTCAATAACATTAATTAAACATAAACAAGCTTCGATTGAACTTCGATTCGTTCGATTAAAACACCGAATGTACTCTTAAAGGGAGTTGAAGTTCGGATCCGTCGGAAAGAGCATGAAAGGGCTTGTGCTTTGATGGATTAGTATTCATCAATGTCTGTATATGTGCTAGGCCTTGTCCGTGTCTAGTGGTCTAAGTGCAGAGTAGGAGATGTAAGGGAGCTTACTTGAAAACACTTAGGTGGCTAGTTAATTCACAATAATAAATACATATATGTAGATAAAAGCTAAAACGTCATTTATTCTCGGTTAGGCACTCTTTCATATCGGCGATGTGATACGTTCATTAAAGGTGAACAACGCTCATCGGCCTTAAACGGTGAAGGGTAGTGGAGGAAATTCATCGGACGTATACGCATACCGGGAGACCCGGAGCTAATCGGTGCTAATCACCATTAGTTAGCAAGTATATCTTGGTGATGAACGCCATGCGTAGTGTCCTTGAGTGATGACGTAACCAAGATAAGCTAAGCTAAAACGTTTAGTCATGACATGTCGATGGGCATGGATTGAACCTCTAGATTGAGTCGGTCTCATAAAGAAAATTAATAATCATAATAATAACACTTCGTTGTACAACTTAGTTATTCATTAGCTTCTCACTTTTACTAAGTACTTTGTACTTACCTCCTTTGCATTTTCTTTTGTATGCATTGTGGGGTGAGAAGACTAACAGGTTGATCGTGTAGATGACGACTTTTGAAGGCTTTGAAGTCTTGACGAAGTTTCTAGTTCATTTTCTTTGTAAAGGTTGTACTAGACTAGGTGTATTTATTTTCTTAGACTTATTGTATTTCTACTTTTAAGACCTCGTATTGTATAAGTCTTTGGGTTTTAAATCGTTGTAATTTAACTATCCATCTTTAGTGTGGTTAATTTCTATTCTTAGTAGCATTTATGTTTTACCCGAGTCTTTTTAGCTTCCGTTTGCTTTTATTTGATACGACGATGTAGAGGCTTGCGTATAATATTAGATTTATTTAATGCTATACGCGCCGAACGTTCTCTTCCGGATAAGGGCTCGGTATCTGGGAGCGGGCGTTATAAGATATCTCGCCGAGCAAGATGGGATACTTGTCCGCTCCAAACCTGCCTCGCTGCTGGCGATCCCAAGTTTGAAGCATGGGATACGAGAATAACCAAGTCATGACCATTCTCACGAGGTCAATGACAAAAGAGATCGATGAGAACTTCATGATGTATGATATCGCAAAGGAGATCTCAGGACAATGCCGTAGACCTTTACTCAAAAAGGACAATACATCTGAGGTCTATGATCTTGAAGCTCAAATCCAAAATTGCAGGCAAGGAGATCTGTCTATAACTCAGTACTTCAACCAACTATCTAAGGCATGGCAACACCTATATATGTTGGAAATTCACCCATGGAAGGATGTAGAGGATGCTGCCTTATACAAGAATATCATTGAGAAAAAGAGGGTATTCAAGTTCCTTACAGGACTGAACTCGTCCCTTGATGATGTTAGAGGTAGAGTTTTGGCTACTAAACCTCTCCCCAACCTCAAATCTGTGTTTGCTGAAATCAAACATGAGGAAAGCAGGAGAAAAGTAACGATGCAAAGCAACCCTGCTGATCACCCTACTGATAGCTCAGCAATGTTGGTGGTCAGGAAGCCTGCTGAGGTTACTGAGACTTACAGGAACCCTACTGAGAAGACAGGAAAGTTGTTCTGTGACCACTGCAAACGCACAAATCACACCAAGGACACTTGCTGGAAACTACATGGTAAGCCTAATTCCTTTAAACCCTCCAAACCAACCAGGGAGAGTCAGGGCAGGCATGTCAGTGAAGAAGGGAACAAAGATACCATGTTGGATGCTCAGTTTGCTGCTTTCAAAGCCTTCATTGCTCAACAAAAGGAAGGTAGTTCTATCACTGACATAGCTACTCATGCTAAAACAGGTATATTCCACTCACCTCTCAGTAATGATACTTGGATTGTTGATTCTGGGCTTCATCCCATATGACTGGTAACAAGAGTCTCATATCTCGGTTTAGGCCTGCTATCAAACCCACAATATTAGGATTGCCGATGGATCTATCTCATGTGCACAAGGTTTTGGAAATGTTAAACTTACTTGATAAGATATACCTTCGTGATGTCCTATTTGTTCCTAAATTAGATCAGAACCTTATATCTCACAAGAGACTCACTAAAGACATAAATTGGACATCTTGTTTAATGACAATCGAGTGTATTTTCCAGATCTTTCTTCACAGAAGTGATTGGGAGAGCTAAAGCTCGCTCAGAGATTTGCTTATTGTCAACCTCTTTGAAGACAGAAGATTGAAGACCGAAATCGCCTCAATGACACTGCAACCAAACCTTAGACAATATCATGTTATGGCATTATAGGCTAGGTCATCCAAGTTTTGGTTATTTAAAGTCTTTAATTCTGAATTGTTTAAAGGATGTAACCTCATTGACCTTCAATGTGATATTTGTCGGTTTGCTAAACTTACTAAATCTGTGTATATTAAAATACCTTATTTACCTTCCACCCCTTTCACTTTGATTCATAGTGATGTCTGGGGACCCTCAAGAGTTAAAATTATAACAGGAAATAGGTGGTTTGTCACCTTCATAGATGACCACACCAGATCACACGGTCAAGCTTCGATGAAAGATAAATCAAGTTGGAACCATCTTCCAAGAATTCTATAACATGGTATCCACTCAATTTGACTCTAAGATTAAAATCTTAAAAGCAGATAATGCCCTGAATACTATGAGTCCAACCTCAAACCTTCCCGAATGATAAGGGAATTGTTCACACCAAGAGTTGTGTAGAGACACCTCAAAGAAAATGGGGTTGCTTGAGAGGAAGAACAGCACTTACTGAGATGGCTAGATCAGGTCATGTTCACCACACATGTGCCTAAATATATGTGGGGTGAAGCTATACTAACTGCCGCATACCTGATCAACGGGTTACCCAGCAGAGTGTTAGGATTCAAGACTCCCATTCAGACCTTACTGAGGAAGTCTATATGAATGTACCTCCTGGTTTTGGCAACACTCACACTCAAGGGAAAGTTTGCAAACTGAGGAAATCCCTATATGGCCTAAAGCAGTCCCCTCGAGCCTGGTTTGGAAAACTCACTACTGTGGTTAAAGCTGCTGGAAATCATCAATGCAACTCAGATCACACCATGTTTATAAAAATAACCAACCAGAAGAGATCTATTCTTATTGTCTATGTGGATGATATCATCCTTACTGGTGATGACCCTGCTGAGATCCAATAATTGAAGAACCTTCTGGCAAAAGTGTTTCAAGTTAAAGATATGGGATATCTCAAGTACTTCCTTGGCATGGAAATAGCCGTAAATGACCGGTATCTCGGTCTCACGAGGAGTAGTATGTCTTTGGACCTCATCAAGGAAACCGGCATGCTAGGATGCAAACTGTTGTATCTCCGTAGACCCCAAGAATCCACCGGTACATGGTAATGTTGTTTGTAAGAAAGGAACAATATCGAGAGACTTGTAGGAAACTTATCTATCTCTCTCATACAAGACCGATATTGCATATGAGAGTTAGCCTTGTCGGTCCAATTCATGCATTGCCCTACCGAGCACCATTGGGATGTCGTCTTCATGAATAATCGGATACTTGAAGTCCACTCGGCCGGGGCCTACACTTCACTAAGTCTACCGACAGATCGGTGAAGGTCTATCTTGATCTTGATCGGGCCGGTTGCCATATAGGCATGAAAGATCCACCACATGCTATTGCTCATATGTATGGGGTAATCTTGTCACTTGGAGAAGCAAGAAACAACCTCATCGTTCTGAGACGCAGCTGTCTTTGAAGCCGAACTCGAGGGCCTTTGGTTTTGGGCATTTGTGAAGCACTTATGGCTGAAAAGAGTCCCATCGACCTTCAAAGAGACCCTCTCAAAGAACCTGTCATACTCTGCTATGACAATAATTCAACTTTATGCATGGCAGAGGATCCAGTCCATCATGATAAAACCAAACATGTGGATATTGACAGACATTTCCTTAAAGAGAAGATTGATGCCAAGATCATTCAACTTCAGTATGTTCCCTCAGCAGACCAAAATGCTGATATTCTCACCAAGGCAATTCCACCGCTTATGTTTAGCAGATGTTAAGGGTGAATTTATACGATTTATAACACTATGTTTTATGATAATTTCCCCCATATTTGTATTAATTTGCATAAGAAACGCGTGTTTAATGGAAATATTGAGTAAATGATATTTTAGATGAGTTAATCGCAAAATAAGTTGATTTATATGTTTTAATTGTGGTTTTATGATTATTTGGGCATTATTACATTTTGTGATGTTTTTATGTGTTATAAAAAATTGCTTGATGCTCAAATGATGATCAAAAAGAGATAAGAGTCGAAATATATGATGATAAAAGAGATAATAAAGGAATTGACAAGAAGAAAAAGAGATAGAATCAAAGAAACCGAATTACGGTCATATTGGGTGGCGTCTGTGTCCCGTCCGGTGGGCGGGCGTCGATGAGACCGAACGAGCGTCCGGTTGAGGAAAGTTGATTCGGATGTTTGGGCCAAGTGGACGCTGGCCGAACGAGCGTGCCTGGTCGCGACTCGCCCGATTTGAAGTTCTATTGAAGAGTGGACGGGCGTTCAAGCAACCAGACGGGCGTCCGGTAGCCGACTTGTTTGAAACCGACTTTAAAATCTATAAATAGGCGGCCGTTTCTCAACCCAATACATACCATACACTCATTATTCAAAACCCTAAACCTAGGGGCGGGCTTTAGGCTGCGTTTTCTTCTTTTATTCCAGTTTTTATGCACTTTAGATCTAGATTAAACTAGTTACTTTTTATGTACTATTTCTGCAAATTCGAGTTGCTGAGGATGCTTAGAGGCTAAAAGCTTCATCAAACGAGTATTGTGAAGCCATCCAACGATTGTTGATTTCGTTTTCTTCGGTTGTACTGTGAGTTTTTATTTAAAGGTTGTTTCTTATTCATGTTTATTACGTTTAATTGCTTTTACATCGGAAGATATGCATGTGTGATTGTTTATTGTTGATGGAAATCTTAATAAACCCTAGATCATCATGAATAAGAATAGTAATTCGAATCTATCAAAACGGAAGTTAATAGGTTTAATTGCTAGATCATAATCATAAAGTTTACACCTTTGGTTAGAAAAAGCGTTAATCTTGCGTTGGAAGATAATAGATTAATAGATGAACTTTCTAAGGAATTAGGGTTCATGTTTAGATAAGGTGAATCACAGCCTAGATAAAACCACGATATAATCGAGATAGAAATCAATGCTTGTTGGATAGGTGGATCAACCTCGTTTGTTCGTTATAAACTTGATTTAAATCCTTAAAACTTGAATTTGTTTAGTTAGTTCACTTTTATTTGCATCTTAGATTAGTCTAGTTAAAGGTTCGCAACCCGTATTCTTCCTAGCTTTGGATTACATCCTCTGCCTAGTTTTATTTTCTGTTTTGTTTTGTTTTATTATTGCTTAGTTTAGTAATCGTGACATAGGTTAGTTAGTTAAACAAAAACTAGGGTTAGCAATCGCCGCCTCCCGTAAGATCGACCGGCATTAACCACTATTACTACGATCCTTATACTTGAGGTTAACCGGATTATTACTTGTTTGTTTTGTGTTAATAAAATCCGTGAACAAGTTTTTGGCGCCGTTGCCGGGGAACCGGACGGTTGTCTAGTTTTTGTTTTTCGTTTTTCTGTTTGTTTTTGTTTTTCCTGTTTTTATTCCGTTTTAATTTCTTGTTTTAGTTGATAAACGTTTAGGTAATTAGTTAATTAGGGTTCTAGTTTAGTTTAGGGTTTTCTGTTTGTTTAGTTTCTTGTGATTAGTTCCCCTCTCTATCTCTTCTCTCTGTTTCTGTTTCTATTCTCTCGTTCTTCTTCTTTCATTATTTTCTTGCAAATTTTCTCGCTTGCTTCTAATTTTCCGCTACCAAACGGGCGTGCCTGGATATTGGGCGCCCGTCCACTGGAAAATTTCTAATCTGTTCTGTTTTCTTTCACTTAGACGAGCATCCATAAAATTTGGGCGCCCGTTCAAGTTTTTCAAGACCGACAGCGTTTGGGCAAACCGAACGCCCCGTCCCAAATTAAAGTTGAGCGAGCACGCCCGTCCAAGCCTTTGGGCGCCCGTCTGCTTTATCTTTCCTTAATAATCTTGTTTCCTTTCTTTTCTTTTCTTTTCTTTTCTTTAGGCTTTTAATTTTTAGTTTAGGCTTTTAAATTTCTTAGTTTTTAGGCTTCTTTTCACTTGTTTTTTGTCCGGTTTATGCAAACTCGGAGTCAAAAGGGACCGTTATTCTACACCCCTGACCCCGAGAGAACCGTAGTCCGGCCAAACAGGCGGATTTTCCGTTACGAGGTTCTCGCGCAGAAAACCGAGCAAGATCTTGAAGATCAATTAGCAAAGGAAATCACCGATTTTGTGATAATGGCCGCTAATAATAGACGCGTCGTTGGCGGACTCACGCCATGCCAGGCGAAGTCAAGGTCAACCCGGCTATTGTTATTCCAAACGCATTACCGCGACAAACCTTTGAGCTAAAGCCCGGACTTATCCGATGATGATGCAAAGATGCATCAATTTTTCATGGCTATCAATCGAGAGAATCCGCGATACCCACTTACATACGTTCTTAGAGATATGCGGTACTACACGCATCAAGGAGTAAGTGAGGATGCGATCAAGCTTAAACTATTTCCATTTTCTTTGAAAAGAGAGGCTAAAGAGTGGTACACCTCTCTCCTTTCCGAATCTATCACTACCTGGCGTAACTCGAAAGGAGTTCTTGAGTCAATATTTTCCACCTTCAAAGACGGCCCAAAGCTTAAATGAAATATTCACTTTCTATCGTAAAGAGAACGAATCTTTCTTCGAATGTTGGAAGAGATTCAAGTCTCTTCTCGAAAAGTGCCCCACCATGTTCGCCGCCACTTGGAAAGGCAAGTCAATACATTCTTCGATGGATTGACCGAGCTCACCAAGGGCATGGTCAATAGTTCTTCTGGTGGGCATTTCTGAAGAAAACACCTGAAGAGGGATGGGCATTGTTTGAGGACATTGCAAAGTACAAATACGCCCCCTCTTATCAAGCAATTCAAGCACCTCCTCCTCCCAAGGTTGAGGAAGTCAATTTGCAAAGTTTGATCGCCATGCTGCAGAAGCAGATGGCAACACCTCAGGTTTCAAATCCGATAAATCAAACTTCTTCTTTTCCCCGAAACTCTCGAGGTTCATCTTGTGAAAATTGTTATCCGACCGCCATATGAATGGCCAGTGTCAATTTAATTCCCCTGTACCTTATCAAGTTAATGATGTTCATGATTACGACAAGACAATCCATCCACATGTCGAAATTGTGACGAGGTGGGGCACACTTCTAGATTCTGTCCTATGAACGGACAGAATGCTGAAGTGAATGCATTCTATGGCCAGAACAATCAAAGGTTCAATCAGTCTTCGGGCCAGAACAATTTTCAAAACCAAGGGTTTAATCCATCTTCGAATTTTAATCCTAATTCGAATTTTAATTCGAATCAAAATTTCAATAGAAACTCTGGTTTTAATTAGAACCAGAACTCAAATTTTTCCAATCCTACTCGGAGGATAAATCGAATTGGCCTTCCAATTCAAATCCTGCATCCCAAAGTCGGCCTAACTTGAATTTTATGCTCAAAATTTCCAAAACTCTCAAAGCCCCCCCAGCCTAACAATCTTGAAGCTAAGTTGGAGGAGCAAAGTAGATCAATGAAGAATCTTGAGAGACAAATTGGGCAACCGGTCGAACAGCTTAACTTCTAGACCCCAGTGGCGGTTGCTGGGCCACCGAGAAGAATCCAAAAGGAGGTCAAGTTGCTCAGTGACTTGAACAAAGGCCCATGTATCTTGACCTCGTGCCATCAATTCAATACAAGAAAGAGGAGGCCGGTGCAATGAACTGGTAAAGCGGTACTCAAGTTAGCGGTCCTTCCCATCGTGAAAACCACTAGCCCCTCCTCGCCATTGATAAGGCGAGGAGGAAAGTGAGCACCTACACTCCCCTCAATCGCAAAGAAAAGACTCAGTGGTCAACCCCGAGAGGTGAAAGAGATGGAGATCCTCAAGTGGTTGATCCTCGAGGACCGAAAAGCAAGTGGAAGTCGGGAGGTGATCCCCGCCTACAAAGAAATCTAAAAAAGCTGTTCGTTGGAAGGATCTGGAGGATAAAGCTGTAAATGCATCTTCAAAGAAAGTCTTTTCTGAGAACGATCTGAAAAAGCTTCCATTTCCACCACGGAAGAGAAACATTCCCTTGATTGAGGACAAAAAGTACGAGAAGGTCTTGAACCTTTTGAAAAATACTCGGAAAATCTTCCACTATCGGATGTCTTGGTTGAGATGCCTAAGTATACAAAATTCATCAAGGATGTTGTGTCTTCGAAAAGAAGTTAGCGAGCATGGAAAGGCAAATTGGTGAGGATTGCTCCATGATTAATTATGAAGACTTACCAATTAAAAGAGGTGACCCTCAGCAAGTTCGTACTTACAGATTAATGGGAGGTCTAGTCTTCCCTAATTCCTTGTGTGATCTAGGTGCCTCTATAAGTCTTATGTCAATGTCTGTATGCAAACAGCTCGGTTTACAAGGCCTTCAAGAACCCACTACTATGAGTTTGCAATTCACGGATAGATCTTCTAAGAAAGCTTCAGGGATCCTGAAAGACATTTTGGTTCAGATTGATAGATTTACCTTTCCAGTCGATTGGTATGTCTTAGATATGGAGAAAGATGAAAACGTCCCCCTGATTCTTGGAAGACCTTTCTTATCTACAGCTAGAGCCCTTATCGATTGCGATGGTGGGCAAGTGACTATCCGAGTTGGTGACCAAGAGGTGAGTTACAATGTCTTAAAGTCCATTCAAGTACCCTCTGGCCCTCCAACCGGCTTTTCCATTGATTATATGACGGATGATTTCACCGATTATATGGATAAGCAAGTCATGGTCAGAAAGTTTGAATATGAGCGATTGGTTGATAATTTAAATACTCATGGTGTGGTAAATCTAGACCAATTAGCAGCTGATTTTGAGGAAGAATTGTTGGAAGGAGAAGCTTTGGCAGTGGGACCACAGAGTAAACTCAGTGATATTGAGTTGAAAAGTGGTGATCTCAAGTCGAGTTTAGAAGACCCCCCTGCAGATTTGGTGTTGAAGCCGTTGCCTAAACATCTTAAGTATGTGTTTTTAAGAGAAGGTGACAAGCTTCCATTGATTATATCTGCCAAGCTGTCTCGACTAGAAGAAATGAAATTAATCCACGTCTTGAAGAAAAATGAAAAAGCCTTTGGATGGCAAGTGGGAGATATCAGAGGGATATCTCCGGACATCTGTATGCATAAGATCAAGACAAATGAGGGTGCGAAATGCGTTAGATGACCCCCCAGGAGGCTCAACCTCATATCAGGAAGTCATTAAAAAGGAAATCATCAAACTGGCTTTGGACATGGGAATCATCTATGCCATCGATGATAGTGAATGGGTTTCCCAACTCAAGTAGTTCCCAAGAAAGGTGGAATTACTATTGAGAAGAATGAGAAGGGCGAGGAAATAGCATTGAGACTTGTCACCAAGTTACGAGTCTCAGACGACTATCGAAAGCTCAATGAAGTCACAATGAAATATCACTTTCCCTTCCATTCATTGATCGGATGCTTGAGCGATCGGCGGGCACGCGTTCTCATCAAGCTTCTGGATGGATATTCGTGATACTTCCAAATACCCATAGATCCAAATGACCAAGAAAAGACCACTTTTACCGCGCCTTACGGTACGTTAAACTTACAAAGCGGATGCCATTTGGTCTCTGCAATGCCCCGCCTACATTTCAAAGATGTATCTTCGCTATCTTCGACGGGCTTGTAGAAAAGTGTATGGAGATTTTATGGACGATTTTTCGGTTTTTGGTCGATCTTTTGATGATTGCCTTGACAATCTTGATCAAGTGTTATCCAGATGTGTGGAAAAGAACTTAGTACTTAATTGGGAAAAATGCCATTTCATGGTTGATGAAGGAATAGTTCTTGGCCACAAAATCTCCGCCAAGGGTATAGAAGTTGACAGGGCAAAAGTGGAAGCTATCGAGAAGATGAGCTATCCTAAGAATGTGCGTGAAGTTAGAGGCTTTCTTGGGCATGTCGGTTTCTACAGAAGATTCATTCAAGACTTCTCCAAGATAGCCAAGCCCTCGCCTACTTTACTCAAGGAAGACGTTGAGTTTAATTTTGATGAGAGCCGCAAGCAAGCGTTTGAGAGCTTAAGGATCGTTTAATATATGCTCCAATTCTTATATCGCTCGATTTGGAACCTACCTTTTGAGCTTATGTGCGGCGATCGAACTATCTTTGTTGGTGCCGTTTCTAGGACAAAAGATCAAAGGGAAGTTCCAGCCTATCTATTACGCCAGTCACACATTGAACCCCTCTCAAGTTAACTATACCACTACTGAAAAGGAACTTTTGGCCGTAGTCTTTGCTATGGACAAGTTCCGTAGTTACTTGTTAGGAGCTCAAGTGATTGTGTGGATCGATCACGCCGCTTATGGTATCTCGATGACTAAGAAAGAAGCCAAACCGCCGCTCTACTGCGTTGGATACTGACCCTACAAGAGTTTGGCGTTCAAATTAAGGACAAAAAGGGCAGTGAGAACGTAGTAGCTGATCATGTTTCTAGAATGTTGAGTGAGGAAAATGATGATCCAGATGATATCGATCTTTACTTTCCTCTGAGAACATTATGCTAATAGACGGTTGCCCTCCTGATGTTTCATGGTATTCTTCCATTGTGAATTACCTTCATGCCTGATATCTCGATCTGGAAATGTCTTATCAAGAGAAGAAAAAGTTCTTCTCTGATTTAAAATCTTCGTTTAGGATGAACCTTATCTTTTTTAAGATCTCAGAAAGATGGTTTGCTTAGAAGATGTGTTCTGAATCCGAGCAACGGGATATTATTGAACAATGCCACGGTGGACCCACCCGGAGGTCACTTTGGTCCGTGGAAAACCGTTGCTAAGATCTTCCAATCCGGTTTCTATTGGCCGACGATCTTTAAGGACACGTAAGCTTTCAGAAAGCTTGTGATAGATGCCAAAGAACCGGTACTCGACGAGGCGTTTTTGACATGCCTTTGAAACCCATCCTAGAATGCGAGGTTTTGATGTCTGGGTATCGATTTTATGGGACCATTCCCATCATCTTGCGGTAACAAATACATCTTAGTCTGCGTGAGACTACGTGTCTAAATGGGTGGAGGCTCAAGCCACTCCTCACAATGATCATAAGACGGTAATGAAATTTCTTAAGAAAACATCTTCGTGAGGTTTGGATGTCCACGTGCCTTGATCGAGTGATGAAGGGGATCGCACTTCCTCGCAACCGACCCACAGAAAAAGTCCTTGAAAAGTATGGTGTTCGCTACAAAACCGGCACACCATATCATCCGATGACTAGTGGTCGAGGTTGAAAGGAGCAACCAAAGTATCAAGAAAATCTGGAAAAAACGATGCATGATCATAGAAAAGACTGAGTTTGAAGTTGGATAATGTACTTTGGGCATACTGAATCGCTTATAAAACCCCTATGGGTACATCTCCATATCAAATGGTCTATGGAAAGCCATGTCATCTCACTCGTCGAGTTAGAGCATAGAGCTTATTGGGCTACAAAGTTTCGAACTTTGATTCCCAATCTTGTGGAAAACATCGATCGCAGCAGCTCTAGTACGAGCCGGATTTATTCGCACTCCAGTGCCTATGAAAGTGCCAGGATTAGTAAAGATAGGATGAAGCTACTCCACGATGCTAAGATTAAGAAGAGAGAATTTCAAATCGGCGAACAAGTTCTTCTATACAATTCTAGGTTACATTTGTTTCCTGGGAAGTTGAGGACACGTTGGTCAGGCCCCTTCGAGATTCTCCAAATCATTCCTGGAGGCGTTCTAGAACTTCATGGTTATAGTGGTGACCCGTTTCGAGTGAATGGCCAAAGGTGCAAGCACTATATTGGTGAACCTAAAGAGAAACCTTTGAATGTCTGTTGCCTCGATATCCTCGGGTGTGGTGCTACGGAAGTCGAAGAATTCGACGAGTTTTCACCTAACCTGTTTTCAGAGGATGGCGGTAGTGATCATTCTGAAGAAGTTCTAGCTGGTAGTTGGGATATGGAAGAGTTGGAGAGGGAGCGTCAACTGAAAAGTCATCAGAAGAATCGGAAGAGGAAGAAGTCAACCATGGGGAAGTTTAAGCGTATTTGGAAAGCTATTAAAGATTTCACCCCATGTGTGAGATGCTGTTTCTGCAGCCACACTACTGATCAGAGCTTACACGAGGTAGTGGCTGGCAGAAAAGTCAAATGGCCTGATCCAGCCGAGCTTTAAACGGTGTCGAGCTAACGACATTAACCAAAAAGCGCCACTGGGGGCAACCTAGATATCGTTCTTTTAGTTATTCTTGTTTTTATGCTTTGGTAGTTTTAGTATTTACGCTTTAGTTTATTAAGTTTTAGCCTACTAAGTTTTGCTTTTGTTTATATCTCATGGCTTAGTGTGCTCTCTGATATGGATTTCGGTGTTCACCCAGAGGAGTTACCTTTCCTTAGAAAGATTCCACTAATCACCGTAGATGACGGACCGGGAGGAACCATCGTTTGCACGTAGACTTTGACATTAGTATCCGCGTCAAGACTGTCACCTATGTTCTTATCGTTCCCATTGTTCGGGAGGTGGAGACTTTACTATCGAGGAGTTACAGCAGCAGCTCTAGGCCGTCCCTTACACGATCCTCAATGATCCGACATCGACAGATTTTAGCGCTAGTCTTTGCAAAGTCGAACATTTTCGAGGTGTTGATGTAATTGGTGAGGATTGGGGTTTGCGGATGAATATGATTTCCTCCGGCGATTGACATGCTCCGCCCGTCTTATCCGAGTTATAGATTGGTCGGCCATTTACGATGACTAAGCGTTTTAAGTTGTTTCGTCGAGCAAACGACGTAAAACAAAAGCGCTTGGTGGAAGGCAACCAATGCTTTCTATTTGTTTTTATTTATTTTTCTAGTAATTTTATGTACTTCGCTTGGTTTTATTTGTATTTTTGAAGTTTTATTTAAGTTTAATAAGAAAGTGCAATTTTAAATTTGAGTTGTATGGAAATTTTATAATTTTTGCACTTATCTTGATTGGACGCCCGTCCGTAACTCGGGCGCCCGTCCGCCATGACCAATTTTTGGACGAAGCGTCCACTAAGCCTGGACGCCCGTCTGATTTATTCCTCCAATCTCAGATGTAATTTAAACTCTTGGGCGAAGCGTTTACTAAATCGGGCGCCCGTCCGCTTCATCTGATTTCCCGTGGGCGCCCGTCCTCCGAGTTGGACGAGCGTCCCAACCTCTCGTCTATATATACCCTTCTTCGAGTGAACCTTCACTTTTCGAAATTTTCAAAAGCAAAAGCGGTTTCTCTCCTCCTTTTGCCCTAAAATCGTCAATTCAAACCATTTCGAGCGATTCGAAGTGCTACAGAGCGCCTTGATCCTCTCTCTTTGATTTTCATAACCAAATCCCCCAACACACAATATTTTTGGAGAATCAGACCCCATTGAAGTCCGACTTTTTGGAAGAAAAATTCGATTTTGGAGGTCATTTTTGTGTTGTTTGGACTGCTTTTCACCTCGATCAACATCTACTCACCTTGCTTGGTAAGTTAGTAACAACTTTTCTAGTTTTTATTCACGTTTTTGCGAGTTCGATCTTTGGGTCGACTCGTTCACTTGAATATCATCTTAATTCGTTTTTTTTTTTCCTGGTTTTGTGTTTCTTTCTGCTCTGTTATGGTGATGTGGTGTTGTGATGATGGTGAATGGGTTGTTTGATGTTTATTATGGTTGTGGTTGTGGTTTGGTTGCTTTGAAATCCCGCTTTGGATGTTAAACGGGTATCTTGTTGTGAATTGGGGTTGTTTTGGCTTAGTCTAGGCTTGAAAATGGTTCATAAGAAAGCAGTCGTGAAAAGGCATGGTAAGGAAGTGGCCCGGGAGGCGGTGAAAAAGCGGAAAGAGTTTGATCCTACCTTTGTTGATCCTAACCGGGGTGTGAGTATTCGGGAGCAACCCCCTAGAGCCACCCAAACTAGGGCAACCTTAAGAGATGAGCCAACCTCGGACTCTGAGACGGATGATGATGTTCCATTGGTGAGGATGCCTAGAGCTCAGAAAGGAGGAGCCTCGTCTAGGGTTGAAGAGGTTGTGGAAGCACCACGGGAGGATGAACCGGTTGAACTCTGGGCTGCTCCACCTAAAAAGAAAGCCAAAATCGTACTTCTATGCCTTTGCCTCGTAGATTCGTGAACCCTAGAGCTCACGATGCGTATAAACAACACTATTTCTCGAGGACGATGTTGATAGAAAGGGCTACGTTGGCAGCTAAGGTTGATTCCGGGTTTATCAAGCTTTTAAGGGATCGGAAATGGGACGCCTTGATGACGATTCCAACTACCCCGGTCAATAGTTCCTTGGTTCGGGAATTTTATGCCAATTGTTCAGAAACCGACTTGGAAACAAAGGTAGTTGTGGTTCGAGGGGTCCAAGTTCCGTTTACACCGGAGGTGATCAATGCGAAGTATGGGTTGGCGACTTTTCGAGGTCGAGATTATAAGGAGGAGATTGTACATAGGCGAGTTTGGGGCAGGACCACTTTGGGAGTTGAGATTGAGAGTTTGCCCGGATGTCGCTGGACATTGAGACCGGGAGGAGACCGGAAGGAGTTGGTTACCACGACCTGGACGGAGGATTGGAAGGTCCAATGTCGATTTATTCAGAGTCGGTTGTTGCCTAAGAACAACTTGACATATTTTCATATTGGTGACCTAGGCATGTTGTATGCGTTGACTTTTGGCTTGAATGTGGATGTGGGACAAGCTTTGTATGATGAGGTGGCTATTAACCAGAAGGTTTACACACGGAGCTTGATCGTCCCTCACCTTATCCACAGTTTGTGTATCGATGCCGGTGTTCCTGAGTATGGGGCCGATCACAAACCGAAGAATCCGAGGCCTATACAGAGAGAGAATGGTAAGCCTTCGGGTCAGTCTGAGTCAGGGGCACCGCATGAGCCTGGTACGTCATCAGCACCGCCTCGAGCGTCCTCACTTCCTACTTCATCTCCTTCGGTCCGGATGCGGCTAAGTATGGGCAATAGTATACGGGACTGGCTGGAGGACATCAAGACGCGTCTAAAACAATATTTTGTCGATTCTGCGGTGTATCGGTGAAGGCGGCGCCGCTGGGGACGCCGAGTTTTCGATCCGGCGTTATTGATTACCATTTTTCTGACGAGATCGAGCAGGCCATCGCGGATGTTTTGGAGAAATCTGAGTCTTCTTCAGATGAGGAGCAGCCTGGCTCGGCAGACAGGACTACGGCCCCACCTTCTGGACCCTCCTCTGATCCTCCAGCTGACGATTCTGCGGCGCCAAGTCAACCTTGATCTTCTTTGTCTATTTTTTATGTTGGATGTTTTGTATTGACATTTTTACTTATATGATTCGTTGTAATTTTGATATTGCTACTATTTATTTTCGATGGATCATGTAAGCCATAAGGCACCCGTACTTTCATTTCTGCTGTGTTTATACTTTTTGGATGTATTGGATGCTTTACCTTTTGATTTCTCCTCATTTTTGATATCTCTTTTCATTTTAGTATAATCCCCCGTTTTCCCCGAGATGTTTCCGTGTCTGTCCAGTCGTGCAGGTATCTTTTTAGCGGTTTTGTCGAGCTACATTATACGGTTACGAGTTCTCCGTAGGCTCCGGCCTGACCGACGTTTTGAGTAACGCTTGCAATTAGCTAAGTCTTTTATCTTTTCTTTCATTCTGCGCAACATGAGGACATGTTGATTTTTTAAGTGTGGGGAGGAATGTTCGATCACGTGATCTACACATTGGCTTAATTCGATCGTTTACATGCGAAATGAGCTAAAAATGAGCTGGATTTTTCAAAATTTCTCGACATTTTTTTGTTTTTGTTTTGTCCCGAGTAAGCAAGACATAATCTTTGTTCGTTATTTTTATAGTCAATTGAGCTATATATCATATGTTTGATAAGTTAGTTGTTTCACCTGAGATCTATTCTTCACGTGCCATAGTAAATGATGAGCTAATTTATAAAGTTATACCCCTTTTGGACGAGTGATTTTTGATTTTCTTATAAGTCATGTGCTTAGTGCTACGTATATATCTTGAGATTTATGATAGTTTGTATTTAGATCCGAAGTATGATATACTGTGAATATCTAAGGTTTGAATGTGATAAGTAACACGTAACTTAATGTCAAATGAAAAAGTTGAAAAGTAAAGTTGAAGTAATTGGGTGTGTCGAAAGCTAGTCGATGATTGGAGTGCGATAGGGCATTATCTCGAAATGTCCTATACCACTATGATGACCAAAAGCTCACGACAGTCGGAAGAAGCTGCCTTATGATTGGAGTAAGGTAGGGTATATCTCGAATATCCTATTCTGCTATGACAGGGCAAGAGCTCATTCTGATGTGTGTTTAAAAAGTGGAAAAAGTTAAATCAACTTGCAACAAGAAGTGTCATGAAATGTATATAAGACTAAGTTATCGTCTATCTTATCCCCAGTAGAAACTGATAGATATGTTGTAGGGATTATCCTCTGAGTATTTCAGAAAGGGCCTGGATATATTCGATCATCTTTCTCGGGATACTTTACGTTATGCACCTTATGAGTGTCATTTATTGCTAGTCTACGAGGGGGTATTAGCTAGTTTTGCTTTGAGTTTCTCAAGTTTGGATTTAGTGGAAGTTTATTATGGCTATGCACACACACTGGTGAACTCCTGATTCATTGGATACGTGTTATATATGTTTAGATGTCTATCTTTTCTCGAGCCTTTATCTTTGTTTTGTTTTGCTCGGGACGAGCAAAAGCTAAGTGTGGGGGAGTTGTTAAGGGTGAATTTATACGATTTATAACACTATGTTTTATGATAATTTCCCCCATATTTGTATTAATTTGCATAAGAAACGCGTGTTTAATGGAAATATTGAGTAAATGATATTTTAGATGAGTTAATCGCAAAATAGGTTGATTTATATGTTTTAATTGTGGTTTTATGATTATTTGGGCATTATTACATTTTGTGATGTTTTTATGTGTTATAGGTGTGTGCTTGATGCTCAAATGATGATCAAAAAGAGATAAGAGTCGAAATATATGATGATAAAAGAGATAATGAAGGAATTGACAAGAAGAAAAAGAGATAGAGATCAAGAAATCGAAATTCAGTCATATTGGGTCAAGGCGTCCGTGTCCCGTCCAGTGGGCGGGCGTCGATGAGACCCGAACGCAGCGTCGGTTGAGGAAAGTTGATTCGAGGATGTTTGGGCCAAGTGAAGTGACGCCCGGTGAACGAGCGTCTGGTCATGACTCGGCCCGATTTGAAGTTCTATTGAAGAGTGGACGGGCGTTCAAGCAACCAGGGCAGGCGTCTGTAGCCGACTTCTTTGAAACCGACTTTAAAATCTATAAATAGGCGGTTTGTTTCTCAACCCAATACATACCATACACTCATTATTCAAAACCCTAAACCTTGGGGCGGCTTTAGGCTGCGTTTTTCTTCTTTTATTCCAGTTTTTATGCACTTTAGATCTAGATTAAACTAGTTACTTTTTATGTACTATTTCTGCAAATTCGAGTTGCTGAGGATGCTTAGAGGCTAAAAGCTTCATCAAACGAGTATTGTGAAGCCATCCAACGATTGTTGATTTCGTTTTCTTCGGTTGTACTGTGAGTTTTTATTTAAAGGTTGTTTCTTATTCATGTTTATTACGTTTAATTGCTTTTACATCGGAAGATATGCATGTGTGATTGTTTATTGTTGATGGAAATCTTAATAAACCTAGATCATCATGAATAAGAATAGTAATTCGAATCTATCATAACGGAAGTTAATAGGTTTAATTGCTAGATCATAATCATAAAGTTTACACCTTTGGTTAGAAAAAGCGTTAATCTTGCGTTGGAAGATAATAGATTAATAGATGAACTTTCTAAGGAATTAGGGTTCATGTTTAGATAAGGTGAATCACGACTAGATAAAAACCACAGATAATCGAGATAGAAATCAATGCTTGTTGGATAGGTGGATCAACCTCGTTTGTTCGTTATAAACTTGATTTAAATCCTTAAAACTTGAATTTGTTTAGTTAGTTCACTTTTATTTGCATCTTAGATTAGTCTAGTTAAAGGTTCGCAACCCGTATTCTTCCTAGCTTTGGATTACATCCTCTGTCTAGTTTTATTTTCTGTTTTGTTTTGTTTTATTCAATTGCTTAGTTTAGTAATCGTGACATAGGTTAGTTAGTTAAACAAAAACTAGGGTTAGTAATCGCTTGCCTCCCGTAAGATCGACCCGGCATTAACCACTATTACTACGATCCTTATACTTGAGGTTAACCGGATTATTACTTGTTTGTTTTGTGTTAATAAAATCCGTGAACAGCAGACTGAGTAGCAAACTTGGCTGTATTGACATATACAACCCAGTTTGAGGGGGGTGGTGGAAATATTACGGTGTGGAAATATTACATTACATTAGTGTAACATATTAATTGTGAGACATATTAATTGTAAGACATATTAATTGTATTGTATAAACAATTAATTTGTCATAAAGTCATAAAGTAACTCTATTTTGTCTTATTAGGTAATAGACAACTCTAGCAATTAATACTAGCCGACTCTAGTAATTAATTGCTCTCTCCTAGCTTATACTCTACTAGGACCTTTCTCACTTACTTGTACCTATTTATACTCACTCTTTTATGATGAATAAACTAAGTTGAAGTTTACTCAAGTATTATTACTTTCTCAAACTCTCTTCAATATATATACTAGCCTAAGATCCATGCGATGCATATGGCCGGACAGGATAATATTACATTCGAATCAAATTATTCGGTGTATAAAAATATTGTGTTATGTTATAACATTTAGCTTGGAAGCGAAGAGTTTGGAAGGGCTTGACGTTGGTGAATATATAATCTCATCTTCCACAATTAAAACCAACTGAACGATCTCTTAGTTCATAGAGAATTTCATCAATTTAAAACACTGTTACACCCCTGAAAAACATGTTCGAAGCGTTTCAATTATAACACTCGCTCTAATACTATTTATATTCCAGAATTAGAACAATCGCGGTTATACTACCGTTTTCTATTCCAGCCATTTCTTTGCCCTTTCATACACTTTGTTCTATCCTAACTTTTATGTCGATACCAACATAAAATGAGGATGAAATATAAATACAGCCGGAATACTCTTCCGGTGAAATGATGTGAAAGAGATCTTAGCATGGAAAAAGTAGGGTCTCGTCTCACGGAAAAAAAAAAATCAAAACAAAAATGAAGACATCAACCTTTAATCCATTTTTCAAGAGAAAAAAAAACCTATCACCTAAAAACCACCTAAAAAGCATTCAACCAAAAACCAAATAAAATACTAACAAATGTTATTAAAAAATTATGTTCACCGAAAATATGATGCATAGAACAAATTTTGAACAGAAAACGGAGGCAAGATCTCGGACGAAAAAAATAGAGGGAAAAGTGTATACGACTTCTCTAAGCTGCAACAAAGTAAATAATAAATCCTTAACCTAAAAATCATAATGACTAATGGGAGATGAATAAAAAATCTACAGAATCTCCATCAGCACCAAAAGACGTTTTTGCGCTCCTTTACCAAAATTAATATACCCAAAACCAAAAGTAGAACTAAGATTGCAACCAAACCAAGTGTTCTACGAAGCACATGCAAAATGTTAGTATTGTTATATCCGTAGTATCTTATGCGTAATAAAATAAATAAACAGAGAGATAAGGAACAATTTATTTTATTGATTCTGAAAGAGATTACAAATACAGTATTGAAAAAACGAAATGAAAACAAAACAGTAAATGATATCTTTAAACAAACTGAGGCGAGAAGCTCTTTGTCCTTAAGACAAATTTACTCCGGCAAGTACCCTCGGTTTATGCAATTGTTTCCCAGGACTACTCAGTATACCTGTTCAGAAGAGAGATACTTCAACTCCTAGAACTACAAAGAACTCTTGCAGTGCTTCAGAAAAGTTCTTTGAACTTTTATGCAAAAATATGATATTTGTGTTGTATTTCTTGTGTGTCCATTTCCATTGCAATAGAGGACCTTTATATAAGGAAGAAAACATCAGGTAACTCCATCAGCCTTGAAGGAGGTGTATTGATGCCCATCAGTTGAAGGAGTTCCACTAATTCCCTTAACTCAATCAGTTGAGGTAATAAAGCAAAGCACTCCAATAACTCAGCAATAATGTCATCAGTCAGCAGATGAAGAGAAACACAATGCAACATTGTCCAAAAAATTAGTATTGCCTCAGGCCCACAATTCCCCAATTCCCCAAGCCCAACGGTCAACGGGCACGGGCACGGGCTGGCGGCGGCGCGCGCACGCATGTGACAATTTTAGCAAAACATCGTCTAACTAAAACCATTCTGAATCCTCTCACTTTCCTTGGAGCTTATACCTTTTATCTAACTTTCCCACTTAAATATTGAGAAAAAATTAGCACACTTTCCAATATGGGATTAAGGAAGTTGAACTTTTTAACTTCCAAGCTTCAACACTTCAACTTTTTCAACTAACCAACTTCAAGCCTTAATTTCTCAATCATCCGATATCTAAATTGAATGATTCAAAGACCTGTCTTCATCTACGTCACATGTAGATTTCAAAGTCATCATAAACTCTTGATAAATGATACAAGAGTCTAATCGAAACCGGCTCATAAAATGGTTGTAAAAATGATTAAAAAAATCATTTTAAAATGATTAAAAATCATTTTCCTTTTCCCCCAATTATCTCCAACAAGTACCAAATATAGTTGTTGCTACAAATTTAAGAGCAGTTGTTACAATATTCAAATCCCCAACCCCAACAATTAGCGAACAAAAAAGATGTGAAGCACAAAACTCCGTCACCCCAAAACATTCATAAAAATGTAAAAGGCATTAGAGTAAATCCTACCAGCATGTAAACTAAAAGCAGCAAGCACCAACAGCATGGGCATGGGAGATCCAAATCTGGATTCATGTCACTCATCCGATGTAGACCAAGCAAAGCCATGAAAATAGCTACATAAAAGAAATATAGCGGAGCGAAAATGATAAATTTCAGCAAGCAAAAAATTGAGAAACAATAGAATCTAGCTTACCAAAAAAAAACAACCACAGCCGGAGCAATAAATAAGTCAAAGGCTACACCAAAAAATACTTCTGCAAGGAGTAAAAATACTGGCAAAAAAGAAACCGAGGTAAACAACAATATAGAAACCCAAAACAGAATTAAATGTTTCATCATATCCCAAAAACAGAATTCATCGGAACTAAATGTTCCATCATATCCAAATACATAATTCATCATGGCAGCTACATTTTTCCTCTTATCAATTTATCATCTATCATTCACATCAAAAAGACGCCTCCAAATCAAAATATGCATGTGAATGATGAGCTTTCAATGTAACTTCGGAGGCCTAAACTTTCTAATTGGGCTTGGACTTATTCATCAAAGTTGTAGGTTTGAGACAAGCTTTCCAATGCATCTTGAATCATCTCAATCGTAGTTGTAGAAGTCCAGATATGATCAATACACTGAACTGGGCTTGCCAGCCCACATGTAGATAAATCGACAAAAAGTACTTGTCGATGAATCAACGGCCCAAAAGTCCCAAATCAACTGTAGGTCGGCTTATATGTGTATTTGACTCCTAATTAGCTTCTATGTCGGTTTAGATGCCGATATAAGGCAGGGAACATCATTGTCATTTCTAGTATTATTGAATAAAGCTTCGGTTTCCCTTTTTAATTTTGGGAGCAAATTCAATGTGATTCAACCATCAATTCGAGATCTAGATCTACATCGATGGCTGATTGTTTGATGTACTCAACTTATCTTTTGACTATGAATTATGTGTGTACATGTGATAACAAGCGTTACTTGTTTATTTTATTCGATGTATGATCTGTGCAGTAGTTAATCGAATCATGAATAGTTGATTAAGAACTCGGTCTATGTAGTATAGTTGATGTGTAATAAGCATAAAGTTGTGGTTCGGATCTCGTCTGTAAATTAATCGATAGGTCATACTGTAGATTAATCGTCAGCCTAGAACTGTCTGTGTCCGTTATTGTCTTGTTAATTCTGGATATCTGATTTATTTCTATTTGTGTAGTGAGTCATCAAATCTAGGCAAGATATCGTAGGTTGTTCCCAAGGACCCGTTCATGGTGACGGAATAGTTAGAAGGAGGGTATTTAGATAACTATAGGATCACCGAGTCTGTTCACGACGGGTGCCCTAGTGAGGTTTTCTTATCCTTATGATTGGGTGTTGGATCACTCTCCTTAGCTGGATAAGGAACTTTCATAGATTCCGTTAATGCATGTTTTTCTATTTTTCCTGAGTCTGTTATGATAGGCTTATAGGCATAACATAGTTCGTTCTGTTCACGGTGTGGTTTGAAATGTCAGAGGAGTGTAAACATTAATATACATGAATTAGTGTTTGTGTAAAACACGGAACATATATATACTAGACTGGGGGAGGTTAACTGATTCATGGTTTGATTAGCTCAAATTACGTAATAGTTAACTTGAATTACTTTCGTCTTTGTGTCCCAAAGCCTTCTTAGTTTTAGGGTTAGGACCTCTACCATGACAATCGGTCCAAGACCACTTTTGTGTTTCTAGATCCTAGTTAGGAAAATGTTTATTCGCAGTCTTATCTATGTGGGATCGACCTTGACTCGCATATGCTTTACTGTGGTTGACCTTGGTATTCTTGCTAGTATCAATGTCTTACACACGGTCAGTCCCAGTAGTCCTAATATATTAAGTGTAATACTGATCCAATAAAACATCAATAAACGAATCATTCTCTGTTAGATTTTGTTTATGTGATGGTATCAGAGCCTTATGGCTCAAGACACCAGTTCTAGCACCACTTTTGGTGCTCAACCACAACCTCCTATAGGCTGCACCTTCAACTAACCTAATGCATTACGGTTGCACCTTCAACTAACCTAATGCATGCTTCATCCATTGCTCAAACTACTCTAAGCTAACCCGATTTCATATTAATCATCTTTGGAAGATTGGATCTGGGTCATGAGACCCACGAATCTAGCTCCGCCTCCATTTCTTACTGCTTCATCACCAACAACCCCGTTTGGAGGTCATCTATCATATACTTCCACTGTCAAGCTTGACCGGTCCAACTATTTATTGTGGAAATCGACCATCATTCTGATTGTTCGTGGCCAAACACTAGATTCCATCTTTTGGGAACCAAACCTTGGCCACCGGAGTATATTGTCGGATCCAGTTCAGAAGTTGTCAAAAACCCAACTCCAGATGAATGGGTGATCGACAAATATCAACTCATGCTTGGATGACTGATGAGCACCATGACCAAACAAGCTTTGATTATCCTTTCACATTTTATGGATTTATTGATGCTGACCGGGGTTGTGATGTTAACATAGAAGATTTGCCGGTGCCTAATGTATTTTCCTTGCAGGATCTCTGGTATTATGTTCATCTAAGAAACAGTCTGTGGTATCTGATTCTACCGTAGAATCTTAATATAGAGTTGGAAAATGCATCAGCTGAAGTTCAATGGCTTAAAAGTATTTTGTCTGAGTTGTAGATTTCTATTGTTGGCAAGCCAGCCTTATGGTGTGATATCATATATATGCGGAATCCAGGTCCTACAATCCGGTCTTTCATTCCAGAACTAAGCATATAAAGTTGGATGTTCACTCTGTACGAGATCAAATGCTACAAGGGAAACTTACTGGCTACCATGTCCATTATGTTAGATATTTTTCATAAATAAATATTTTGATTATCGGTTGCATACTAGTTGCCGTACGAATTAATGTTATCGCAACGAATGGGGGGATATGCATTTTCGGATTTTCAGATACATGAATTTTCAGATTCATGCATCTACGAATGGATGCAATTCAAAAATCCAAGAATTGCATGCTTTTGTCCGAACTGATATGAACCTACCATTTTATGTAAGAAGTATCTCCATTCGTTTATGGGGTACCTTCAACCTATAAAGGCACAAGCATGCAAACGATTTCAGTCTTAAGTTTGAAAGCATCATCAGACCAAAAACTTGAGTTTCTCGAGTTTGATTCAAACAAGTCACTGTTTGAATCAAACACCTCCATTATATCCTGAGAGAGATTTTCGTTTGAATCCCTAAGTGACAAATCGTGTGGGACGAAACATCTCTTAAAATACAATGTTCTTATGTGCCTTGGAGTTTCTTCTAGTCTATTAAATTCTTAAGTTTCCATTTTCTACAACGCATTCATGTGACCAAATTTGCTGATGCTTTAACCAAGCCTCTTGGCAACAACCAAATTTCAAAGATCCTTGAAGCAAACTCAATGTGATTTCTCTCTCATTTTCGTTTGCGGCAATGATTCTTACAAGCAAATAATTTTCAATGAAATGAAATATGTATAATAATAATAATAATAATAATAATAATAATAATAATAAGAGGCTCTAAATTTTTTTTTTCCTTAAAAGCAGATGTTCATCATTTCAATTGCTAATCTCTCCATCATGAGAGCTTCCACTTTTGCGCAACACTGCATCTTCACAGTTGCTTTCCCTGCATTTATTTCGTTTATTATGGGAAGGGAAAATGATTAAAGCACATAAAAGCTTATAACCCTACAATAAAGGCACCGAAATGTAAAATATATGACTGAAAATTTTTCGATCCTAAAATTCTTTTTTATTTATAACACTGGTAATGAAAATATGTGGTCAAAAACAAATCTGGTTACACTTGTTGTGCAATATTTCTGTGCCTAAATTAATCATCATCCTATGCGGAACTAATCGACTTTATATATATATATATATATATTAGTCAATTCAAGTTGTAAAGATTATAAAACAAAAAATGAAAAAAAAAAAGAAAGAAAAGGGTTGGCATATATACCATAGGAGCTGGAAGAATGATCAATAGGTAAAGGCATCTTTTTGATCAAGGGACAAGAGGAGGATGAGGATGGTAGTAGTGGAAGAAGTGGAAGGTTCTGGCAGTTGCAAATTTCAATCATGTAACCATCAGGATCATGGAAGAAAAGTTGATCAACTGTTATTCCTCCTTCCTTTACCACTGCTGTAACATACTCTATTTTCATCTCTTCCAATTTCTGCATTATTAATTCCATATTTGTGCATTGGAAAGAGATGTGGTTGTCTTTTGGATTTATCCTTTTCTTTCCCTTAATCTTCCCTCCTCCAGCTGGAATATTGTCTGCTTCCAGTAAATGGATCCCAATCCCATGATTAAATAACCTGCATGTGTGAAAGTGAAAGTGAAGGGGAAACCATCCTCAGGGTTAATTGACCTTGATATATATAATAAGGGGGTTTTAAAGACACCCTTGTTTTTACTTCTGGCACGGTGGCACCCATTATTTGATTTTTTTTTTTTGATGAAAAAAATAGTCAGTGGCACTGACGTTGATATTGAAACACCACTCTTCAAAAACGAAAGTCAGTGAACTGACGTTTTTAAGTTATGACACTTTTATAACGTAAACATCGGTGCCACTCATGACTTTCATTTTTGAACACTAACGTCAGTGGTTTTCAATAGCAACGTCACCGTTCATTAAAAATAATCGTGGTGTCGGAAGTAAAAACATGGATGCCTTAATTTAAAACCCCCTAAAATAATTAATTCTATATATATACACACGAAATGAAATTCTACGTAGAACTCAATAAGATAGTCATTGTCTCGAGTAGAGTAGACTCGTAGAGTAATTAAACGAACAAAGCTGCTTTTAAAAACACTCATGTTCGGCTCTTTAGAGTTTGTAATAAATCGTTCGTTTGCTTAGGTTAACAAACAAGACTTGAAAAATATTATAAAATCGTTTCATAAATAAACAAACACAGGATTGCCTCGCAAATGTTCAATTATGTTTATTAAGTGCATACATTATGCATGACTCTACATACAAATTTAAAAGAGAAGAAGCTATCGCCTTTCTCAATTCAATAAAATCCACTAATATATGTAGTATACATCTTGTTTGCCCTCCCTTAATTTTTTATTTGTCTCTTTAAAAGATTTCTTGCTCTCATCGCCTAGAGATTCTGTCCGCTATTTGAGTGTGTGTATATATATATATATATATATATATATATATATATATATATATATATATATATATATAAATCATGTACAATATATGACTCATCTTATGACTGTATATTTAACGACATACGGTAGTGATACATCCACTACTCTTTCAAACACAACATCTTACAAAACACAATCAACACCACATATTCTGTTGGGCCCATCATAAAAAATCATTGATCACTTTAATCAAGGGCTACGAATTAGTATAGATTTTTTCCGGTAGAATTATTTGAATCCACAAAATCCATAATAATAAGTATTTGAATTATTATAAGGTGTGTCCCAATCATTTGTACGTATGCTATGCATGTGCTGCCTAATTCAACATAAAAGCCATGTGGAAAGAAAGTCCATGTTGCAACTACCTTATAAATGCATATATAAATTAATGATACATCCTTTCAAAAAATAAATAAATAAATTATACAAGACGAAATGATTGTGCCTCTAATAGAAAAAAATATGTGTTACAACCATTATTTAGATTGTTGATCATGGTATAAAACTTAATAATCATTATGCAACTACATGCTCATAATCAAATATGAAAAACAAATTATGTCGTTTGTTGTGGCTGAGTGATTATATATGCTTTTATCTTTACTCGCCCATATATAATCAATCATTAGTGATCATTTTATACTATATATCTTGATTTCAAGATCGTATCTAATTTTTGAAATTACGATCTCGCATCTACATGCATATTTTAAGTGTCGGGTGTGTATCGTATCGGATACGAGATATGTCACCAGACAGAATTATCGGTGCATCTAGGGGCGAAGACACACATACAACAATGAGGTCCACGGACCCCACTTGAAACAAAAAGAAAAAAAACAGATAAGACATCTAAAAATCATGCACTGTTGAAAAGATAAATTACTTAAAAAAATATTTGTGCACCCGCTGAATTTTTTCTCATGGCTCCGCGCCTCTACCATTGCGTGCATCATAGATTTTGACGGCCATGTTATGACAATTGATCAATATTGGTACAAACAAATAAACATATTCTTATATATATATATAATAAATTGATCAACCATTAAATGATGATTTCATTTGAAATTGTTGCTTGATTTTTTTATAAAAAAATTGAAATTGTATTATTTTTAAGAACTAACTGAAATTGTATTTAAGAATTATGTATTCCCCTCATTGGCCGAATAAAATCACTGACACACTAAGAAAGAAAAAAAATACCGACACAAAACATTGACGGCGAGGTAATTTACAGACACAAAACGGAAAGTTATTGTGTTGTGAGGAAATTTGTGGTGAAGTGACGGGTGAAACGATCGAACCAGCACGCTTTAATATCTGAGAATGAAAGTGTGTGGTGTCTTGTGCTGTCTCCATGCACGTGTGAAGACACTACATGTAATAATCTCCTACACAAAACATGCAATGCTTTGTTCGTCTTTTTCCGATTTTTATTTTGATTAATGTTTGAGGCAGAAATATAAGTTCGTTTGATTTTTTTGAGTTGGTTAAATTGCATATGTATTTGATTAAAAAGTTAAAATGATCTTCTTCTTTTTTTACTTTAACAGGGTTCGAACACCGTTCCATGTCAAGTTATAGTTTAGCTCATCATTAGACCGATGCACCTTATGTAAAAATTAAAATGATATTTGACTGTTATTAATGCAAGGTAGTGAAAATGGATGAGGATATAATAAATAGAAGGTAAAAGGAGAAAAATATAATAAATGCTTGATTGGGTTTCTAAATAAATTTATATTATTGGACAAAACTAAACATATTTACATTTTGGGACGGATGTAGTATCACAATACATTTTTATACCATTGATTTATCTGAGACTCATAAAAATCAATAGGTTTACATCATAATTAACGATGCAAAAATGTGTTGTAGTACTTTGTTGTAACCATTTTGTTGTGCCATTATCACTGCTCTTTTATTTTTATTTTTATTTGTCAAAGTTTACGTGACGTAGGAAAATGATACATGCATAACACATTTGGCCATAACATGTACCGTTACACATGATCTCACAATTGATTAAAATGCGGGACACATGATATGATTTAGGAGTAGAAATAGTGGCACAACAAAATCACAACAACATTGTGCACGACACACTTTGAGATCATTCATTATGATGTGAGCCTATTGAATCATATATTTACCATAAAAATCAATATTTTAAAAGTATGTTGTGGCATTTGTTGTGTATATTTTATTATTACACAAATGTTTCTCCAGATTTAGATTCCACCATAATTGATGATACCGGTATATGTCGTAACTAAATGTGTTTGAGCATATACAACTTGCCCACTGGGCACACCTTATTGCACAAGGGTCCATCTCTCTACTTTCATCTGTCTGCATACATCAATTTGGCTTCTTTTCTTTTCTTTTTTTTTTTTTTTTTTTTTTTTTTTCAATTTGACACTAAGATTAGTTTTCAGTAATATCAGTGACACTGACGTTATAGTTATTTTTGAAAATGAACGTCAGTAGCACTCACGCTCATTGTGTGGTGCCGCAAATAGAAAAAGAATACATTATAGTGTCGGAAGTAAATGAAAAAAAAATGTTGATAGTAAATACATGTTGTCGATATAAGCAGCATATAATTATGAGTTTTAAAGCACTCCTCAAAACGAAAAAAAAAAAAAAAAAAAAAAAACAAAACAAACAAACAAAACAAAACAAAACAAAACAAAAAAATTGTTTTAAAGCAGGAATTAAGTTGTAATGAAAGGTCAATTATTGAGATAATATAATTTGTATTAATAGACAGGGGTGGGCTTACCAAGCGCCTTGAAAATCGAAGGAAGAGGGCCTTTTGATGAGAACAAAACCCAACACTTGTTCATAAAACTCAACTGATCTGATCAATGATTTACACACAAATGATACATGGTTTAACGCCAATAACGGCGTCGTTTTCTTCTTCGCCTCGTTATTCCCATCATCTTCATTGATCACCATTAATGAAGAAGACGACGACGAAGAAGATGAAGATGAGAAGGAGAATGACCTTGTCAACAATGTCTCCTCCACCTCATCCACCTCCTGTATTTCCCCAACTACCATCTTGTTCATTCCCATAGCTTTTTGATAATAATATTAATAAATATAAATGATAAGAATATTAAAATATATATATAATATGAATGCCAAATATGGAGATATGTGTTGCTGGGTACTGTGTAGGACGATCGATGCACCTATATATAATAAGTTTGTCAAACTATATAAGTACAGTAAGGTCCTACTACTTTACAATTTACATATCACGTGTTTCATATTTATTTAATTCAATTTTTTTTTTGTTTTTAAATTTTGGAATTGGAATTGCATTATTGTGGTTTGGAAAGACAAATCACCGTGTAGGTCCTTCCATCTAAATGTAAAGTCAATGTTTTTATACACAAAAACATGCAAAGTGACTGTAGTCGTCGGTTGTGGACTCTGGAATTCTATTACAAACAAAAGGTCACATTTGATGAAATAATTGGAATGCCCTGTTTCATCAAGGGCGACTCTACGAACATCTGGGTGTTAGGCAGTTTGTAGGCCGAGGCCTTAGATTTAAAGCCGATACGAGGCAGAAGACAGTAGTGTCTTATTATGGGCTGAGGCAGACTCAATCAGCCCATTATTTTTATCATTACGACTTCTAATTTTTTTAGGGTGTTTTATTGGCATAATACCTTTTACAATCGGTATTCTTTTATTTCATTTACTGAAAAAATTACTTCGGACAACACAGTTATTTTTCATGAAAATAACGTCAGTGACACTGACATTACTTTCGAAAACTAAAGTAAGTGACACTGACGTTATAGTTATAAAAGTGTCACTAGTGCGTAACGTTATATTCACTGACGTTATTTTTGAAAAGAAACGCCGGTGGCATCGACGTTCATAATGTGACGCCGGAAGTAAAGAAAAGGAGTACATGTGTAGTGCAATAATTCCGGATTCAAAATGGATGAGCCAAGAAGAGGATGAAAAGAGAGGTAACAATATTGTTGTGCTTGATTCCAATTCATTTGATAATGTTATTTATCATTCCTTGAATAAGGATGCTGAATTTGTGCATATTGTGCAATAATTCTCTTAGGTTCATCATGAGCACTGATAAAGAGATCTATAATTCGTTAGGAGACACTTCGCTAATTAGAGCTAAGATGATATATTTATTCATGAGGAAAGTGAAGCTCCACGTGCTATTCTTGTCAATTTCATTGATATGTGGAAAAAGATTCAGAAGGATGCCTATCTTTGGTTTAGTCCTCCTTAAGAATAGTGTTCGTTGAAAATAGTCTAACTGAAAACTATAAATTCAAAATGCGTGTTTTCTTTTGTTTGATCCTTTTTCCTTGTTTAATGAATAAATAAAGGAAGAGAGTTGTCTTCTCGGTCTTTTATTGTTTTGTTTTTGTGTCTGTTTTGTTGTTTTAAAGATATTGCACAATTAGAAATTAAGGATTATGATGATAAGGAGTGATGCATTTGGAGATCATATTTAAGTTGGAAGTGAATTCGTGGAGTCATTATAGACAAAAGAGTTCGAATTTCATATGCTCAAACAAATCACACCTGAGTGTGACCCCTGTCACACTTGTGACGAAAATCGGAGGGAATTCTTGGGAATTATTGACGAGTTGATCACACCCTGGTGTGATCCTAATAAATTTTTTTCTTCTCTTACTCTTTCCCCCTTCTTCACCTTTCACTACAACTCCCTGTTGAGATAGTAGATTATATGTGGTGAAATACTATTGGTTCATGTGTTGTAATAGGTGTCACATTTGTATTGGTACACCTTTATGTTTGTTAAGCTACAAAATCTAGTCGTTAGATTTTGTGGTAATATATGATGTGTAAACCTTGACATTATCATTATGAAGTTATCTTCTATCTTGATATAGAATTCTATCTTTGTATCAGAGCCTGGCGGCCATGTCCACCGAAGGCCAGCCATCCACCGTCGGTGCAGCACCGACGGTATCATTTGTTCTCGATCCTCTTGCATTCCCACCGCTCACACATGCAGCAACTCCGATTCGGAGCACTATTCCCAGCTCAACAATGGTGTCTCGGTTCACTTTGATTCCGATCCAGATCACTGTGTCTTCCACAGTTAAATTTCCGGCCAACACTCCGACTCTTTCACAAGTGCATGTGTCTCTCCCACCATTTCTCACTTCTACCCTAAATTCTCATATGCCATCTCCACCGAACTTTCTTCTTTCACCTAAACCCATTCTTGGATCCAATCCCTCCCAGATTATCACTGTGAAACTGGATAGAAACAATTACTTACTCTGGCGCTACACCATTCTTCCTGTAATTCATGGTCACCGCCTCGAGGATCATCTCTTTGGCACAAATATACCACAGATGTATCACAGTTCAGCTCATAGCTCAGTTTTAGGCGTCAAAACTCTCTCTATGATGAATGGATGGCCATCGACAATCTTCTCCTTGGATGGCTTCTGGGTTCTATGACAGAACAAGATGTACAAGAAGTTGTGGGGTGCAATTTGGCATATGAAGTTTGGGTGACACTAGAAACACTGTTTAACAGTCGGTCTCAATCCAAGATTTTGGAATTTAAGGATGCCCTTACCAAAGCTTCTAAAGGCACATCTTACACGCCAGATTACCTAGCCAAGATGAAAAGTTGCTCAGATGGTTTGGCAGCAGCTGGATATCCCATTTCTAGTTCAGATCTAATCCTTGCTGTTTTAGGAGGTCTTCCTAGAGAATATGAATCAGCCATAGTAAACATAACTTCCAGAGTTCAGTCTATGACTTGGGCTGAGGTTCACGCTCAATTAACCACACATGATATGCTCGTTTCTCGTTTCAATCCACCAGGATCTCTGGATTTGGGAACACCCTCTGCAAACATGGCACAAACTAATCAAAGGTCTAAGTCAAAGGCCCCTACAACAACTCTAACAGAGGTAGGGGTTCTAATGGTGGTAGAGGAAGATCCAGAGGCAGGGGCAATGGAAGAAACAACTCTGGTGCACCAAGACCAACCTGTCAAATTTGTGGTAAAACTGGACATGTAGTTGCTACTTGTTATCACATGTTTGAAGAAGATTATGTTCCACCAAGCCAAAACCAGACATCAGGCCAACAAAACTCAAGGAAAATGGCTGCTTACTTAGCTGCACCAGATATGGCATCTGATTCTGGATGGTATGCAAATAGTGGTGCTTCCAACCATGTTACATCAGACCTTGGTAATCTTTCTTTGAGATCTGAATATAAAGGTAATGACACTTTGGTTGTTGGTAATGGTAATCACTTGCACATTTCTCACACTGGATACACTAAACTTGAACCCAACCTTCACATGTCTAATCTTCTCCATGTTCCAAAAGTTCAGAAAAACCTTCTTAGTGTATCTAAACTCACAGCTGATAATCTTGTACTCATTGAGTTTTCTGCTTCTAAATGTCTTATTAAGGATCAAGCATCAAGGAAGGTGCTATTGGAAGGAACCTTGGAAAACGGACTGTACAAGATTCAGCCAGTCAAAGCCACTAGACCAGATCAATCCAGCTTTAACTTCTCTCAGAGCTCCCCTCAATCCAGAAGAATGTCTGATTTTCTTATTACCCTTAGTGTTCAGTCCAATCAAGCCATTGTTTTGCATGGGAGATTAGGACATCCCTCAGTTAGAGTTTTGAATCAAGTCTTAAAGAATTGTAATGTTTCTGTTAATGAATCTATTTCCTTTTGTGATGCTTGCCAATATGGAAAGTTGCATGCCAACCCCTTCCCTGCTTCCCCTAGTAGAGCTAATTCTGTTCTGCAATTAATTCACACTGACCTATGGTGTCCATCCCCTATTAAATCTAGTTCTGGTTACCTTTACTATATTCATTTTATTGATGACTACACCATATATACTTGGATTTATCCTCTCAAAGCCAAATCTGATGCCTACATTGTGTTCTCGGTGAATTTTATGATTTATATCGCAATATTTCATAGCAATAATCCCCGTGTTTTAGTAATTTTTATAGAAAATTACGTATTAAATGAATAAATTGAAGAAATGGTTGTAGAGTTATAAAAAGTGTAAAACGTGCCAATTACGTGTTTAAAATGATGATTTTATGTTGGTTTGAGTCGTGTTACACTTTGGTATGCTTTCAATGACTTGCGGTGTTGAATGCGTGCGGAAAAGATGATTTAAAGTGTGTAATCGTGCTCACGAAGAGTGGGAGCTGAAGAATAAAGAGATAAAGATGAAAGGTCGAATTTGAAGGCATCGATTGAACGAGCGTCGATTGTATTGAGCGGCGTCCGTAAAGTCGAACGAGCGTTTGATGTCCGTCCACAGACGGGCGTCCGAAATAGTGGATGGCGTTCACCTGGAAGAATTTTGATTCGTGATCTTTGAGAATTTTGCTTTGAATCAAGCGTCTGATTTTGTCCAAATTAAAGAAGGACGTGCGTCCAGGTCCAACTCGGCCCAACTCAAACAAGTTTTGCACACTGGACGGGCGTCCAGGTGTTTTGGACGGGCGTCCACCACCGATTTTAACCCTAGCCGCCTCAAAATCCTATAAATACAGTGCTTATTCTAAACCCTAGGGGGTGAACACATCATCGGAAAAAACACAGCGGCTGAGACCTAATACAAGAGAGCAGCCGCACCACAATGAGTTCCTTCCTTTCCATCCGATTTTGGAGTCAGATGAGGATGCAAGACTAAGCAATTCGCAGTAGAACAACGGGAGATATCACATCAACATCACCTCAACCATGGATTGTTAGGTTATTTTTATTTATGATTCGAATATTGTTTTATTTATCGATTGATATTTTGGATTGATTGTTAAGTGTTTTGTTGATAGGAATATCAACGAAACCATATGTTAATTTGAATTTGTATGGAAATATGATTCAACAATAGAACCTTTTCAATCGATACAGTTAATAATAATCTGAGGAATCATTTATTGTTAATTGGGTTATGTAATTTGGGAACAAATTAATGATCTTGTGCTGTATGTTTAATTGTTTTGCTTGGAAAAGAAAACAAAACCCTAGGAATTGAGTTAAAGGAATTTAATCGATTTTGAGATTGATCAAACCAATAAAATCGTTTTCGGATCATAAGATGGTTGTGTGATTGTTGTGTGGTTGATTCTGGTTGTTTTACTGTTCTTTAAATTATTTGATAAATCAATTTAATCGTTATTTGCTACGTTTAGTTATTCAAAAGATTCTAGTTTTCACCTGTTATATTTTCTGCATATTTCCGTTCCCAGCACGATAATCAGACGCCCGTCCACCCTAAGTGGACGCTCGTCCAGTTCTAAGTTTCTCTGTTTTTTGCTGTTTTAGTCATTGTTCTTCGTTTCTGTTTTATAATTAACGTCAGCCTTAGTTTTAGGTAATAATTAGTGACATAATCGATTTAATAACTATACTGTAATCCGATAATTATTCGATTCCCTTAGGACGACTCAGTAACATCCTATACTACGAACCTTATACTTGGGGTGTTCCAATAAAATATATTTAAAACTAGTTTTATCGAACACATTGCCTTTACTGTGTTTAAAAATATGGTTGAAAATCAATTTGACTCCAAGATTAAGACTGTTCAATTTGAATGGGGAGGGTAATATAGAACCTTGAAACCTTTCCTAGCTCAGTGTGGCATAACCTTTAGGCATCCTTGTCCCCACATACACCCTCAAAATGGCAGGTCTGAAAGAAAACACAAGCATATTGTTGAAACATGCCTGACCCTTCTTGCACAAGCTTCATTACCTCAGAAATATTGGTGGAACAGTTTCCTTCATGTTGTAACCATCATCAACATTTTGCCAACTCATGTCCTCCAGCATGTCTCACCACATGAACTTCTTTTCCACAAAAAACCTTCTTATGATGTCATCAAAACCTTTGGGTGTTCTTGTTTTCCTTATCTTAGACCATATCACACTCATAAAGTCCAATATCGTACACAAAAGTGCATATACCTTGGTCTGAGTCACACTTACAAAGTCCACAAATGTATGGATCCCACTGGAAGAGTCTATGTTTGTAGAGATGTTGCCTTTAATGAACTTGAATTTCCCTACCAGTCTCTCCATCATGCTTCCACCTCATCACCTACTCCTCCCTTCTCTGTTCATGGTGATGAACTTCATGTTGTTCCAGTCACATCTGAACCTGATAGTGATCAAGGTTCCCTGTCTGTCACCTCATTTTCAACTCCAATTATCTCCCTTCCTAACTCTCCTTCTTGTGCTTCTCTTACAAGCTCACACATTAGTACACCTGCATCTCCTTCTACATCTTCTCCTGCACCCTCACCAGCACTCCCCATACACCATCCTCTCACAGTAGTTCTTCCCATTCCAGTCCCTCTTCATCCTCCCCCTCATCTTCATCCCCTGCACCCCCCCACCTAGCCCTCCTATGCAAACCAGATCTAAACATTGTATCTTTAAGCCTAAACCCCTATTTACCCTTGTATCTAAGCATTGTGCATCTGATCACTTGAATGAACCAACCTCTGTGTCAGAGGCTTTGTCTCAATCTCATTGGAAGAAAGCCATGGAGGAGGAATAAGCTACACTCCAGGCCAATCACACATGGGACTTAGTCCCCCCACTTCAGTCCATTACAACCTGATTGGGAACAAGTGGATTTTAAAAGTGAAGCAAAACTCAGATGGTTCTGTCCTCAAATACAAGGTTAGACTTGTAGCCAATGGGTATTCACAGCAAGAGGGGGTAGATTATGGTGAAACTTTTAGTCCTGTAGCCAAAGATGCCACAATCAGAGTCTTTATATCTGTTGATGTGACTAACAATTGGCACATTAGACAGGTTGATATAAATAATGCTTTTCTAAATGGTACACTGCAGGAGTCTGTTTACATGCCTCAACCTGCTGGATTCAAAGATCCTTATAAGCCAGACTATGTGTGCAAACTGAACAGGCCTTGTATGGATTGAAACATGCACCTAGGGCCTGGTTTGAAGAATTAAGGACTCAACTGATAGCTTGGGGGTTCAGGCAAGCAGTTTCTGACACATCGTTATTCATTCTGAAGGCAAATGAGGTAACATTGTACATTCTTGTTTATATGGATGACTTCCTGATCACAGGAAATTCATATCAGTACATTCAAAAGTGTATTAAACTTCTAAACTCCAGATTTCCACTAAAGGATCTGGGTGAAGTTAGTCAGTTCTTAGGAATGCAAGCTACTAGAGATTCAAGTGGTCTTTTTCTGAGCTAGAAACAGTATGCACAGAACATGTTAAACATGTTAGGCATGGACAGTCTAAAACCATGTCTCACACCTATGGTCACTGGTAAAACCTTTGACCCAAACCAAGGGGTTCCCATGTCAAATCCCTCATTGTATAGAAGTGTTATCGGTGCCCTGCAATACATGACATTTACAAGACCTGATATAGCTTATGTGGTGAACTCCCTCAGTCAATTCATGCATGATCCCAGAGATGTACACTGGCAGGCACTAAAGAGACTCCTGAGATATATCAAAGGCACACTTGAATACAGTCTTCACTTCAAGGCTGGTGGACATTTGATTATTACTGGTTTTTCTGATGCAGGGTGGGGATGTTGTCAGTGGCAGGACACTGCATATATTTAGGTCCTTGTTTGGTTTCATGGCATAGTAAGAAGCAGCATGTTGTGTTAAGGTCCAGCACTGAATCGGAGTACAGAAGCTTAGCTCATGCAGCTGCTGATATTGCCTGGCTCAAATATCTACTTTCTGAACTTGGCATCAAAGTTACAAGAAGACCTGTCATCTACCGTGACAATACCGGAGCTGAATACTTGTCACAGAATCCTATCTATCACTCCAAAACCAAGCACATAGAGATAGATGTGCACTATGTAAGGAACCAAGTCTTGGAAGGTAAACTAGATGTGAAGCACATCTCAACATGTGATCAACCAGCTGATATTTTTACAAAGGCTCTTTCTGGTGTCAAGTTTCTGCCTTTTAGAAACAAACTGAATGTGGAGTGTCTACCACACTCAGTTTGAGAGGGGGTGTTGAGATAGTAGATTATATGTGGTGAAATTCTATTGGTCCATGTGTTGTAATAGGTGTCACACTTGTATTGGTACACCTTTATGTTTGTTAAGCTACATAATCTAGTCTGTTAGATTTTGTGGTAATATATGCTGTGTAAACCTTGACATCATCATTATGAAGTCATCTTCTATCTCTCTCCATACCCATGGACCATCTTCTCCAACCACCACTGGTCGTCGGAGTCCGGTGAATGACCATCATTTTTCTCCACCACTTTTCTTCACCTACTCTATTTTTCCTCATTATCCTTAACCATAACATTTTTTTTGAAGATATCCTTAACCATAACATAACCACCTCCATGCCCAATTCTGGGCACCACTCACCGGAAACCACTACTTCTTCAACTTGAACACTATTATACCTCAAAATTCCATCACCCATCCCCTGATATCACCGTCGAAGCTCCGGTCAACCTTAATTTTACCCCTTCACCACCATATGTTTGAATAAAGGTTTTCAGGGACCGTTAGTTTGAGAGTGTGATGATACAATTGTATTGGGAACTCATTTATATTGACTCCAGTTGATCTATCATAACATCATTGGACATTGCCGCCGCATCTACTACATCTTAAGGTCCACCCATTGCATCTTGTAAGCTTTCTTTACGCTCCCTTGTTTATTAATTTAATTACATCTGGGACAGTGTAAGCTTCACGTGTGGGGGAGGGACATTTGTGCAATTGTTTTTTCAAACACTCATATTTTTTGGTTGGTTTTTTTGTTCTTTCTTTTTCCCTTCATTCTCAAACACCCATATCTTTTCATCTAGATCTTTAAACGTGATGAAAATTTCACCGAATTTTTTATTTTTTCATGCACTTCGTTTTGAGACTTGGTTCGATTTCATCGTTTTTTCCGTGAGATTTATTGTCGAAATTCATTCAGTGAATTTCGCCAGTGAATCCCGCAAAACATTAAATTTCCACTGTGAATTTTGAATAATAGTGAATTTCGACAGTGGATTTTCGGAAATTACATCGGAATATGGTGAATATCGGGAAATGACACAGATATTATAGTTATAAATGTATTATTGATGAAAAACGTCAGTCCACTGACGTTAATATAAAAAACACACATCTGTGCCATAGACGTTCCTACTGTGGTGTCGAAAGCATAAATATATGTGTGGTGCCAGAAGTAAATGAAAAATAATATAAAAAAATGATGTCAATAGTAATTATGTGATGCCGATAGAAACCGCCTAGTTAAAACCACAAATTACATTCAATTTTGAAACTAATGGTTAAGATTCAACCACATCACACACCTCCACCAAAGAGATATGAATCGACATCCATATTCATTTATACTATAGTTTAAATAATAATCCATAGTTTGATTCATCTTGCTGAGATATACCCCATCTCTTTTTTTTTTATCTATTTTATATTTATAGATGGGTTGAATTTAAAATTTAATAGACAAGATTCAGTTCAGATCCAAATAAAGAGAATTCCATACCCTTTCATTTCTTTGTATTTTCTTTCATATTTTATTTATTCATTCCTATCTACATAACTTTCTAAAACCTTCTAGGTGCGCCCAAAAATTTCCCAAGTTTAGCGTGTCTCAATTAGTTAGCATAAAGGCACATCAGCCTCACTGGCACTTTTTGACTAAACCACAAATTCAAAAAGAAAAAGAAATCACACACACTAAACTCAACACTACAAAGCCAATGAGGCTTTGGTGCAGTGGTCAAAGTTGAGGCCATGGGACCGACCAAAAGGTCTTGGGTTCAAGGCTTACTTAGGGCAAGTGTGTGAGACATATTCCGTAAGAAAACGAACAAAGAAGCAAGCAAACCTTAACACTACAACAACCATGATTATGGAGACCACTATAAACCTCATAAATCTATGTCTCTCCACAAAACATTTGCTCAACATATCTAAAACATCCACAAATCATTGAAGATCCACTTACCTCCATCGAACATACTCATGATAGTCATCAAGCCTTTCACCATCCGACTTAAACATCTAATGGGTCTCTCCGTTTCCGTTTTTTTGCTTTTGAATTCCTGAAGAAATCGTATTGACAGTGTGAAGATTGCTAGATTACGGCAAAGGGAAAGTTGTTATTAGGGGTAATCTAGGTATTTTTAATTAAATTTGTCCTTAATGCCTTATGAAACATTAAGCTGGATTATTATTTAAATCAAAATATGTAAATGTCCTTATTCACAATTAACTTTTATATATATATATATATATATATATATATATATATATATATATATATATATATATATATATATATATATATATATATCACGCTGTTGAAAAGCTAGGTAAAGAAGGCCTTGCAACAGCTCAAACACTTTATCGGTAATACACCCGAGAAAGACCATTTCTGGGCCTAGTACACCCGTGAAATTGTCTCGTCCCGTGGATAAGTTATTTGCATAGAAAATGGACTCGCCCCTCACGTATACGTCCGTTAAAAATAATTCCCGGGCCAAGTACACCCGGGATGACACCCTCACCATGTACATAAAGAATTCATCCCATATGTAGCAAATGTTGTTGTTACATACGTGAAATTGTCAATTCCCTCACAAAATAAGCTCATGAATCACCCACCCGTACGTGTACGTGAGGATAACCTCTTTTCGACCGTGTACGTAAAGTATAACCTCAAAAATACTCAGACGACTGACATAGCTTGAATTTCTTTTTTCCCCATTTTAAAAATAATTTTATTTTTTATTTTAAAGTTTTAAAAACGTGTTTTATTCTCTAATTTAAAAAATATTTATGTCTTTTTCTCAAATTCTTTAAAAAAAAAACAAAATCCCATCATGCTTTGACCATTCCATACGACCACTCGTCATTTTTTGGGTAATTTTTGTGTGTTGTCTCCACACTGCACAGACATCGCGCGTGTGACAATATAAATAATACTGATTTTATTCTCAGATTTAAATTGTGTGTAGTTCTGATCGTTTCACCCGTCAATTCACCTCAAATTTCCTCACCACACAAGTATTTCCTTATATTAATTAAACTTTTTCATTTATTCTTTATTTTACTTTTTTTTGAAAAAAATCTTTATTATACTATACACTCTTACGAGTAATTCTTGTGTGGTGTCTCCACACCTTGTGGCACCATATAAACCACACAGTTTTATTCTGTATTTAAACTGTATGGTTCTGATCGTTTCACCCGTTACTTCACGTCAAATTCCCTCCCTCACCACACAAGTATTTCCTCATTTTTTTAACTGAAAAACAAACACTGCTCCACGATCGTCCAGTTTTAGTATTTATATTTTATAATTTTATTTAGGGTGGTTCTATCGGCACACGTTTTTACTTCCGACATTCTTTTTTTATTATATTTTTTTTACTTTTTGATGCATACAAATGGTATCGCCACCTTTGAGTCCCGGAAATAGCCTATCTGAACCACCGGATCAGGCGAAGGCCCGCGGACATGACATCGGCGACGCCAACCAACCAAGTCGAGGCCGTTCTGTCAAACCCCGTCCAGAACACTGCGGGTCCAGGGGGCCGACCCGCGACCTTGGACAAAAGGTCCTTATTGTTGAAATAGTGTCCTAAACCCAATCGGGTTGGACCGGATCCGACCGGGTCGGATCATTTCTACTATTTCTTTATGTTTATACATATGTTAAATGGCTTTTATGTTGTCATATATCCATTTCTTCTAAAGAACCAATTATGAATTGTTATATGATAACGCCCTTAATATTAAACCGTGATAGAAAACCATGATAGCGATTATGGTTGATGAGATCTTTAATCACTTTAATAAGTTTGATACTTAAATGTCTCTAGGCGATGTACTATTAAACAGGGCATTGATAGTATAAACAGACTAGCACGTATTAGATGTCTTCTATCTTTAAGGGCAGGGATAGATCTCGCTCTATCGAATTGTAGAGACACTTGGACTGTACGTGGACGTGTATTAGAGAATGCGTACGTTAGATCGATGACCCACTTACACGGATAAGTGTCACACTATGTGACGGTTGTGTAATTATCCTTAAGACCGTAGTCTTCATGGCATCACGGTGTGGATTGTCATGCTTTGACACTATTGAGGTTTCCCACAGCCACGGGCGATCATGCGCGTGTAGTGATTGGGTATGATATTGAAGCATCGCGGAGTATACATGATTGGTCGTCCGGGAATCGCGTATCCTATGATTGGGATCGAATATCCGAAATGGCCTTCTTATAAGGAATGTTGAACTCTCATGAATCTTTGCAAAGTGGGAGTAAACGAGTTACTTCGAGAGAGAATGATATCCAGATTATAAGATACGGTCGTTAATGTTTGACACTCGACGTACGACCGTATGGATATTATTACAATGATAGGATTGTAAGTTACACGGTAAATCGTTTCACATGAAAGGTAGTAGTCATTGCATTTGACTCTTCCGATGATTGGGGTCACGGTGTGTTGCTTTGAGACGCTATCCCGTGATCGTTAGGCATGAAGGGCATTTTCGTAATTTGCACTTTGTGTCTACGGCCAACATATTCGGAAGCCTATCGGGTCACACACATAAGAACATCTAGCCGGATTAAAATGTGGTTATAGATGATAACCAAATAAGGAAAGTTTATCTCGAGACTATAAGGGTTATAGTGGTAAATTAATATGGTGGTATTTATTTATAATGAATAAATTAAATACAAGATATTAATAATATTATATTAATTGAAGAATATTCCGGATGCCAATTTATTGGCTAAGGTGGCGTAATTTGTGTATGTATAAGATACACTTGGATTGTGCAATTTAATTAATAGTATTATCAAATATTAATATATGATATTAATATATATATATATATATTAATGAATGTGCGTGTGTGTGCAGTGCATTGAATGTACATGTGCACAATTTCATTAGTTGAATATATTGGTATAGATTTATTTGTGTAATATATATGTGATATATACACATGTGTAAATTGATTTATGGTAATAAAATAAAGATAGTCAATATTAGATATTGACAATATCTTGGGAATATTCAATATAAGATATTGACAATATCCTAGATTTATTTAATATAAGATATTATAATAAATGAGATAAATCAATCTATTATATTTTTCTTATTTTATTGGGAAAATGTTTTCTTCTTTCTACTCTATTGGCGCCACCTATGACTATAAATAAGAGGTGGGTGTCAAGCCTCTTTTATATGACATACACAATTTCAAACTAATAGTTCTTGTGTAAAATAAAGAGCATCCTACAGAGAGTTGAAGAGAGGGAAATAGGCCGGTCTAGCAAGAACCGGAGTTTTCCAATAGCAATCCTTGATGGGATTCCGCAGGGGTGTTCGTATGGACTAGCGGTAGAGGCCGAACGCTTGGGCGGCTCTATGCAGAACTACTCTCCTTAGATGGTCAAAGCGTCGATCTTTTAGATCAACCAAGATAACCACCGTCTACTACTTGTTTGTTTATTGCTTAAACGAAGTCGATCTTGGGTAAAAGGAAATCAAATTTTTGAATTCCGCTGCGTTCCTGCGTAGATTTCCTAACACTTATGAGGCCGCACAAGACTTGATGAGAAGCAGCAGGGAGCAAGAGCAAGAGCAAGGCAGGACAACAAAGCTGGCGACCTATGCGATCCTATGAGGGCGCCGCCGAGATATTCTACCTACTTGCAATCGGAGCGAGCCGAGCGAGCTTAAGCAATAAGCATGTTAAATTGCGTAGTTAATTTTATCGTTTAAATCACGTAATTAAAAGATGAAAGATTTTTATTTGTAAAATTGATACATGAAAAGAAAAAAAAAAGATCGGGTGGTGCTCGGCCGATCAAGCGGCGGCACCACCACCACGGCGGCGGGGTCGGTCGGCGGCGGCGCAGAAGGCAACTCGCTTTGCGGCAATCGATTGACCGGTCAATCTTTGGCGGATCTCCAAATTTTTGTTTTGTGTATTTTGTGATTCAATATGATTCATAGTTGTGATTGATAATTCCTCATTTGTTTAGTTGTGTCATGTGTGGCTAACCAATGGTTCAAATAGTTTAGGCCATTGGGATACCACATGTCATTAAAATAATAATGGCCTTTCCAAATATTTGATTTGGAATAGGCTCAAGCCTTTTCCAAATATTTGATTTGGGAAAAGCTGCAGCTGTGCCACTTCCAAAATTTTGATTTTGGAAAGTGGCGAGCTAAACTAAAATTATTTACCTTTCCGAATATTTGATTTGGAATAAGCTTTGCAGTCCTTTTCAAATATTTGATTTGTAAAAGCTTCAGCTTGCGCCACTTCCAAAATTTTGATTTTGAAAAGTGGCTGGCTGCTCTAAATTTGGTTTAGGAAGATGCCTTTTGGTTTAGGAAACCAAAGGCATCCCTTTTGATTAAGAATCAAAAGGAAAGAAACAAAAGAGAGTTAATTTTAATTTTGATTTATTTTTGGAATAGTTCCAATTAATTAAAATTAAAATTAAAATCGTTTAAAATTAATCGTTAATTTTATTTCGATTAAATCATTTAATTAATTAAATGTTAATAAGTTAATTGATTGGATAAAATTATTTAATAGATTAAATGTTAATTGATTAATTAAGACGCAAGTAGTTAAATTTTAATTTTATCTTTTTCATAAGATGTCATTGTATGGATTAGATATAGTAGATATAATATGATTATATGGACCCCGATTGATCATGGACTCGACCGATAGGATAGATGTGAATAATTTAATTTTTATGTTGGTTTAAAAATTGTCATAGGCCGTTATGAAGAACGTGACCTAGTTTATTTTCTGCATTTATCCCATTCCTGTTGCCCCCCCCTCCCCGTGTACGGCGGGTGTATTAATTTATTAGATAGAATTAAATGTAACAAGAATGGAGCGGAAGATAAAGACCAAAGAAAGACGAAAATAAAGATCTCATTGGAGAATAGAGCATTAAAGATCCTATTGGCGGTTCTGCATTACTTACCTAGATTGTGACCATGGTTTCAATCAATTTGTATTCAAACCGCATCTAGGAAAAGTCCATGATCATACCGGTTACTTTACGCATTTATTTATTTTGTGCTTGTATTTATTTTATATGATACGATAGATGCATGACTAGGCACGATCTAGATAAATGCGTAGGATGTATGTCTATAGAGATAGATATATTTCATGAGACCGTAATTAAATTAATTAAGTGAATTAATTTACGTAAATACTTCCACAATAAAAATCAAGTCGAAATATTGTCCCCCAATATTATAGCGACGGTGAAGAGCCTTTGTTCGGATCCAACTGATCGGCCCTCGTCGGGAGTTGACCTACCACGGGTATATCGTCGTTATTGAGATATGATCGTAAGAGATCTCGCAAATATTGGGTGATGACTTGACTAGAGTATTGCGGTGATTGGCCCTCGTCAGGACCGTCTTATTCTAGAGGCAAGGGGTTGACTACCACATAAAGATGTGAATTGTCAAAGAGTTGATTAGTCAACCACCAAGAGTCACATAGAGATGTGATTGGTAAGCGTTACATACCTTTCGAATTATTCTGGTTGATCGGCCCTCGTCGGGAATCGGGGTAACCAGATGGGATCTTGGCCACTAAAGAATTTTGAAAGATTCTTGAAAGTCAATTGGGAGTGGTTGACTAGTGGGAACAAAATCATAAATCAAAAGACCATTTTTGATTTTACGTGTATAAACAACAACACTCTTTTATTTTCATTTTTATGTTGTAGTTTTAGCAAACTTTATATTTATGTTTTATTCTCGATTAGTAAAACCAAATTATGACTGTTAATTTTGAGAAACGTTCTCAAATATGGTTGAGTAATTTTAATCCTTTTAAAATAAGCAATGACATGAGCAATCCCGTTACAGTAGTTAGAGACAAGGAGATTACATAATTGGTGCAGTGCTCCGAGACTTTAATTATTAATGAAAGCGGAAACTCATGATATGATTAAATCATTTGAAATAAGTTTCAATGAATTAGTCATATATTGGATACGATCCAAGATGATCATTCGATCATGATGACAATTAATTCAAACGTTGGATAAGAATGACCACATCTAATTTTGGAAAGGTTGTTTTCAAAATTGTAAGATTTAAGTATCGGCTTAATTCTATCATTGCTTAAAGGTTAATTAAATAGTCAATGTTTTGAATACGATTCAAAAGGATAAATAAACTATTTAATAAACTTTAGATTTTCTTTATGAAAGGAAATCAAAGACATAGCTCTTGTGATCTTTCTTAAGTCTTATGAAGACTACATTAAGAAACATTTACAAGTGCTTGAAGGATTAAAATGAAAGTTAGGGTATGTGCTTAAATAGAGAACTTATTGAAGTTTCTATTATAGGCAAGTAAGTTGAGATAAATCAATCTAAGTTCAAGTCAACTCTTAGATATATGATATCTTGCGAGTGTGATTAATTTAGAAACATTAAATATAGATATGGAAGGTGAAGCAAACGTTGTAACACTTACCATATTCTGGATCTAGTAAACTAATAAAGGAACTAAATAAATGTTATTATGTTCCGGTTCTTATAAAGAACATGCTTTCAGTTATTTGTTAGGATTTAGTAGACATATTCAATCGTAAAGAATAAATGTTATTCCGATAAAGTTGGAAGGTCACTGAATCTAACATACTAGATTGATGTCACTATATAGATGATATAAGTGATGGGATCTCAACTAAATATTTGTATGGTTATTATCCTTGATTTGTGGTTACTCTAGACATAGTCTCTCTGGAAGGGAAGCGTGTAATTAAACGTCATTCTGATGATGTTGAACCATATGATTATGAATCACGTGGGTAATACGTATCTTTCTAAAGATGACTAAAATACCCTTTTATGAAAAAGGTCGTAAACTTTAGAAAAATTGTCTAAAGCCTAAACGTACCGATGTTTGTTGGCTTATGACAATTAATGTCACAAATAATTGTTTGTTAATCTCTATGACTATTTTTAGAAATAGTCAAGTGTACTCAGTGAAGTGCATAGTTCGGAAAGCCCGAAAAGTTTGAGCCAGTATGAATATGAGTTTGATGAGTTACTTAGGAATTAATCTTCAATTGGATTGAAGTAATTAATACCTGAAGGGTGTTTCGAAGTCGTCTGCGAAAGGAATAAGATTCTCCTTTGAAGGATACCATCTTTGGGATACGCAATTAGATTGTGTTCCCAAAATGGAAATAATACTTTATATGATAAAGGTGTGACGCAAGCCATGCGATGTATCCCTTACCCGTTTCGGGATAGTGCCCTTATACTTAACCTAGTTCCTAAGAATAAAGGTTGAATAAATTCCATATTAGATATGGAAGAGGATAATGTCGAATCTATCTTAACCGATGATATGAAGTTTTCATAGGCAAAGTCAGAAAGGGCTTGGAGCTTAGTACGACATATGCAACTTTGTGGAATATCTTAGCAAGTACGCTAGATATTATTTACTCGTCCGTGGAGCAAAAGGTGTTTGTCTCCAAACATGATGTCTTCTAGAGGAAGTGTTTCTTCCAAGAGAAACAGTGGGAGTGAATCAGATCTCAAAAAGAGTTTGAGAACCACAAAGATATATCCAACCATAGGAACGTGAGCGGACGCTACATGCGCGATGAGTGTAAAACACCGCTCGGCACACAAAAGTTCAGTAAGTCTGTGGATAACCTTAAGCTGAAAGAAATTTGTTGGTATGTTCATCATGAAGAATGAATATCTCACGACTTATGAAAGAATGTTTGAAAGCGCAGTTTGAGAGATATGGCTAGAGCCAAAAATCGAATTAGATTCCATTAGTGACAACCAGGTTGTGAACCTAGTCTGTCTTACCTAAAGGGAATGTCCCTGAAAGGCTAACATGGATTGTAATATGATTACCATCAGGCTATAGTGACGGCTGATGGGTACGGGGTGTAAACCTTGTAATTACCTTTATGCTGCCAGCTGAGCCCAGTTCTAATCAGATGATGCTTGTTATAACTTCGTATCATGGCTATATGATAGTGTTGAAGACGTTGGGTAGAAAGCTCGATGTTCATAGATGATGACATGATATGTAAGCCCACGAGATCCATTTATGGACTCAAACAAGTTTCTCTGAGCGATTTCTTTGTTAGATAATCAAAGGAGTTTGATTTAGTCAAAAGAAGGATATGCCCCATGTGAAATATGGATAGTGGGAGTGTGTTACGATTTTCGAGTAAGGTATTGGATATCTCTCTCGAGAATTGTCACCCCATGTGACAGTCAATTAATGTTTGGTAGTTCAAGGTCTTTACGAAAGCACTTGGATTGGCAGTTCTTAATTTTGGAAATAAGAATCTATAGCGATAGATTTAACTGCTGTTAGATTATAGTTTACCTATATAGATGTGATGCTAAAAGGAGTTTAGCATAGATCGCGACAGGGATACTGCTGGCAAGTGTTCTCAAGATCTATCTATGTTAGGACGTTAGTCCTAAAGATAAGGTGAAAGATGATGCTTATGGAAGGTTTCATTCGCTACTGCGATAGAAACCATCATAAAGGTAATGCCGGATGTTCATAGTCCATGAATAGTCATGAGCAAGTATGAAAGTAAATCTGGTGAATGTCGAGAATATCCTTAAACAAGTTAAGGAAAGTTTCTAGTTTATTGAAACTTGGAATTAAATAAATGTAGATATACTGAGGCGTATATCCCGAGTCTTATGAAGCGCGAGTGGGAGCTACGATGCTGGTTTTGCGATCACTTTGAATGAGTGATACAAAGAGTGGAAATGTTCTTAGCGATGGGTCATTGTAAATTCTACAACTAGGCCAAAACATTAGTGCCTTAGAAGCGCGGCGGGGAGCAATACATGGATCTAAAGGTTCATTCTTGAACCTTGTACGGTTCTTCCACCTTTTCTATATAGGCGATATAGTAAGTGGATTCATTGCTTAAAGCAAGGACCGTGGTCTCGTCGAGAGATTCGTGTGTGTGTGTGAGCGGTTTCTTTGACTTGGTCATTTGGAACGTGATATGAAGATAGTCTGAGTCCCAAAGGGACGATGATCCGTTAATGGCTAGGACTAGTTGCGTAGTATTGCATGAGATTCTTGTGTTTCAACTTGGTCTTGTGTGTGTGCGAGTGATTGGTTTTAGGCCAAGTGGGAGATTGTTGAAATAGTGTCCTAAACCCAATCGGGTTGGACCGGATCCGACCGGTCGGATCATTTCTACTATTTCTTTATGTTTATACATATGTTAAATGGCTTTTATGTTGTCATATATCTGTTTCTTCTAAAGAACCAATTATGAATTGTTATATGATAACGTCCTTAGTATTAAACTCGATAGAAAACCATGATAGGCGATTATGGTTGATGAGATCTCTAATCACTTTAATAAGTTTGATACTTAAATGTCTCTAGGTCGATGTACTATTAAATAGGGCATTGATAGTATAAACAGACTAGCACGTATTAGATGTCTTCATCTTTTAAGGCAAGGATAGATCTCGCTCTATCGAAGTGTAGAGACACTTGGACCGTGCGTGGACGTGTATTAGAGAATGCGTCGTTAGGCGACCGACCCACTTACACGGATAAGTGTCACACTATGTGACGGTTGTGTAATTATCCTTAAGACCGAGTCTTCATGGCATCACGGTGTGGATTGTCATGCTTTGACACTATTGAGGTTTCTCAGCCACGGGCGATCATGCGGTAGTGATTGGGTATGATATTGAAGCATCGCGGAGTATACATGATTGGTCGTCCGGGAATCGCGTATCCTATGATTGGGATCGAATATCCGAAATGGCCTTCTTATAAGGAATGTCGAACTCTCGCTGAATCTTTGCAAAGTGGGAGTAAACGAGTTACTTCGAGAGAGAATGATATCCAGATTATAAGATACGGTCGTTAATGTTTGACACTCGACGCACGACCGTATGGATATTATTACAAATGATAGGATTGTAAGTTACACGGTAATCAAGTTTCACATGAAAGGTAATAGTCATTGCATTTGACTCTTCCGATGATTGGGGTCACGGTGTGTTGCTAGAGACGCTATCCCGTGATCGTTAGGCATGAAGGACATTTTCGTAATTTGCACTTTGTTTCTACGGCCAACATATTCGAAGAAGCCTATCGGGTCACACACATAAGAACATCTAGCCGGATTAAAATGTGGTTATAGATGATAACCAAATAAGGAAAGTTTATCTCAAGACTATAAGGGTTATAGTGGTAAATTAATATGGTTGTATTTATTTATTATGAATAAATTAAATACAAGGTATTAATAATATATATCTATATATATTGAAGAATATTTAACCCAATTACCCATACTTTCATTTCCTTTTGACTATGCGTGGAACATTCCCTTTATCTTCGGCCAACCTACAACAAACCTTCACGTGCATAGGCGGATCTACGTGTATCATAGGAGGGTCCATGGGCACTTCGAATCAGGATAAAAACTCTACATTTTACCTATAAAAAATATTTTGGGACACCGCAAAATATTTATGACTTCTAAAAATTACGGACCCCTTTATAAAACATTTATGGATCCGCCACTATTCACGTGTATGATATTTTATTCAAATCACAAATGTTTAACGAAAAAATCTTGACTTTGCATTTGAGTAAAACCGGAATCCCAAGTAGAATAGCTATGTTGGAAATACGGTAATTTTCTGTTCGTTTAAATTCTCTACTTTGTTATTGTGTGAATTATGCTTGTGACTTAATTTAATAGCTTTTGAGCATGAGGATTATATTGGGTTTCTTCTTCTTTTCAAAATTCCTTGGCAGTTTAGTGGTATAAACAAAGTTTTTGTTCTTATTTTCTTAATCTGTTGTAGATGCATGCTATTGCCCTCAGATTGGTGGCGCTGCAATCGAAGGAAACTACATTGACGATCTTACAAGGTATGTGTGTCTACAGCATGCGTCATTTGCTGCTCTTAAACTACATTGACGAGCATTTGTTGTTCTTAAACTCATCTACAATATTGGCAATGATCATTGGCTGTTGTTGATTTGGCTTGGTATGCAAGCTCTGAGATGATAGACCAATAACAACAAAACAAAATTAATTTCAGATTGTTGGTTTAAATCATATAGCAGGTGCATGTACCATGAGAGTTTCTTCAAGGTGATTGCTTTTACTTTTTTGTTTTCAATTTTCTCCATACCTCTCCTGATATCCATCTAATTCGTAGGTCTTTCAAGATTTGCATTTGAACTCTTTTATTCAACAATTTGAAAATTCAACTTTGGTTTTTCCTCTGTCTTATTGCTGACTTTGATCAATTGATAGGTGATGTGACATTGTCTTTTAATATACAGCATGTTGCGACGAATTCTATGGTTAGAAAAATGAGCACTCCTCTGAATTGGTTTTGAAGTCTGTACAACGTCGTTTTGATAACATTGATCAACTCCTACCCGCTTCCACCACACTATGTAATTTTTGAATTAATTGTTAGAGAAAAACAACAGCTTTAAATGTGAAATTCCGATGAAGGTGAGCTGATCTACGTACGTTTTTTCGAGGCTTTAGATTTTTTTTTTTTTTTTTGGGGGGGGGGGTGGTGGTGGTAATTCTTATCCTTTTTGTTATGTTTACCAACGATTGTAAATAGTTTGTATCATCATTATCATTTTTCAAAGTACGAAGGAAACACTTTTGGTGCTTTCTTTTGGACAATCTTATGGCATCAATCTGTTAGTTTATTTAATGAAGACGATATAATCGCTTTCAAATTTTATGTTATTCCGTGCATTCTATGATTTGTTTTATTTTCTTCTTCATTCTTATATATTTGTACCAACACCGTGCACTATAAAATTTCTTATACTTATGATGAAATACATTATTACACTTGACAAAACAATTGTTTAAAAAGGGGGATTCAAGATGAGTTTCAAGCTTAGAGCATGTGTAATGTATTACACCGTGCATCGCACAGGTTTTGAGATAAGAGGAAATACGCGTGTTCCATTGTAATTATAAATAAATTTTTATCTTTTCATGTGTGAAATTGTACATTTATAGTATGACTCCACATATATTTAATATTAATATAAAAAGCTAGTATTATATTAATATATATTAATATATATATATATATATATATATATATATATATATATATTTATATATATATATATATATATATATATTAATATATATATATATTTTAATGAATGTGCGTGTGTGTGCTGTGCATTGAATGTACATGTGCACAATTTCATTAGTTGAATATATTGGTATAGATTTATCTGTGTAATATATATATGATATATACATATGTGTAAATTGATTTATGGTAATAAAATAAAGATAGTCAATATTAGATATTGATAATATCTTGGGAATATTCAATATAAGATATTGACAATATCCTAGATTTATTTAATATAAGATATTATAATAAATGAGATAAATCAATCTATTATATTTTCCTTATTTTATTGGTAAAATGTTTTCTTCCTTTCTACTCTATTGGGGTGCCACCTATGACTATAAATAAGAGGTGGGTGTCAAGCTCTTTTATACAAAATAATTTCAAGAACTAATAGTTCTTGTGTAAAATAAAGAGCATCCTACAGAGAGTTGAAGAGAGGGGAAAAAGGCCGGTCTAGCAACCGGAGTTTTCCAATAGCAATCCATGATGGGATTCCGGCGGGGTGTTCGTGTGGACTAGCGGTAGAGGCCGAACGCTTGGGCGGCTCTATGCAGAACTACTCTCCTTAGACGGTCAAAGCGTCGATCTTTTAGATCAACCAAGGTAACCACCGTTTATTACTTGTTTGTTTATTGCTTAAACGAAGTCGATCTTGGGTAAAAAGAAATCAAAATTTTGAATTCCGCTGCGTTCCCTCGTAGATTTCCTAACACTTATGAGGCCGCACAAGACTTGATGAGAAGCAGCAGGGAGCAAGAGCAAGAGCAAGGCAGGACAACAAAGCTGGCGACCTATGCGATCCTATGAGGACGCCGCCGAGATATTCTACCTACTTGCAATCCAGATATTTAGTTTGCTTAGCTTCTAAGTTTACTTAATCATTAAGCTATCGCGTAACACCTGTCTTTTGCTTAGCTCCTAAGCTTCTTCCTCCTATAAGAGGAAGGATTGTGTAACCTGAATCAGATATATACATTCTAATAGAAAGCAGGCCAAAGCTCTGCAGAAATACCATCTCTCAATCACTCCTCCTATTGCCACCGGCCGACATCCGTATAATCACCCACAAATAAGCTAGATATCCACTAATCATACACCGCTGAGCCTCCGTGATGATTTCGACCTTATCAGTTGGCTCCGTTACCGGGAAACACGTGATAGTACGTTTGCAGTAACAGGCGTGAAAATCGTCCAAAGGTGATAGCATACAACAGATCGAAGGAATATCACATCCGTTGGTCCAAAGGGTCTGGCTGTACCTTCTCGACTGCGTTCATTTCAAAGGAAATGGTGGTAATCTTATCAGAAAAACCCTCAAACCGCCTTTGTTTTCTTCCCATAGTGAAGAGTACTGTCAAAGGGTGACCTTTTTACCTCAATAGCATATACGCCGACTTACCAGAAAAACCCTCACCAATATAAAGAACACTACTGAAAAGGAGCCATACACATTTCTGGGGTCATTCGTGTTTAAATCATCACCGCTTCCCCCTTGAAAAACCATATATCCAGACGCCACGTCACCCGATCTGTCACTATCCAAGAGATCTCCGATTTAAACCACAAAAGTCAAAAAGAAAAAACACAAAGTAGTTGTCAGAAGGGAACAGTCAGTCGGTAGCGACACCACAAGCAAATCTTATCTCCCAGCCAAATCAGTTCGCTAACTCAGCGATGGCAGAGAGCAAGGGACAGCTGACGCCCCAAACCCATGCAAAAGTGGGCACGCAGTATCAGGCCCGCGGGGAAGCGGTGGGAGAGACAATCGACAATCCTCCTGCTGACGGCGAAGGGTCGTAGAGAGGGGCCCTGGCCCCTAGCGACGCCCGGAATGTCATAAATCAAAAAACTAAATCAAAGGAGGCTATCGTTGCTCTGGATGGGGCTCGCAAGGAGCCGGCCAGGTCACAGAAAATCCGAAGGTCGACCCCAAAAATGAGGCCAGGTCTCCAGGAAGATCCTGTGGTCGTGAAAATGATGGAATATGCGAGGTATGCTGAAACCATGTACCTGACCAACTCTCGCCTGGTGGCGAAGGGTCAAGCCCCAATGTTGATCCGACCCTCAAATCCTCCTAGAAATGAAATCACCCCTACGGCCCTAGACAAAGGCCGTCAGAGTCAGAGTCAGATCCAGGGGATTGAGGTCGACGAAAGTGTTCAATCATCGGGTCGCAAAGGACAGAAGAAAGGGATTGCACAAACCTCAGTCCCGCCTGGTCGTGATAATCCGAAAGGAAAGACGGTAGAAAGAGGACCAGCTCTTAAAAGGTTAGGTGAGAAGGATAGGGCCCCGGCCTTAAGTCGTCTCAACCTTCTAGGAGGAGAAATACCCCTAGACCAGAGGAAAAAACGCGCAGGACGCTCGCGTGATTATAAGGGAAATAAGAGCCCGTCAAGAGGGATCGCAGGATCATGCAGAATCGGAACGGAGGTTTGAGCGAGCTGATGCGCAAACCCTGTCACGACCCAGGCTCGACCCCTTCTTAGCTGAGCAGATAGAGATAATAAAGAAATATCTAGCTGAACTAAAAAGATTGAGGCCTGCAGAAAAGGCCGCCACGATCTCGGGGATCGATGTGCTCGCCAAAAGAATCACTGCCCACTAGCAATGAAAAGTTTAGCTACCCCAGTTATAATTATTACAATGGGAACTCTTGTCCGAACGAATGGCTCACCGCCTTCCAAGGCCGCATTACCTTAGCAACTCAAAATAAGTCCACCTGGTGCATCGCCTTAGTCGGTAGCATGCAGGACAGGGCTGCTTCCTGGGTTCGCGGCCTCACTCGTGGCTCAGTTGAAAGTTGGGAAGATCTATCCGAAAAGTTCACCAAAGAGTTTGAATCGACAAGTAGGCCAAAGAAGACCATCGAGGATCTGTACGAGGTTCACATGGAAGGACATGAGTCCGGAAAGGAATATTATGAGCGGTTCATCAGAGTGTATGATCAGACTAGAAACATCCCCGACGATGCGGTCATAATGTGTTTCTTCACCGGGATCGCCAAAGGTCCAATGAAGATAGAGTTTAACCTACGACCCCCCAAATAGGGCCTTAGGGAAATACTGGAAAGGGCCAGAATGATGGGAGTGAGCGAAGCACCGTCTTCTGGGAAAGCAAAACCTAAACCGGAGCAGCATTCTTAGAAAGAAGATCGCGGGGACGATCGCAAGAAAGAAAAGGGCCGGGACACGAATCATGAGCGTGAGGTCAAGAAACCATATAAATTTAGCGAGGATAATTTCATGCCGCTCAACACGAAAGCACCCTAGATATAGTTCGAGATCCACGAGCACTTTGGTAAGCCCAAGTCTATGAGGGGCGATCCCGACAGTCGTGATAAATCGAAGTACTTTGACTATCATAAGGATCACGGTCACGTTACTGATGAATGTTTCACCCTAAGGAGGGAAATAGAGAGGTTAATCCGTGAAGGACCCGCGACTAAGTATAAGCGCGAGGGAAACACCGGCCCCAACCAGGGGCGCCAACCCCGCGTTTATCAAAAAGAGGTTCAAGTTATCCATAGGAACATCCCTAGCAATAGTCAACTGAAATCACAAATCCACCAGATCAACACGCGCGTTTTGAAAAATAGATAGTGTTGGGGGAAAATGAGAAAGGAATCATGTTTACTAAAAACGAGCTCACCACAATCAACGGCCCTATGGAAATACCCCTCATTTTAAAATCGGGGTAAACGATAAGCATGGCGTCAACAGAGTGATGGTCGACACCGTGCCGTCCGCGACGTCATTTATTTCGACTGTTTGAAACAGATCGGATTCGGGAAAGCCAAGTTAAAACCATACCTCGAGTGTTAAAGGGCTTTACCAACGATACAGTGTAGGTCAAGGGCACGGATCGACCTCAACATCACTCTGGGCGACTATGAGCCCTGCCGAACTGAGGTAATCACTTTCTTGGTCATCGACCTCCCCTCATACTATAACATGATCTTGGGATTCCGGCCATGAAAAAATTTCAAATGGTGGCATCTGTGCCTCACCAACGGGTCAAGTTTCACGTGGGAGACGTGATCGGGTCGCCACTAGCCGACCCGGATTTTTCCTCCAATATATGACAAAGAACAGGGCCAATTCCAAACGACCTAGAATGGAGGGGTTCAATATGGCTGCGGACCAGATCGCCACGATAAAAGAAGTCCCATACAGTCCGTAGAGGTCGAAACACTGCAAGTCCGAGATCAACCCAACTTCACGGCTGAAGACGAGCTAGTCGAAGTCATCATAAATAGCAGGTACCCTGATCAGAGGGTAAAGATAGGTTCGCAGACAACCGAGAAAGTAAAGGGAGGGTCTGGTCGAGCTCCTAAAGGAAAATATGGATGCCTTCGCCTGGGAAGTAACCGATATGAGAGGTGTGGAGTCGGAGGTCGCATTACACTACCTAAGCATCGACCCCCACTTCAGGCCGATCCAACAAAGAGCACGCCAATTCTCCACAGAAAAAGAGATCGCGATAAAAAGTGAAGTCGAAAAACTTTTAGCAGTGGGCATAATCAAGGAACTTCAGTACCCCACTTGGTTAGCAAACGTAGTAATGGTGAAAAATACACAATGGCAAGTGGCGGATGTGCGTCGACTTCACTGATCTAAACAAAGTCTGCCCCAAAGATCCTTATGCACTGCCACGAATCGATAAAATGGTAGATGGGATTGCAGGTTTTGAAACGCTAAGTTTTCTGGACGCCTATTCTGGCTATCACCAGGTCAAGATGGCCGAAGACGACAAAGAACTAACTGCCTTTAGGGCCGCCGGCGGACTCTACTACTATGAGATGATGCCATTTGGTCTAAAGAACGCATGTTCAACGTACCAAGGGATGGTGAACAAAGTTTTCAGCTCACAAATAGGCAAGAACATGGAGGCTTATATCGATGATATGGTCGTGAAATCAAGTCGCCAGGATCACCTGGTGGACCTTCGCGAAACCTTCACAAATGTAAGAAAGCACTCAATGAAGCTAATCCCCGCAAAATGCACTTTCGGGGTCCAGGCAGGGAAATTTTTGGGCTTAATGGTGAGCCAGAGAGGGATCGAAGCAAACCCTGAGAAAATTGAAGCTCTGATAAATATGAGCGAGCCAACGAGCATCAAGGAGGTACAAAGGCTAAATGGAAGGATAATAGCCCTGGGAAGATTTATCTCCAAACCTGCCGAGAAAAGCCTACCCTTCTTCAAAATCCTAAAGGGAAATAAAACTTTCTCGTGGATAGGGGAATGCTCCCAGGCCTTCAAAGAGCTCAAGGATTACCTCTCATGCCCGCCATTTCTAACTAGTCCGACGGTCGGAGACGTTTTGCTTCTGTACTTAGCTGCCTCGGATCGGCCTGTCGCCACGGCACTTATCAAGGAGGAGGGCACCTTACAAAAGCCTGTCAATTATGTTTCTAAGGCTCTCAGCCCAGTAGAAAGTCGCTATTTTAATATCGAAAAGTTAGATTACTGCGTTGTCATAGCCGCCCGAAAATTAAGGGCTTACTTTTCATCGCATACCATTATAGTATTATCAGACGCACCGCTGCGCCAAGTCCTCCACCGGCCGGACTTGTCAGGTCGCTTGCTACGATTAGCCATCGAGCTCATTGAATTCGACATCCGATATGAGTCTCGAAAATCTATTAAAGCTCAGGCATTGCCCGACTTAATCGCAGCAAGCTTCAACGAGGAAGCCAGGGAACAAGCCGACACAAAACATGGCCACGACGAAACGACAACCACAGCGGATGAGCCCCAGCGGCCAAGTCACTGTTGGCGTCTATGTCGATGGCTCCGCCAGCCATAAAGGTTGCGGTGTGGGGATTATCTTGCTAGAACCAGGCACCTCGGAAGAAATTGAGAAGGCCCTGAGATTTGATTTCACTGCATCAAATAATCAAGCAGAATATGAGGCAGTCATCATAGGACTTGAGCTCGCCAGGGCCATGAAAGTCGAAAATGTGCACGTATTTTGCGATTCACAGTTGGTAGTCAATCAGGTAACCGGATCTTTCGGCATCCATAGCGAGATCTTGCAAAAATATATTAATCTCGTCAAAAAACTCGAGGGCGGCTTCAAATACTGCAAATTCACCAACATCCCTCGAGAGGACAATCACAGAGCAGATTACTTGTCCAAGCTAACTAGCAACGATGAAATTAGCAATCCGTCGATCATGGTGGAACATATCTGTCCAAGACCCGCTATCGACATGGTTGAGGTAATGGATTTCCGACCCACTAACCCGTGTTGGATTGACATCATGAGGGCCTATATTGGCTCTGGAGAACTCCCCGATGATCCAAACGAGGCTAAAGCTCTGGTCAGAAGAGCCGCTAGATACACCATTTTAGACAACATTTTGTATCGGAGATCGTTCTCTAAACCTTTACTACGGTGCGTGCGACCTGAAGAGGTTGAAGGAGTCCTCGCAGAGCTACACCAGGGGATGTGCGGCGGCCACCCGGCTAGCCGCACTCTCGCTCAAAAAGTTCTATTGGCTGGGTACTACTGGCCGAAGCTCGCAGAGGACGCCAAAACATACGCTAAAACGTGCGACGTATATCAGAAATTTGTGGATATTCCCAGGCTACCATCGGTCAAGCAAAGCATCGTCGTCGCCGCCTGGCCATTCAACATATGGGCCATTGACCTCATTGGACCGCTGAAGAAGGGTCGCTCCGGATGCGAATACGTAGTGGTCGCCGTCGACTATTTCACCAAATGGATCGAGGCCAAAGCCTTGGTAAAAATCAACACCAGAGACGTAATCTATTTTTTACTCGATCAAGTATGGACTGGATTTGGCGTCCCCAGAGTAATAGTATCAGATCATGGACCGCGGTTCAGGGAAGAGTTTGACGCATTCTGCAGAGAAAATAACGTCAACTATTGGCAATCATCAGTGTGCTATCCGCAAGGAAATGGTCAGGCCGAGAATGCCAACAAACAGGTGCTAAGCATGCTAAAAAAGAGTTTGGGTGAGAAGGCGGGTAAATGGCCAGATCACCTGCCGGCGGCCTTATGGACGCTCAGAACGTCGCGAAAAACAACTACATGAGAGACTCTTTTCGCTTTGACCTATGGATCAGAAGCTATGGCCCCAGTAGAAATGGCCCTATCAAGTCTAAGGGTCGCCCATTTCAGCGAGGCTAATAACCCGCTGACCAGGAAGCTCAACCTTGATCTAGCAGAGGAGCGGCGGATCAACTCGTATGGCCGTTTGCTGAATTATAAACAGGCGGCCAAGCGCCACCACGATAGACACATTTGCGATCATCACTTCGTTGTGGGAAATTACGTTTTGCACAAGAGACAAGCCACAAGCCACAAATCCAAGAAAGGAAAGCTACCAGAGAACTGGGAGGTCCCAGTACGGGTTGCTCGAATAGTCAAGAAAGAACTTACGTATTAAGTGACAATCGCGAATACAACAGGTCTTGGCACGCCGACAATTTGAAAAAATATTACATGTAAACTGTCTATTTTCTGCATGCGAGTGAAGCGTATTGTGGAGGAAACATCAAATAAAAAGGCCCATATTTATTCAACGATAAAGGGTGCAGACAGTCTTGTTTTTGGCAAACCCGCGGCCTACAAATCCCTTCTGTTTAACCAAAAACAAGGGGGCCGCAGGGTGAAATTTTAAAACCACATTCAAGCAAACCCACAATGGTCCAATGAGTGCGTCGGCACCCTAGCTATACTACATAGCCTAGCAACAAGCGCGGCAAAGGGAATACGACGATCAGGATTCATTGAGACCGCAAAGTTAACTGCCTCGCGGTGAATCAGGACCCCTCAATCAATGTCAACCTGGGGTCGCGAATAGCATGCAGAAGGAAAGCTTCAGCCTCGCTGACGACCACGAAATCCACAGACGGAAGAGCGCTTGAGTTGATAAACCTTTTCCATTCACGATTGCTGCGAGACAGTTCAGACGCGGGGCCCAGGTTGCGAGGACGTTGATAATCGGGGAAGAGATCGCAGATTGCCCGCCATAAACGAACCTGCCTACTTGCCTCATCACCAAGATTCCAGGCAACCTCATAATGAGCAAAGGTATCGATAGCAGGAATACGGAGAGCCTCATTGATAGCCTCCGAGTAAAGGTGACCGAGACACCCCGAAGGGCCACACAGCTCTTCGGAAGGAACCTCTGATAAGACGGAGTAAAATTCCCTTACCATTGTTGGAATAGTGTCCTAAACCCAATCGGGTTGGACCGGATCCGACCGGGTCGGATCATTTCTACTATTTCTTTATGTTTATACATATATATAATGGCTTTTATGTTGTCATATATCTGTTCTTCTAAAGAACCAATTATGAATTGTTATATGATAACGTCCTTAGTATTAAACTGTGATAGAGAAACCATGATAGGCGATTATGGTTGATGAGATCTCTAATCACTTTAATAAGTTTGATACTTAAATGTCTCTAGGCTGATGTACTATTAAACAGGGCATTGATAGTATAAACAGACTATGCACGTATTAGATGTCTTACGTCTTTAGGGCGGGGATAAATCTCGTCTATCGAAGAGTAGAGACACTTGACCGTGCGTGGGCGTGTATTAGAGAATGCGTGCGTTAGGTCGACCCACTTACACGGATAAGTGTCACACTATGTGGCGGTTGTGTAATTATCCTTAAGACCGAGTCTTCCTGGCATCACGGTGTGGATTGTCATGCTTTGACACTATTGAGGTTTCCACAGCCACGGGCGATCATGCGGTAGTGATTGGGTATGATATTGAAGCATCGCGGAGTATACATGATTGGTCGTGCAGAATCGCGATATCCTATGATTGGGATCGAATATCCGAAATGGCCTTCTTATAAGGAATGTCTTACTCTCATGAATCTTTGCAAAGTGGGAGTAAACGAGTTACCTCGAGAGAGCATGATATCCAGATTATAAGATACGATCGTTGATGTTTTGACACTCGACTAACGATTGTATGGATATTATTACTGATGATAGGATTGTAAGTTACACGATAATCAAGCTCACATGAAAGGTAGTAGTCATTGCATTTGACTCTTCCGATGATTGGGGGTCACGGTGTGTTGCTGAGACGCTATCCCGTGATCGTTAGGTATGAAGGGCATTTTAAGTAATTTGCACTTTGTGTCTACGGCCAACATATTCGAAGCCTATCGGGTCACACACATATGAACATCTAGTCGGATTAAAATGTGGTTATAGATGATAACCAAATAAGGAAAGTTTATCTCGAGACTATAAAGGTTATAGTGGTAAGTTAATATGGTGGTATTTATTTATTATGAATAAATTAAATACAAGATATTAACAATGTTATATTAATTAAAGAATATTCCGGATGCCAATTTATTGGCATAAGGTGACGCAGTTTGTGTGTGTATAAGATACACTTGGATTGTGCAATTTAATTAATAGTGTTACCAAATATATTAATATTAGATATTGATAAATAAAGTATATATGTCCCAGCGTGTGTTTGCACCAATTCAAAATTGGTGATTCATGCGCACCATATATATATATATATATATATATATATACTAGTGTACTCGGTGTGCGTTGCACACGTCCGTCGGTGTTACAATGTTGGTTGCTTTGATCCTCGTAGGTGTTACGTTAGTTGTTTTATGTGTGATGTAGTGAGGATGCTATGTACATGGAACTGTTAGAATGCAATTAGGGAAGGTAAGGTTAAAATGTATCACAGATATAATAAGCTAATACGTGGAGTAAAATTAGAAATTTTTGTTATTGCGGCTTCACTTTTGCACCATACACCAATCTCTGCATTCGACGGTTTTACAAACAGTTTAAATGCGAAATGTAGTTACACTCAAGAGTGATACATTTATCGACATATTGCACCACCGTAATGTTCACAGAAAAAAGAAGATGCCTTTTTCTATTCCGGATCGATTCATTTCACTTTATATGGCAATTGCCCACTAAAAGTAGTTGTAAATCGTCTCTAAAAACAAAAAACAAAACAAAAACGGGATGGATCGAGAATTGAACCTTTAACCTAGTAAGATGTATCGCCCAAAGCACATAGAGGCGGGGCTCACAAGACGCGTATATCTACGCAATCTGAAAGCTCCAGCTTTGTTCGACTTTTTATATGCCTCGCATTTTATCAAAACAGCAGACAAACTCAAAACTTTAATATCAAGCCGGAAGACGCTACCAACGATAACAATTAGTACTTACATAAATGAGTCAAAATGACGTATCCGTAACTCTGTGGACAACTTGAAAAAGAAAGAACTAAGTTATTAATGAATTGTACTACATAAATTGACATCACCGAATTTAAGCTTAGATATAGTTATTGATTATTAAAAGAACATAAAAATATTATATTCCAAAATTGCTTACTTTTTTATCCGAGGATGAATCAAAACCTTCCTTCATAAACTTGACATGAGATGACCGGAGCCGCTTGCATCTTTTCCAATTTGTAAACCTGGAGGAACCTCTACCATGACTACACACTCTTCTACCTCTATCTCTATACAACGATGTATTTTTATTTCGCTTTGGTGCATCCTCCTGATCCACCTATGTGTTGTTGAGGTAGTCAGTAGTTAGGCCCATAGTATGTAGAAAGAAGCAACAACTTCAGGGGAAAACACCCATTGTAAAACATTTTGATGCAATTCGTGAATCTATAAAAGTGAGGCAGAGTTTAACTATGGGGTAATATGCGACTTTCCCTATGGGGTTTCTTATATCGAATCAATGTCTCCATTACGCTTTAATCATAATCCATATGAGCAAAATCCCACAATTCGAATTTGAGAAATTTCACAATCCAACTGAGATTAATCCAAATTAGAAAAATCACGAAATTTCACAATTCAATTGACCATGATCCACTTTAGCAAAATCTCACAATTCAATTGAACTAAAAACACAGAAATCGAGGACTTACCGATGAAAACCGGGTTCTTTAGTGAGGGGAACACCGAGTTCACCATAGAAGCTTGTATTCGATCATCGGAACCATACGAGACCAGGATACCTATGAATACACCTATCTTGCATTTTAGCTAAAGCTTTAGCCAATGGATAACTAATAGCAAAACCATCACCTCCATAAGCCATTCCATAAGAAAAAATGTGTTCTCGCAAATGGCTTTCACTTAAAATCCCAATGTAATAGTAATCGATTATGATCATACTTATTCGTAACCCTCAACAAATTATCCGTAATGAAAACCGTATCGTCGTCCCCATCACAAACCACCTCACATTTTCCATTCCTAGCTTTAAAGTTTTGGATACAATACACGAAATCCGAAGAAAATGATCTGCTCTCTTGTTTGTTAGTATAAGGAAATTGAGATGTACCCCTTGAAATTCTCACCAGGTAAACTGTCGTTCTCAATCGGATTAATCGGAACTTTCTTATCTAACCAAAAATTCAACGCATTTCTTCTTTCTTCCACCATGTTTTAATGTAGTTTTTCCTCTTACTCCATAGCTTACCGTGAAGTCGCAATGCCGAATACTACGTGTTCTAAACCGGTCTTTTCTACTTTTTTCACGGGCATTTCATCGAGCAGGGGTGGTGCGAGGGAGGAGGAGGGATGGAGGACAAAATGGCGGAAGAATTGACCGGGTAGAAGAAACGAGAATGGTGGCGCATGGTAGAAGGAGAAACTCATCATTACAAGAATGAGATGAAATCGAAGCTTAAGAGTAACCAATTGTGGGATTTTCTTTGTTTTTAAGAGTAACCAATTCGAAGCTTAAGAGTAACCAATTCGAAGCTCAAGAGTAACCAAGCTTAGAGAATAATCCAATTGAAGGACAATCAAAGTAACCAACAAATATATACAAGAAGAAGAGAACATAATAAACAATGTACCACAAACAAGCTTAAGAGTAACCAAGCTTAGAGAATAATCCAATTGAAGGACAATCAAAGTAACCAACAAAGATATACAAGAAGAAGAGAACGTAAAACCAACTAATCTCATCAAGAGTGTAGAACAAAGATATAGTCATGGCATGACTGCTTTTAAATTGTATAACCAGTTGAAATTGACTACTCTCCTCAAAACAACAAAAATAATACAAAACAAAAACTGGAAACGAACCCAATCATAACGACTCGCGATAGATTAGACGCTCTGATTACGTTTAATATACATTACATGAATACACACACCCATAATAGAGCATTACCGGACTTCCAGTAGACAACAAAATGTCTATAAAGACAACAAAACCACCATGGGTAAAGCAAGACGAACATGTTCCTCCATAAGTCCTCTTTGAAGTATTAAATAAAGATTTAAACGAGGAACAAGAGGTATCAGATGTCTAAGAGTAGACAACAACGACCACGATCACAAGCAAAAGGAAATTATGCAACAATACCTCCATGCTGATGATCCATTCTTTGGAATTAGAACCATAAATTCCATGAACGACCTCCTAGTATACACATCAATTGATTAGTGGGCAATAACAGAATTACACAAGACTCTCGCACCAACTTCTTAAAAGTCTTCATTTCTTAAGATAAACAAGCAACAATAAATAGAATGAAACTAAACGAACCTAAATATAGAAGAAAAGTAACATGTGTTAATAATAACTTATAAAATGAGATCACTTGAGAAGGGTACCATTTTTGCAACACAAACTAAACTAAACTCAAACTCAAAGTGCATGTTAGTAACGAATCATAAACTAATAAAAGAGAGTGCACCATAGTGGAATATATATATATATATATATATCCTGAAGTCTAAAAGATTCATTTGCAGAGAAGATACTCTCTCTTTATGCCTACCCAAAAACAAATTTCGAGAAGCCGGGTTTAAAAATTAATGAGTACTTAAAGTGAAAGATACAATACAAAAGTAATACAGTTATAAAGCTCATCAATGACAACTTATTAATTTACCTTCTCAATTCCAATATCATGGATGGAATTCCCAAGTTTAATCACCAAGTCATATACTTCTTTGTAAGTCACCACAGATACTTGCCAAAGGCTACAGGTAAATCAACAAATCCAACAATAACATTAGCAAACATAACTGCACTTCCCCATCCATCCCCAATTACACGGTGAAAATATCCCTTTACCCTTCCTCGAAAAAATAAAATTCTATACAAAATAAAAATAAGGAAAAAAAACAATCACAACCGACAAAAATAATGCAACAAAAATGGAAATACAATTAGAAAGATCCGAATGCAATCATGGAAGCAAAACTACATGCATCTGTGACAAACCACATAAACCACAAGATAAATAACAAAGAAACCTGCACACCTAGCACAAAAGTGAAAAAAAGAGACACTAAAACAAAAAAAACGAGATAACATGGAATAACAAGAAGGCAAAGCAAGCAACCGATGAGAAATAAAAGGTAACATCTTTGATTTCTAACATACTAACATTAGACTCGGAAAACAGGAGAAACTAAAAACATTAAATCAAAGAATGCGAGAACAAAATCGAAATTGCGATTTGCAAAGAAATACACCGAGACAATGCAATCATCGAAGGAAGAAGCACATGCATTTCTAATTAACCCCATAAAACATAGGACAAAGTTAGAAAGAACCCTGGACATGAAGAACCAGAATGCACGAAGACAGATACCCACAAAGGAACCAATTCATAATGAAAGAAGAAGAAAGCAGACCGACTAATCTAGGACAAATAATCAACAGACACAACGATTGCGAAGCAATAATCGACAAACACAACGATTGCGAAGCAGAACAGCAAAGATTTACCTACCCAAAACGGAATCACCAAAAAAACGCAATTGCAGAAACCCAGTGTGGATGATGACGGTTCCAGAAAGCTTATATACATCAAGAAGTCGGCAATACATGGCACTAAGCAGATCAGGTGGGAAGCACCCATTGGCATTCATCGACGGTGGTGGAACTGACTCTCCACAAAAGCAAAAGGACAGCCGCTAGACGACAAGCTACTACGACGAAATGTAAATATATAAGTACTAAATAAATAAAGGTATGATATATATTTATATTTATATGTGTTATATATATGTGATATATATATACATGTGTAAATTGATTTATGGTAATAGAATAAAGATAGTCAATATTAGATATTGACAATATCTTGGAAATATTCAATATAAGATATTGACAATATCCTAGATTTATTTAATATAAGATATTATAATAAATGAGATAAATCAATCAAATATATTTTCCTTATTTTATTGGAAAAAGGTTTTCTTCTCCTCCACACTTTGATATGGCGCCACCTTCTACTATAAATAAGAGGTGGGTGTCAAGCTATTTAGTACAATACAATTCCAAGAACTAATAGTTTTGTGTAAAATAGAGAGCATCTTTTAGAGAGTTGGAGAGAGGGGAAAAAGGCCGGTCTAGCAACCGGAGTTTTCCAATAGCAATCCATGATGGGATTCCGGCGGGGTGTTCGTGTGGACTAGCGGTAGAGGCCGAACACTTGGGCGGCTCTATGCAGAACTACTCTCCTTAGACGGTCAAAGCGTCGATCTTTTAGATCAACTAAGGTAACCACCGTCTTTAGCTTATTTGTTTATTGCTTAAACGAAGTCGATCTTGGGTCGATAGGAAATAAATTTTTGAATTCCGCTGCGTCCCGCGTAGATTTCCTAACAGTGGTATCAGAGAGAGCTTCGAGTTTAAGCAATAAGCATGTTATTTTGCGTAGTTAATTTTATAGTTTAAATCACGTAATTAAAAGATGAAAGATTTTTGATTCGCAAATCGATACACGAAATGAAAAAAATAATAATAAAGGGGCGGCTTTTGGGGTGCTCGGCCGATCGGCGGCGGCACCCCCACCGGAAATTGCGCCGGCGGCGGCGGCTCCCCCTTGGGGCGGTCGACGTCGGCTGGTGCATCTTTTTGGTGGATCCCTAAATTTTGTTTTGTGTATTTTGTGTTTCAATATTGTTCATAGTTGTGATTAATATCTCGTTTGTTTAGTTGTGTCATGCACTAACCAAATGGTTCAAATAGTTTGGTAATTTCGGATGCCACACAAGATTAAAATAATAATGGTCTTTCCAAATTTGTTTGAAATAGGCTGGCCCTTTCCAAATATTTGATTTGGGAAAATGCTTAGCTTTGCGCCACTTCCAAAATTTTGATTTTGGAAAGTGGCTGCGCCTAAACGAAAATTATTTGGCCTTTCCAAATATTTGATTTGGAATAGGCTGCGCCTTTCCAAATATTTGATTTGGGAAAAGGCTTGCGCTGTGCCACTTCCAAAATTTTGATTTTGGAAAGTGGCGCGCTTAAACCAAAATTATTTAGGCATTTCCAAATATTTGATTTAGAATGTTTGCGCCCTTTTCAAATATTTGATTTGTAAAGCTTAGCTGCGCAGCTACTCAAAAATTTGATTTTGAAAGTGCTGCGCTGCTAAGCCAAATGTGGTTTAGAAACCAAAGCATCCCTTTGATTAGGAATCAAAAGGAAAGAAAACAAAAGAGACCTAATTTTAATTTTGATTTATTTTTGGAATAGTTTCAATTAATTAAAATTAAAATTAAAATCGTTTAAAATTAATCGTTAATTTTATTTCGATTAAAATCATTTAATTAATTAAATGTTAATTAGTTAATTGATTGGATAAAATTATTTAATAGATTAAATGTTAATTGATTAATTAAGACGCAAAGTAGTTAAATTTTAATTTTATCTTTTTCATAAGATTTTATTGTATGGATTAGATATAGTAGATATAATATGATTATATGGACCTCGATTGATCATGGACTCGACCGATAGGATAGATGTGAATGATTTAATTTTGTTTAAAAATTGTCCTAGTCATTATGAAGAACGTGACTTAGTTTATTTTCTGTATTTATCCCATTCCGTTGACTCCCCAAAGTGCGGCGGGTGTATTTATTTTATTAGATAGAATTAAATGTAAAAGAATGGAGGCAGAAGATGGAGACCAAAAGAAAGAAGAATAAAGATCCCATTGGAGAATGGCGCATTAAAGATCTTATTGGCGGTTCAGAATACCTTAGATTGTGACTCAACGGTTTCGTCGATTTGTATTCGAAACCGCACTCTAGAAAGTCCATGATCATACCGGTTACTTTACGTATTTATTTATTTTGTGCTTGTATTTATTTTATATGATACGATAGATGCATGACTAGGCACGATCTAGATAAATGTGTAGGATATATATCTATAGAGATAGATATAATTGATGAGACCGAAATTAAAATTAATTAAGTGAATTAATTTACGAAAATACTTCCACAACAAAATCAAGTCGAAATATTGTCTCCCAATATTATAACGACGGTGAAGAGCCTGTGTTCGGATCCAACTGATCGACCACCGCCGGGAGTTGACCTACCTCGGGTATATCGTCGTTATTGAGATATGATCGTATGAGATCTCGTGAATATTGACTAGAGTCTTTCGGTGATTGGCCACCGTCAGGGCCGTCTGACTTTAGAGACAAGGGGTTGACTAACACATAGTGATGTGTATCGCCAAAGAGTTGACTAGTCAACCACTGAGAATCACATAGAGATGTGAATGGTAAAGAGTTACCTACCTTTCGAAATTATCTTGGTTGATCGACCACCGCCGGGAATCAAGGTAACTAGATTGGATCTCAGCCACTAAAGAATTTTGAAATATTCTTGAAAGTCAATTGGGAGTAGTTGACTAGTGGGAGCAAAATCATAAACCAAAAGACCATTTTTGATTTTGCGTGTATAAACAACAACACTCTTTTATTTTCATATTTATGTTGTAGTTTTAGCAAACTTTATATTTATGTTTTTCTCGATTAGTAAAGCCAAATTATGATCATACCTTTTGAAAACGCGTTCTCAAATATGGTTAAGTAATTTTAATCCTTTTAAAATAAGCAATGATATGAGCAATCCCGTTATAGTAGTTAAAGACAAGGAGATTACATAATTGATGCAGTGCTCCGAGACTTTAATTATTAATGAAAGCGGAAGCTCATGATATGATTAAAACATTTGAAATAAGTTTCAATGAATTAATCATATATTGGATACGATCCAAGATGATCATTCAGTCATACGATGACAATTAATTCAAACGTTGAATAAGAATGACCACATCGAATTTTGAAAAGGTTGTTTTCAAATTGTAAGATTTAAGTATCGACTTAATTCTATCATTGCTTAAAGGTTAATTAAATAGTCAATGTTTTGAATACGATTCGAAAGCTTAAATAAACTATTTAAATAAACTTTAGATTTTCTTTATGAAAGGAAATCAAAGACATAGCTCTTGTGATCTTTCTTAAGTCTTATGAAGACTACACTAAGAAATATTTACAAGTGCTTAAAGGATTAAAAAGGAAAGTTAGGGCATGTGCTTAAATAGAGAACTTATTGAAGTATCTATTCTAGGCAAGTGAGTTGAGATAAATCTATCTAAATTCAAAGTCAACTCTAAGATATATGATACCTTATGAGTGTGATTAAATTAGAAAGATTGAATACAGATATGGAAGGTGAAGCAAACGTTGTAACACTTACCACATTCTGGATCTAGTAAACTGACAAGGGAACTAAATAAATGTAATTATGTTCCGGTTCTTATGAAGGACACAAGTTCAGTTATTTGTTAAGATTTAGTAGACACATTCAATTGTAAAGAATAAATGTTATTCCGATAAAGTTGAAAGGTCACTGAACCTAACATATTAGACTGTTGTCACTATATAGTTGATATATGTGATGAGATCTCAACTAAATATTTGTGTGGTTTATTATCCTCCTTATTTGTGGTTGTTCTGCACATAGTCTCTGGAAGGAAAGCGTGTAATTAAACGTCATTCGATGATGTTGAACCATATGATTATGAATCTTGTGGATAATACGTTATATTATCTAAAGATGACTAAAATACCTTTTATGAAAATGTTTTAAAATCTAGAAAAATTGTCTAAAGCCTAAACATACCGATGTTTGTTGGCTTGTGACAATTAATGCCACAAATAATTGTTTGTTAATCTCTATCACTATTTTTAGAAATAGTTGAATGTACTCGATGAAGTGCAAAATTGAAAGCCCGAAAAGTTCGAGCTAGTAATGCGATATGAGATTGATGAGCTACTTAGGAATTAACCTTCAATTAGATTGAAGTAATTAATACCAAGAAGGGTGTTTGAAGTCGTCGCGAAAGGAATAAGATTCTCCTTGAAGGATACCATCTTTGGGATACGCAATTAGATTGTGTTCCCAAAATGGAAATAACACTTTATATGATAAAGGTGTGGCGCAAGCCATCACGAAGTATCCCTTACCCGCTTCGGGATAGTGCCTTTATACTTAACCGAGTTCCAAAGATAAAGGTTGAATAAATTCCATATTAGATATGGAAGAAGATAATGTCGAATCTATCTTAACCGATGATTTGAAGTTGTCATAGGCAAAGTCAGAAAGGCTTGGAGCCTAGTACGGCATATGCAACTTTGTGGAATATCTTAGCAAGTACGCTAGATATTATTTACTTGCCCACGGAGCAAAATGTTTGTCTCCAAACATGCTGTCATCTAGAGGAAGTGTTTCTTCCAAAAGAAACAGTGGGAGTAGATTTAGATCTCAAATGTAGTTTGAGAACCACAAAGATATATTCAACCAATGGAACGTGAGCAGACGCCACATAGCGATGAGGTGTAGATCACTGCTCAGTGCACACAAAAGTTCTGCAAGTCTGTGGATAACCTCAAGCCCAAAAGGCTACTGGTATGTTCATCTTGAAGAATGAATATCTCACGACTTATGAAAGAATGTTTGAGAGGCAAGATTGAGAGATATGGCCAGAGCCATAATATCCGAATTAGATTCCATCGGTGACAACCAGGTTATAAACCTAGTCCATGCTTACCTGAGGAATGTCCCTGTAAGGCTGAGCCCAGTTCTATTCAGACTATACTTGTCATAACTTTGTATCATGGCTATATGATAGTGTTGAAGACGTTGGGCTGACAGCTCGATGTTCATAGACGATAACATGATATGTAAGCCCACGAGATCCATTTATGGACTCAAACAAGTTTCTCTAGACGATTTCTTTGTTTGATAATCAAAGGAGTTTGATTTAGTCAAAAGAAGGATATGCCCAATGTGCAAGATGGATTGTGGAAGTGTGTTACGATTTTTGAGTAAGGTATTGGATATCTCTCTCGAGAATTATCACCCCATGTCACAGTCAATTAATGTTTGGTAGTTCAAGATCTTTACGAAAGCACTTGGATTGGCAGTTCTTATTTTTAGAAATAAGAATCTATAGTGATAGATTGAACTGCTGTTATATTATAGTTTACCTATATAGATGTGATGCTAAAAGAGTTTAGCATAGATCTCGAAGGGGATACTGCTAGCCGATATTCTCAAGATCTATCTATGTTAGGACGCTGGTCCTAAAGATAAGGTGAAAGATGATGCGTATGGAAGGTTTCCTTCGCTCATGCGGTAGGAATCATCATAAAGCTAATGCCGGATGTTCATAGTTCATGAATAGTCATGAGCAAGTATGAAAGTAAATCTGGTGAATATCGAGAATATCATTAAACAAGTTAAGGAAAAGTTTCCTAGTTTATTGAAACTTGGAATTAAATAAACATAGATATACAGACGTATATCCTAAGTAAACATAGATATACAGACGTATATCCTAAGTCTTATGAAGGCGAGTGGGAGCTACGATGCAGGTTTGCGATCTTTGATTAAATGATACGATGAGTGGAAATGTTCTAGCCTATGGGTCATCAGTAAATTCTACAACCGAGGCCAAAACACAGTAGTGCCTTAGAGGCGCAGCAGGAGCAGTACATGGATCTAGAAGGTTCATTTTGAACCTTGTACGGTTCTTCCACCTTTTCTATATAGCTGATATGGTAAGTGGATTCATTGCTTAAAGCAAGGACCAGGGTCTCGTCAGAGATCTGTGTGTGTTGAGGTGGTTCCTTTGACTTGGTCATTTGGAGCATGATATGAAGATAGTCCGAGTCCCACGGATAGAGATCCGTTTATGGCTAGAAGTGCAGGTTGCGAGTATTGCATAAGATTCTTGTGTTTCAACTTGGTCTTGTGTAATGCAGTGATTGGTTTTAGGCCAAGTGGGAGATTGTTGGAATAGTGTCCTAAACCCAATCGGGTTGGACCGGATCCGACCGGTCGGATCATTTCTACTATTTCTTTATGTTTATACATATATATAATGGCTTTTATGTTGTCATATATACATTCTTAAAGAACCAATTATGAATTGTTATATGATAACGTCCTTAGTATTAAAGCGTGATAGAGAAACCATGATAGGCGATTATGGTTGATGAGATCTCTAATCACTTTAATAAGTTTGATACTTAAATGTCTACAAGTGATGTACTATTAAACAGGGCATTGATAGTATAAACCGACTAGCACGTATTAGATGTCTTCTGTCTTTAGGGCGTTGATAGATCTCGTCTATCGAAGTGTAGAACACTTGGGTTTACATGGACGTGTATTAGAGAATGCGTCGTTAGATCGACCCACTTACACGGATAAATGTCACACTATGTGGTTGTTGTGTAATTATCCTTAAGACCGAGTCTTCATGGCATCACGGTGTGGATTGTCATGCTTTGACACTATTGAGGTTTCCTCTAGCCACGGGCGATCATGCGGTAGTGATTGGGTATGATATTGAAGCACGCGGAGTATACATGATTGGTCGTGCAGGAATCGCGTATCCTATGATTGGGATCGAATATCCGAAATGGCCTTCTTATAAGGAATGTCTTACTCTCGTGAATCTTTGCAAAGTGGGAGTAAACGAGTTACTTCGAGAGAGCATGATATCCAGTTATAAGATCTGATCGTTGATGTTTTGACACTCGACTAACGATTTGTATGGATATTATTACAAATGATAGGATTGTAAGTTACACGGTAAATCGCTTTCACATGAAAGGTAGTAGTCATTGCATTTGACTCTTCCGATGATTGGGGTCACGGTGTGTTGCTGTGACGCTATCCCATGATCGTTAGGTATGAAGGGCATTTTCGTAATTTGCACTTTGTGTCTACGGCCAACATATTCGGAAGCCTATCGGGTCACACACATATGAACATCTAGTTGGATTAAAATGTGGTTATAGATGATAACCAAATAAGGAAAGTTTATCTCGAGACTATAAAGGTTATAGTGGTAAGTTAATATGGTGGTATTTATTTATTATGAATAAATTAAATACAAGATATTAACAATGTTATATTAATTAAAGAATATTCCGGATGCCAATTTATTGGCATAAGGTGGCGCAGTTTGTGTGTATAAGATACACTTGGATTGTGCAATTTAATTAATAGTGTTACCAAATATATTAATATTAGATATTGATAAATAAAGTATATATGTCCCAGCGTGTGTTTGCACCAATTCAAAATTGGTGATTCATGCGCACCTTATATTTATATATATATAGATTTATATGTGTTATATATATGTGATATATATATACATGTGTAAATTGATTTATGGTAATAGAATAAAGATAGTCAATATTAGATATTGACAATATCTTGAAATATTCAATATAAGATATTGATGAATATCCTAGATTTATTTAATATAAGATATTATAATAAATGAGATAAATCAATCAAATATATTTTCCTTATTTTATTGGAAAAGGTTTTCTTCTCCTCCACACTTTGATATGGCGCCACCTTCTACTATAAATAAGAGGTGGGTGTCAAGCTCTTTAAGACAATACAATTCCAAGAACTAATAGTTTTGTGTAAAATAGAGAGCATCTTTTAGAGAGTTGGAGAGAGGGAAAAGGCCGGTCTAGCAACCGGAGTTTTCCAATAGCAATCCATGATGGGATTCGGTGGGTGTTCGTGTGGACTAGCGGTAGAGGCCGAACACTTGGGCGGCTCTATGCAAACTACTCTCCTAGACGGTCAAAGCGTCGATCTTTTAGATCAACCAAGGTAACCACCGTCTTTAGCTTATTTGTTTATTGCTTAAACGAAGTCGATCTTGGGTCGATAGGAAATAAATTTTTGAATTCCGTTGCGTTCCCGCGTAGATTTCCTAACAACCATCATAAGGTTGAATGGTGTCGCAGGTGGTGAAACAAAATCTAACCACCCAGAAAGCCGCACCCGGAGCAAAGAACCATCACCCTCGACTTTGCAATCACTTAAGCCCCTCTCCCTCGCAAGCCTGACGACGTCAAAGTAACGCCAAAAATGATATTTGGCAGTAAGAGAGGTAGTAAGGAAGAAAGGGGAAACATCACGTACTGGACGGGCTTTCCACACTCGGATTGCACTACCCTCCCCGGAGTGAAAGACATGAATCTCACAATAAAGATTGGTTCAAAAGAGGAATGGAATAGAGCCGGGTTTGCTCCCTCATTTTATAGCAGAGGAAAGCAAGACAGACAGCCACGATTGACAAGATCTGACGGCCAGCGTCCACGCGGTTTTACCCAAAAATTTGAAATCCAGGGGGCGTGTTTAACGCTTGACAGTTATCAGCGCGAGATTCTAGGCTACATGGACTGTGCACGCACTGTTGGTCAAAATATTGCCAGTGACCTGTCCAATCAAATTCAGAGTCCTTGCTTTTTCAGCAACACGACAGTCAAGAAAGGCCAGTCCCGTCCAACCGGTTCAGCCTTTAAGTTTCTGGCAAACCATTATTCTGCCATAAACTTAGGGGGCCGCACTCTGAAATTTCAAACATCAACAAGCATAAGGGGTGTACATCGAAATTGGAAAACTGGACTGACCGACTGAACCGGATTAAACCGGACCGGAAAATGATGAACCGTGGTTTTCCAATCGGTTTTTTCAAATTGAAGAAAAACCGAACCGGAAATCCAATTCAGTTTTCGGTTTTATCCATAAAAACCGGTATGACCCGAACCAAACCGGTTATACTTCATTTTCATTTTATATATTTATATATATATATATATATATATATATATATATATATATATATATATATCACTAGCTCTACTATAAAACCCCTCACACACAACCCTAAATTTCTAAACCTTATACTTCGCCGTTTCTACCTAAACCTAAACCTAAAATGCTTGAGCCGCCAATAACCGCCGTTTGAGCTCACCGGCCGTTCTTGCTTCTTCTAATATTCTTCATCCTTTGATCGTGAAAGGTGAAAGCAACCTTTGAAATTGTCGTTACAACGACCACCCACCGCTTATGGTGCCAATAATGGTGTTTGTCTCATTTTAGAAGAAAAAATCAAAATTTTATGGTAAATAAAATACGATCTGAAAACCGAAATCGAACGAACCGGACTGTATTGGTTCACCCAATTCGAAAAATGACCAATTCGATTTCGATTCGTAAAATCGTAAAAAACTGACCGGACTGGACTATGTACACCCCTACATAATCGCACCATAGGTCGTCTAAAACAGAGGGGCCGCATTCGGATTTTCCGGTCGATTATTTGCCACAAGTCCGCAACGACCAAGGTTTGTACAAAGGGGGACGGAAACTTGTTTCGCTCCAGCCCATCCAGGCCTCGCCCAAAACAAGGGGGCATAGGTAAATTTTAACGCTCCATACGCGACCCTAGTAAAAACAAACTAGGTTGCTAATATCCTTGTTCCAAATAATGAGGGCCGCAACAGGAATTTTCGATCTTTTTTGCAGAGTCTTCGGTTTTATTATTTTAGCGAGCTACCTAAACGTCGCCAAAATAATGGGAGCCGCACACATACAAGATACACAAGATGCAGGAGAGAAATCAAAAGAAACAAATGCAATGCAAAAATCAGGGGGCCAAAAAACGGCCACAAATGAAGTTCAACAAGACAAACACGGCCACGGATCAAAGTGCGGAAAATAAAAGCTAAAGTTATTACAATCACATCAAAAGAAAGCGTCGGAATAGTTCAAAAACAGAAGCAAATGTTGAATTATTACAAGATCGCAGGAAAAAGTTTCAAAACAAGGGCATAAAATCATTAGGTTGAGCCGGGAGGAGTGTCAATATACTCATCGCCTGGTTGATCGTTCACGGCAGTAGGAGGAGTCTTCAAAATAGCAAAGTTAACAAGGTTAACTGGAGGAGGATCCCAGACTGGCTCGCCATGCTCCATCTGCCTAGTTTGAATAGTGATGATGTGATCCGCGGCATAAGGTATATCTGGGTGAAAGGCCAACAAGTCGGGATTTCGCTGGGACATGCTAACCCACCGGAGCATTTCCTCAAAGGTGATACTCTCTCTACCATGATAAGCCCAAAGAGAGCGGGCGAGGTGGTTGAAACCTTGGTCAAATCTCGCCTCCAGGTAATCGACAAACTCATCAGAACGCTTAAAGGCAGCAATGGCCGCATGACCCGCCTCCTCAGCAGTCTTATCTACGGCAGCAAGTTGCTCTTTTAAACTCGCAATCTCCTCTTGTGCGGCCGACAACCCTTCAGCAGATTTACGAGCTTCATCCTTCAGAATTGACACTTTTTGCTGTAGCTCAGCATCCATCTTAGCACTCTCAAGCATGGCCGTTTTCATTCGATCTACCTCGGTCAAGGCCTCCGCGCTCTTGTTCTCTGAAGCGACCCTGGCCTTATCCGAGGCCCCAAGAGCCGTGGTCACTTTCTTAAGTTCAGCATTGCGTTTCTCAGCAGCCTCAATGGCCTTGTTAATACGAGTTCCAAGCTGAAAAAGGAGAAGAATGTAAGCCCACCCGAAAAACAAAGTTGGCAAAAATAAGAGACAAAAGAAAAAGCTCACCATAGAGGCTGCGATCAAACTGTCCGGAAAGATCTTTAAGTTCAGCGACTTCATCTCCGACGGGGGCATCGTCTTGAACCACGACGAGTGCAGTAATTCCCCTTCCAATCTCCATCTGAACTCCAGGCGGCGAGTACCAGAGGAATGACGTCGGCAATTGCCTCCTTGATCTGGCTCGCCTTCGACATGTCAAGGCCTTGGATGAAATTAGCATCCAACCAAATGGCCTCTTTCCCTTTATAACCTCGGGGAAGGGTCCCTGTGGGCAACGCCCTCGTCTCCTTAGCGACTTCTTCAGCAGTAACCTCTGGCCGCAAAGAGCCTTTATCAGCGGGTTGCTTGTCGGGACGATCAGAGCCTTTGTCAGCTCCGATTGCAGTTTTGGCTTTCTCAGTTCTAGATCGCTTTTGGCCCTGAGGCTCTTTAGCAGGTGCATCAGCCTGTGATCTTTTTTGGGCCCCCCCGGCCTGGCTTGAGCTCGCAATTATGGGCACCGCCGCTGGCTGGGTAGGATCGTATGTCTCATCAACAACCGAGGCATCCACGGTACGTGGTATCTTTCCCAGAACCTGCTTCAGGGTCGCCTGTCGAATTTTGGCATTCTCAGCAGCGAGCCTCTGTTTCTGAGCCCGGCGTTCATTGGCGTCCAGACCTATAAAAAGTTCGTTAGAAAAAGGTCTGAAAAAGGAACAAAACAATACAACTTACAAGGTGAACAAATGAAAAACAAGGAAAGTTACAAGGCGGTCTTCTCTTTGGGTCGCCTCCACAAACAAGGCACTCGGAGGGAAGACATTTGCCTAAGTGGCAATCCCCTATCCAATCAGGGTCACACTCCTCCGGGGCTATGGCGACTAAGGCCTCCATTCTACCTGGGCCCGCTATCCCAGCCATACGCGCCAGGGGAAGAGCCACATCAAGAAGATCGATCCAGGCCATATTTCTCAAAGAGGGCTCAACCCCGTCAGACTTAATGAGATCTAACAACCCTTTAACGAAGCGACGCTCAGGGAGTAAAGGCTCGCCAATTGAGAGGGTGGGCTTCCCTTTGCGTGGGGCAGCCTTCGGAAATGGCCAACCAACTTTAGATTCCACTTTAAGCACCCGCTCTTGCCATCTGTGGATTTTATTGGGTAGCAAGAAGAGCAAGCGAGGAAAATCAGTGGGTAGAGCTCTCATCAGACGCAAATCTTGACAAAGAATGGGTCAAAAGGAGGTCTGAGCCCCACATAGAAATGATCGAAGTGAAGGTTCAGGGTATCGTCCGGACGACGGGCACAAACATAATCCTCGCGATCTCCGGGTTTAAACTTATCCTCCTCCTTCGAATAATCAAACAGAGAAAATCTGTAGACATTTGTATCGATCTTGTATCGACGGCGGAGAAGCTTGTTAAGGTCATCACTGTCGCGAAGCATCACCCACTCCTCCTCCAGAACCTTCTCATACGCGGCCAGAAGGGCAAACTCCCTTAACGCCTCCGGATTATTGGGTTTCGGGTTTTTTGCCTCCGCCGTCGCTTCGCCAACAGTCATTGTTTTGGGGTCCCTTTTTCTTTTAGCTTTCTTTGGGAGCTCCCAGACAAACTTACGAGGTAAGGGCGTATTCTCGTCATGCGCAGCGGCACCACTAGAGCTGGGTTCGGCGGCCTGATCTTCAACATCAGACGCCTCTCTTTCTCCAGCCTCACTAATACTGGTCCTTGAGTGCGGGCCATCTCTTTGCGACCCTTCTTATGTCACGGCGCAGGATCAGGGAACACAACATCTAAACCAAAAGGGTCACCGCCTACTTTAGCAGCGGCTTCCCCTCCGGTTATCTCATCAAACAGGTCATCCCCGGCAGACACATCGGGGCTAGAAGGGTCATCCTCCGCTCCACCTAGTGCATAGTCGTATGCCTCCTGATCCCCTTCGGAGTCACCCCCTAAAGAATACTCCCCATCGGACATCCTACAAAAACAAGAGGAAAACGTGGAGCTTTCAGACCTGGTATAATGGTGATTAAGCCAGGAAGGTGATTGCACCCATCTCGACGCCTTCCCATCCGTTCTTACAGGAGAAATGGAAAGTAATTGCAAATAAAGTAGAAGTACATATACGAATAAACACAGCAAAAGAAAGGTAAGGCTTCAAAGCTAAACCACCCCGGTGCATTTACTCAAAAATCCTTTATAACAAAAGCATGCTTCACCCCTCTCCCATTTTCCAAGAAAAATCATACCCAAAACGAAAACGCACTCTCAAAAAGCCCCGACTTTTACCCCAAAATAGCTTAAGTTGAACATACATTGCCATAAAGTGAAGCGAATTTGCTAAAATGATCGAAACATGGAAAGGAAAACAAGGAAAGAGGCTAAGGGAAGAGGAATTCACCTGTTTCTGAGAAGAGGTTAAAGCCGAAATTGGAAGAACATGCCGGTATCCTCAAACTCGTGGCTGGGATCTTCAAACCTAGCCTGAAACCACAAACTTGCTTCAGCCACCACCAAATCCTCTCCAAAACCCTCACCGGAAAACCCTTACATGCCCAGTAATAAGCAAAGTTACGAGAGGAAAAGTTGGGGGGGAATGGAAGAGCGAAAGGTGTAAGGGTTGGAAGGATGGGAGCCTTATATAGGCGGAGGAAATTTGATCGTACGGCCGAGAAACCAGCCATCTAACGGCCCAGGTTTGCGCGGTCTTTTTTCGGTTTTTGAAATTCAAAACCGTCATCATTAAAGCACGATCATCAATGCCCACGTAATCAATTACTCGGCCGTTATCCGCCCACGTACTTGGGCATTTACCAAGACAGCCTCAGTACCCACACACTTACGGTTACCAAGAGAGCTGACGCCAGCCATGATCCGACGGTTATACTGCTCCATTAACCCACGGACGGATAGATCGCCTCGCCAAGAACGAGGTCGCAAATAGACCCAAAGTTGCTTCGAGGCCGCTCACTTTAAAAGCACGGTCCTAAGTGAACAAGTCACATCAGGCGACGAGGTCGCAAATAGACAGTATAATCCTTGAGTTCACTTTACTCCGTGCTTTAACATTTCCACGAAACTTGCTCAAGACATCGAGTAGGGGGCCATTGATGCGTACAAATGGTATCACCACCTTTGAGTCCCGGAAATAGCCTATCTGAACCACCGGATCAGGCAAAGGCCCGCGGACATGACATCGGCGACGCCAGCCAACCAAGTCGAGGTTGTTGCTGTCAATCCCCGCCCAGAACGCTGTGGGACCAGGGGGCTGACCCGCGACCTTGGACAAAAGGTCCTTGTGAGGCCGTACAAGACTTGATGAGAAGCAGCAGGGAGCAAGAGCAAGAGCAAGGCAGGACAACAAAGTTGGCGACCTATGCGATCCTAAGAGGCCACCGCCGAGATATTCTACCCACTTGCAATCCAGATATTTAGTTTGCTTAGCTACTAAGTTACTTAATCATTAAGCTATCACGCAACACCTGTCTTTTACTTAGCTCCTAAGCTTCTTCCTCCTATAAGAGGAAGGATTGTGTAACCTGAATTAGATATATACATTCTAATAGAAAGCAGGCCAAAGCTCTGCAGAAATACCATCTCTCAATCACTCCTCCTATCGCCACCGGCCGACATCCGTATAATCACCCACAAATAAGCCAGATATCCACTAATCATACACCGCTGAGCCTCCGTGATGATTTCAACCTCATCACTTTTACACACCAAAAATTTACCATATAAAAATAAATAAATATTACATAACTACATTTAAATCCCTACATTTATAACATTTTAATATCCTTCCCCTTCTTTCATTCTCAAACCCTAAATTCAATCTCCACCTCCCTCTGCCATACCTACCGCTCCCAGCCTCCCTCCATCATACCCACCGCCGGTCGGTTCAACAAAAAAATAAAATAGAAAGAACCTTAAACTCGATTGAACCCAGTCAACCCATTTCCCTCAACCCGTCATTATGCTCATTGAATCTCTTAATCCCAGCATCATATCCACCATATTTTCCGGTGGAATTCCAGGATTTTTCACCATAAAGAACCCCTATTACTCATAGGCATCACCGATTTCTTTCACCACCTGAGCAGTCAGCTCGTCGGGTCGGATCTCCATTGACACCGCTGAAATCGATGAACGGAATGCTCAGGTTGACGGCAACTACTACTTCTTTAGCAGCTGCGTTTCTTTTTTCGTCCACGAACATCCGATGCTTCAAAAAATAATGAAGGTTTTGGGTTGAAGAGGATGGGAAGAAAATAAAAGGAAGAGCAAGTGATAGAAAAAGAGAATGGTGATTTGGGAAAGAATTTGCTGCAAGGGTGGTGGTGGGAGGTTTTTTAATTCTAAGGTTTTAATGGCGGGGGGTTGTAAAAGAGGGGTGGGTCACCGGAAAATTGGGTGGTGGGTTGATTGCTGGAAGAGAAAATGAGACAAGTGGGAAGGGGTGGTTAATTTGAGAAGAGGGATTATATTGTTGATTTTTTTATGAAAGACTCAATAGTATTTTTGAACAATTGTGGGTTAAGTAAATTTTGTTTTTCATTTATATGGTGTTGGTAGTAACAAAATAATAAAAATGTTATTGTGGTGTCGAAAATAATATTTTATAATGTCGAAAATAATAAGGGGTCGAAAATAAAAACAGGTCTGCCGATACAACCACCCTTTGTTTATTGCATTTTTCCTTGTGTTTCGGGAACATCTTCCCACTTAAAAATAAAATTAAAAAACGGTTCCAAAAATCGACGTTATTGACAGCAAGAAGAAAAGAAAATCTCTTCTATGGCTTCCTTGGGCAGCTCCGAAATATTAGCGGAGTTGGAAATGGAACCAGCATCGGCATACGAGCTGTTTCTTAAAGCCGCTATCCTAATACCAATATCTCATTATCTGATCGGATTGATTTTTATTATTCTTATTTTTTGTACAATTTTTTTGAGATTCATTTCGTCAGGATTTACTCACTGGATTTAGAGGGCAGCATGTGTCTTTGACTTTTGATTCTTCATCACACGTCTATCAGGAAGTCGCTTCCAAGTGTAAGATTCTTCATTCAAGGTACATACATACTTGTGTTAGTAGTGTTACTGTGATGTTTTTCCAATGAATTGCAACATCAAATGCTATTTTTCTCCATTGAATTAATGGAAATCAGCATATTTTATTGCAGGTATTTGTCGACATTTTGGCTTTGCAGTCCTCATCTTCAGACTGCATTTTTAACCTTCTTTGGAAGGCCTCCTGTCTTCAACTATAAAAGGTGACACTTGGTTCCTTTCTGCTTCAAGCGGTTTGCCTTTTGCTGTGTTTTTATGTATATTATATCCCCAGTCTATGGCAGCTATGTTAAGATTCACTTTGCTAACCCTTTTAATCATTATATTATTTGCTATGGGTGCCCCTTGAGTGGGCTCGTGTGCACTTGACACAGACATATAGGTATATGTATATGTATCTAGTAATAGTATTTTACAAATTCTTGTGCTAGAGTGTATATAGTTAATCAATATAGTAAAAAATAAAGTGACACTTGATATGTAATTGATGGAACTCATAACTTGTCCAGACAGCTTTTCCACTTGAGTGATGGCGGGACAATAGCTCTGGATTGGCTAATGCACACTGACGGTATGCTCTGTGATTGTCATTTTTCAACTACCTTCTTGTAGATCCCCCTTGTTTGGTACTATTATATATCACATCAACGCCTTCTTAGAACTCTTGCTATATTAGTAGACAAAGAAAATGTGACACTTAACTTCATAACCATATATTACTGACTTCAGAGCTCAGATTTTTTTCAGCGATAGGTTATTGCTTACCTTGAACATCAAACAATCTTTGTTTAGTTGTATAATACATGTCTTATTGTCTATGAATATTGATCATCTTTCATGCTTTTATGTTAAAATTTGTTTCTAATTACATTAATAAAGTTGTGTTGAACTGTGTTGGTGTTTTTGGTGACTATTATCCTGCCCAGGAATCAATATTCTGATTAGACCTCATGTTTTAGTTACAATTAATAAAGTTTTGTTGAACTCATTTGGTGTTTATGGTGACTATTTTCCAATGAGAATGGCATAAACAGCTGAAAATATCAATCTGTTGCATGTAGTAATTTTTTTCTCAACAACGCTTTAAAATTTTAGGACTAACCGCATCTACTTTTCATGTGTTTTGTCCAGTTTACGTATTTCCTCGTATGTTTTTTCCAAAGTACCACTCGCCCCTCCATCTTTTGAAAAGCTTGATATCACAATTTACTTCGAAACTACAATTATTCACACACACCTAGTCCTTCATCACTGGTGGCGGTCGCCTTCTCCACCTTCACATGCCACCCCCTCTCCTCTCGCACACCCCCATCCCTTGCCTTCTTCCCATCCCTCTTTACCTTCACCCTGTCAAACATACGGTTGGACGGGCGATGGGTGGCCACTTGAAACACCACATGTATGTTGACTATATTCCTCTCACGACACTCCTCAATGCTTCATTCAGGATCAGTATGTGCTAGACCACTCTTTTGGGAGTGAAGTGATTTCTCTTTGAAAAACCTGCAGTCCTGGACCTAATCTGCTCTTTACTGAATCAGGCTTGTACAACATATGGGCATTTGAGTTCTAGACTGTCCGCCGTCACCACCCTCACCCACACCACTGGCATTCCCTCCCCCCCCCCCCCCCCTTCCCCCTCTCCAAGCTCCTGAACCACCACCCCCTGCCCACCTTACTTGATTTTCCTTTAAAAACGCATTTTGAAGTGCCCCATTTTCCCCAATTGTGCTTATTCACTGCAGTTGAAGTTTAAGATAGGGTGGTGAAAGGCCATGGATCCAGGAAGGGTCTGACATGAGTGGTCATTTGCAATGGTTCTAGTGGTGATAGTGGCGTGATCGAGGTAGCGGTTGAAGATGTCTGATGATGAAAAAGAAGGATAATATGGTCAGAAAAAGTGATGTGATGGTCAAGTTCCTTGTTTTATTTAAAACAAAGTGTTATTTTAGGTAGTGTGGAAAAAACATGGGAAATCCGTAGTTTGGACAGAACCCACAGTTTTATGGTAATTGTACTTCAATTTTGACAAAGCTTTTCACATTTCTTTTGGATTTGAGTGAAGTGATGAAGCCAGTCATCCAAGTAAGCGATGAAGCACGTGACAAGAATCCAATTGTGGTTATAGTTCCTGGCTTGACCAGTGACTCTGATTCTCAGGTAAGCGCATTTGGTCTCCTATGTCTTAATTCTCCATGTCTCACACAATATTGTCTATTGCTGTACCTTTTTCTTGTTGTAATTTATTTTGCTGGTTGTCTTCCTATGGATATTTTGTTTCCTAAGTCTTTATTTTGGGCTAAAATTCTATCCTTGTAGCTAAAAAACATAATAGTGCTGAATGCTGACAAGTTAGCTGTTGGTTTTGAGTCATAAAACTTCCCCAATGGAAGAATGTTATCAAAACCTTTTGTTTGTTTTCAACTTTACCTTATGCACCTGTTTACTATGAAACATTTAATACAGTATGTGCGGCACATAGCTTTCAAGATGGCAAAACGTGGCTGGAATGTTGTTATCAGCAACCACCGGGGCCTTGGGGGAGTTTCAATAACTGTGAGTACACCTACTTAAGTCATATGCTTTCAAACACCTACTAATGTTATATGCTTTCAAACATTTCTATGAGATACCTGATTCCTACATTTGGTAGCTTCATCTTATCAAGATATTGATGCTGAATTTTTTGTTCGGGAGTTAGTTATTTCTCTTCACTTTTCGATTTTGTGAGTTAAAACATGGGATATCTGCAGTCATGTCACAGATATGGGTGGGGAAAGAGGAAAGACTGGTGCTGAGATGCTGCCATCTAGTCCAGTAATGTGTCATAGGAGACTGCTAGGGTTTACTACATCTGGATGTTGTATGAAGGCGATGATTTTTAGTCTGCTTAAAGGATCTGCCAATTTTTTTCTTTCTTTTATTTAGCAATCTATATTAATTTTCAGAATCTGTATAACCAAGCCCAAGGTACGTCCGAAATGAAAAGTATACAAAATCCCCTTAGCAATGAAAATACGAAAATGTACGCACATGTTGATATCTATGTTCCAACCTAGTCTACATTTCCTGATATTCCTCCACTTAGACACAAAAAGTCTGATGGTGTTAATCACTTCAAAATCGACCACGAAACTGGGAGAATGGCTTCTGCTGGAAGATTCTCCGATTTCTTTCCATCCAAACCGTGTAGATTAATGCTGAGAAACCAAGTTGCAGCGTTTGAACTTGTTATTTGTTGCTGAACCTATGTGAAGAGAGCCAAGAGAGCACCTCGTGTCAAGCAACCAGCCTAACTTTAAGTTCTGATTGTCGCAGCAAAGTAAGCCATACCCGCTTGGCAAAAAGGAAATGGAGTATGTACCTTATTTTGCCAGTAGGGAATCATGTAAAACTGCCGTGCTTAGATTGCCCAATGTTAATATCTGAAGTGTTACTATGTGATTAGCGATCTGCTACAACTTTTAAGAACTTGATGGAGTTAATTTTTTAAATGCTCCCCTCTCCCCCCCCCCCCCCTCCCCTCCTCCCTCCAAAAAAAAAAAAAAACTAAGAGAATATTAGAAAACCAATCAACTTCTGGTTTCCCTAGGTATTTCCCTCTTAATCTCCGTTTTCTCTGCCTATCTGCATTCTGTTGCAACAAATATTTGTTATCTAAAATTACTTCAGAATATAAAGTCAGTGATCTATACATTGAGTCAAGTGTGTGTATATATATATATATGAGGCTGTTTCTATGGCTCAAAACCTGTGCCTTTGGTCACACGCTGGGAGCGCAGAAATAATTCATCGCCTTTGGGACCATATATCATGGGTCCGAGCTGTTAAAAATGCCTCTTGTAGGAACATAAAGTAAAGACACGAATGGTATGCCTAAATGGTCTAGCCCTATGCGCAGGGATACAGATTTTTTTGTTTATTATCAAACAGAGAAGCTTGCAATTAACTGTAAGGGTTTTTCTTTTCCTGCTTTTGTTCATATGTCTCTTGATTTATGCTGGCAGTCTGATTGCTTCTACAATGCTGGATGGACTGATGATGTACGTAAAGTCGTTGACTATCTTCATTGTCACTACCCTGAAGCTCCTCTATTTGCCATTGGCACCAGCATTGGTGCTAATGTGCTTGTAAGACTCGAACCTTTTCTCCATCTACTACTAAAACAATTGGTATCAGTATACTGTTATAATAACTATTCTGCTCACCTTTTTCTTTTGGTGACTGAAAAAATGCTGCATCCAGACGTTAAAATCAAGGTATTAAATTTGACTTTCAGGTCAAATATTTGGGTGAAGATAGAGGTAACATTCCTATTATAGGGGCTGCAGCTATTTGTTCTCCTTGGGACCTTTTGGTGAGCTTATGAATCTCTTTGTAGATTCGAAATTATACTTGCATGGATTTTTATTGGTTGTCGGCACCATACTCTTTTTTACCCTCAGTACCATATATTTTTATTTCTAGCAGTCTCTTATGCCTTGATTGAGAAGTCAGTGGCTATTGCTTGTGCAACAAATAATACCCTTTATCCATTTGACTATGAGTCGGTTAATTCTTTGATTTTTCATTGATACTTCGGCACAAAATTTTCATGGTAATGCTTTTCTGCAATAGCAGTTATAGGCTTATAGCTAGTACCTTTGATATGGAGTCGTCAGCTTTTTCCCATGGGATTAAAGTTTGCAGGCTATCTTGCCAAACATTTCTTCCCTTTAAGCTTTCCCCCATATGAACAGCTGTCAATGTCTTTAAGATGTATACAATCTTTCTATTCTCAGCTTATTAGAAGTCTTAAGTGCGATTAAAAGTAGTTTGCCCTTTTCCAGCAATTTATATGCTGCTACATTTTCTTGTTCTTCTACCGTTTTGTTGAAGTAGTTTACGGATTTAGTTGTCTAAATATGTCTGCTGACTTCGCTTTCTGTAGATATGTGACAGGTTTATTTGTCGTAGGTTTGTGCAAAGATTATATGACAAAGCACTGACATTTGGGTTAAGAGGTTATGCTGAACTGTATGTTTTCCTTTTCAATGTTTTCTGTTATTGATTGTCTTGTTATAGTGCTCCGCAGTCTCAAAACTCATATTATACCAGAAGTCATCAATTATTTCAGATCATTAATCCTTCTTTACTTTTCCGCAGACACCAGACTATTTTTTCACGTCTAACAGATTGGGAAGGCATTGCACGGGTCAGCATTCTTATGCACTAGTCTTCTATAATCTGATTCCCGAAATACATATGGAAGTGCACATGTACCCAAACCGTTAACTTTTTATTTTGTACCAAGTTTCTGACTTTCTGTAGACAGGGATAGTGGGAGGGCTAGCTTTTATAACATGCAATACATGCTAAACGCTTGACTTAGCACATTTAGATAAATCTTTAGTATAAGCAGTGGCACAATATTGCCATTGAAGGTAGCATGATTCTCCAAAATGGGTTGATGTACCCAATAACCTTTTATTTTGTAAGTTTCTGCAGAGAGGGATAGTGGGAGGGCAAGCTTTTATAACGTGCAATACATGCCAAATGCTTGACTTTGCACATAGATAAATCTTTAATATAAGCCATGGCACAATATTTTCATTGAAGGTAGCATTATTCTCCAAAATGGGTTGATGTATCTTTCCTCTTTTTTCATGTACAACTCAACATTCCTTTCTTATTGCTGTTATGAACTAGTGCCAATGAACTTTTTCCTTTTATCATCTTTTAGTTGTTTTACCTCCTCAGTCTTGGCCTCAGTTATCAGAAGACAGATGTGAAAGTGTTTTACTGATAGATGAATTTTTTCAGGTTCTAATTAAAAAGGAAAATGTGCAAATTATTTTGAGGCGCAGGAAAACAATATTCTGTTTGCTGTGTGATAAAGCATGTATATAAGTTTATTGCTTGCTGTAAGAAGTTTTAGTTTTGTATGTTATTTTTGACATGTTTTTATATGCTTATGTTCTCCTTCATGTTTTGTGCAGTCACGTACTGTCCGAGACTTTGACCATCATGCTACTCGCGTTGTTGGAAAATTCGAGGTAGGACCTTTGGCTTCTTGTTTTCACTCTTCAGCGTAACCGTCTTACCATGATCTTGTTTTCCAGACTGTGGACACATATTACAGGCGATGTAGCAGTGCTGGTTATGTCGGAAATGTCACAGTCCCACTTCTATGCATTAGTGCTTTAGATGATCCAGTCTGTACCCACGAGGCAATACCATGGGACGAGTGCAGGTTTGTAGTTAATCTGCTTGCACTTGATGAATCTAGTTATTTGTTGTTCTCTCCAGGTGTATAATGAGTCAAATTGGGACATGTTATTATTGTTTATAGTCTTGGGATCATATTGAGGTTTTGATGCTAGGGTAGGAGTTATCTCAGAAGCCAGAACAAAATATAACAAATCTGGGGTCATAATTCTATATTATTTTTAGGGATGTCCATGGATCTGGATTGAGCATAATAACCTTAGGGTTAGGTTGGTGAAACATGGGAGGTTTTCATTTATATGGGAAGTCTTCCCGGTAACTGTGAGACTGCTTGAGTGAGAAGTTTATAATGTGAAAAAATTGATTAGTTGTAATGGGGACCATGTGTGTGAGGGAAGGTTATTAAATGGACGGGTGACTAATTGGTGGTGTTTAATAATACTTGATTTGCGAACAGGCATTTTCAGGATCGATCATCATCTTCTAGTATGCTGAAAATGTCTGTTCTACTTTATTCAAGGAGGCCAGCTTAGCTGTATATTAACTACTCTTTAATGTAGGCGCTCTTTTGTCCTACTAATGAGAATGGATGTCTTAAGAGGAATTTGTTAGTTAATGTATTTATGAGTTAATCCTACAATTACTGATAGGAAAATGGTGGCGCTGGTATACATATGCTACCTAATGTAAATGTCCAGTCCTTATTTTTGTATTCTGGTGTCTGTGAGTTCTCGTCCTATCATTAACAATCTTGCTGTTGTAGCCAATCAGCTTCTGGATCCTTGTTTCTTTTGTTTCTGTATGTATGTGTGCTTTTCGCATAAAGGGTGTTTCTATGTACTAGTCCTAGGTTAGTAACCTGTGTAACTATGGAGATAACAGAAGAAGAATGTCGTGTGGGGAGTTGTCTCTATATATTTGATAAAATACATTTCTACTATATATGTAGGTATACATATTACTTTAAGGACATAAAGGAATAGATGATAAATTACAATCTCACCTAAAAGCTTATGTTGTGAACGAGAGTGTAGTTTAATCATGAATTTGGTTTAGCAAACACCCTCACGCACGACTTTGCCGGCACGTGGTATAGAAATAGCGGTATACTAAACAAACTGTAGCACCCAGTAATAATAGCTTTTCTTCTTTCATTTCCCTTTCTAATAAAAGGGCAACAGTGAGCTTTGAGCATATGGCATCTTTCTAAGATACCATAATAATATGCCAACTCATGTAAAAGGTTTATATGTTAAGGAGAAATGTAATTTATATGCACATTTACTTTGTAGCTGAACAACTAATATTTCCTCTAGGGTAAACAAAAACGTGATTCTCGCTACAACACAACATGGGGGACATTTAGCCTACTTTGAAGGAATCACTGCAAAAAGTATATGGTATGTATGTTCCTGCCTTTCTTCTTGGCTTGGCCTCGACCCCCCCTTCCTCCCGTCATGCTGCATTGTACTGGAGTAAAGATAATTGAGGAACAGCTAAAGCAAGCACATAGTATTACGATCGCTCTTTTTTTCAGATAAAATTTGTTTTGGGGTTCTAATGGGTGTAAGTGGTTATATATATGTAGAATATTAGTAACTTAGATTTAAGAAGATATCTGTGGTTGTTCAAAGGTTCCTCTCCATACCGATTTTTGTCCTAGCATTCCGATACAGACATTGCACAGAAGAACCCAGACTCTCTTTTAATAGTTTAATTGGCATATTTGAGACATCTGATCAAGAAAAGCTAATGATTGATAGTTGGTCTTTCTCTTGGCAGAAGACAACTCAGAAACTGTGGTACTCAGAAATCCCCCCAACAAACGAATGATTGTGTTACTAGTCAAATATCTCATGTAACTTTTAATGATCCTCAGCTGCGAAAATTAGTTTTTAGCAGTGAGATGTTTTTTTTCTTCTATCACAGCTGGATATTGCTATGCATTTTACATTTGACCGAACTTTTCCTTGACATGCAGGTGGGTTAGAGCCGTTGATGAATTCTTGTATCAATTGTATTTAAGTCCATTGATTCACAGAGAAAAGGAGGTGCTGGAACCAGATCATATAGTCAATTGTCTTGCTATTTACACACACACACACATATACATACATACACAGAGACATACATATAAAATATCCGTTTGTGTGCAACGAACGGGAAATTCGTCTAAGATATGATCTAACAACGTTGTTAACTTATCTGATAGGGATATATATACTATTCAATGACGATGCATTTGGTTATGTGCAACTGGTGCATGCATATATAGACAATGATGTTGTTATGTGGCTGTTTTACAGGTTCAAGTGTCCTCAACGAATCCTCTAGATTCTTCAATTGATCAGGCTCCCTATGTGAATTTTGGAAAAGAAGGAATGGTAACTGCTTTAGGCAAGGATCCTTTAACTGAGGTGGATTGTTCAACTGATGAGGCCGCCCCGAGTAGTAAGCCTGAAACTAATAATAATACTACTACAGTCACAGATGAACAGGACAAGGATCAGACTACGGAGAATGCACCGCGAAACTTCTTCTTCTCGATTGAGTGATGACATTGCTTCTGTTCAAATTAAAGAATGGATTAATCAGCTCTCACGCTGTAATAGGAACTCGATGTGGCTGCTTGCATACGTTGCAATTGTTACAACGTGGCCAGTCGTTGGGTCGGCTCTGTTTTGGTTCTTCAGAAAAAAGAAGTCCCACAAGGTTGTTGGGAAGCATATCTAGACAACAGTAGTACTGTTTCAGACACCGTATATATATATATATATTTTTATAGCATTTGACATATATGCTAACAGTGTCCCGATTGCACTTAATATTTCTTTTTTCTAGTTGGAAGGTTGAAGGTAAATTACATGTACCGAAGGAGCCTGTGTTGTTGTAATAAATCAAACTTTTATAGCGATTTATTGTGATAAAGAACAAGGTTTATACATTTACAGGGTGTGTAACTGTATTATTATCTTGATATACATTTCACTTTTATGAACCATTGGTGATCTTTTACTAATAGCTTGCATCATGAGTTCAATTTTTAATTGCATGTCTGTAATTATAAGGTTTTTTTTTTTTTTTTTTTTTTCGTATATAGAAATTCTACAAAGATGAAGAAAATGAAAAATATTGTAAGTTTTTAGTGACAAATGTCTAAAATGCCCTTCAACTATCACTTATGCGATAGTTGTAAAGTAATGGTTTTTTTTAATCGATAATAAATTAGGGGTAAAAAAAAGGAAAATATAATAGATTTTCCATTGGTATTTTAAAAGACTTATATAATTATAAAGCCAGTTGTAAAGTGATAACATGGAACTTTGTCTTTTGCCCAATGCAGATAGCTACAACTAACAAAAACTAGTAACATGCTCAAAAACAGAATAACTACCATTCCCTTTTGCTTATTTTTATCTTTCCGGATCATCAAAGACAGCCCGGAATGTGGTAGGTGTTGTCCATTCAGGTTTTCCTCCTCTTGTTTTGCCTCCACAAGTTGAGCAAATACCGAACCCCTTCTTTCAATGGCGCCTTTCTATCTTCACTGAAGTTCCACAGTTCGTCTACTGCATACCTTCCACTCGGGTTGTACTCGTTAATCTCCTTCAATGCTTTTGTCACTTCCTTGTACACTTCATCACTGTGTTCCTTCTTTAGCTTTGCCAACAATTCATCACCATCTTCATCAAGTATTTCCTGTATCATCATCATCATCATGATGTTATCTTTAGCAAAATTCAACATATACAAAGCAAAGTCCATATATACCTTCATATTATCACTGTCTTCTACTTTCACAATCTTAAAAGGATGCCAGTTTTGATCTTTGAGGTGTTCTTCCCACTCTGTGTACTGCTTTAAAGCCTTAGCTTCCAGTTGCTTCTTTGAAAGTATTCCTTCCAATGCTTTTTTGAATGGTTTTAAGTCCAGCTCACCCATTCTCTTCACCCCAATCAGAGTACGGGAAGGAAACGCCGTTAAGCCCTGTACGTAGATGATCATTTAGAACAGCCTATAAGAGAACATTTTTCTGCAATCTCTCATATCAGTGTAAAAGTAGTACAACTATCACTATAAGCAACTTACGCTAATTAGTTCTTTCCTAGCTTCTTGCAATTCATCGTTGGTTTTGCGCTCCTGCACGATGAGAGCTTGACTGAGGTCCTCAAGACCCTCCAGTTCTTCTTCTTTTTCCTTCAGTTGTTGTTCCATGTCTTTCAACTTTTCCTTGTCATCCGCATCCCCATTGTTATCCACATGCTTCATTACTTTCACAGCCCCTCTTAGACGTTGTATTTCTAGCTCCAGAGCTTGCTTTGCATCAATTTGCTTTTCCAGTTCAATGATTCTTTGATGAAGTTTTGCTTGTTCTCTCTACAAGACAGATTCTTCTGTGTTACACAAAAAAATTCGCAGGTTTCTTTCTAGAAAATAGTTAAAGCAAAGTACAACCTTGTGTTCTTCAGCCAACTTCAAGACATCTCCATCCACCTTCGTTTGCTCTAACGAAGCTCTAGCATTCTATAACGATCAAAACTGGAATTACTACTACAAGGATATAGCAAACTGATTTTTTTTTTACTATGAAGCCCTCATGTTAGTCTCAATCAAGAATTAAAAAAAGAAAAGAAAAAGGGTGGAATTCCATACCATCTGTTTTTCAAGATCAAGTTTTTGCCTTTCATTTGCATTGTAGGTCTCATATTTTTCCAGTTGCTTCTGCCTTTCTATCAGTTCCTTGCTCCGTTCTGCTAGCCGTGACCTTCTCTTTTGATGCTCCACAAATATCTGTTCAAGTTCATTTTGTGCGGTGTTCTGCATCCTCTCTCTCTCTGATTAAGACACATGCAGATCAACAAAACAAATATTATGAACAACCAAAAAATTCAAACCTTGTTTGAGAGTTGAGACCAAACCTTCATTAAATTTACGGATAATTTCAGCCTTCTCGGTCATCAGATTGACAAGAGACAATGAAGTTTGACTCTCCTTGTGTTGCATCTCTTTAATGTATTTCTTTTTAGTTTCAATACTATTGTTGAGATTAGAAACCAGCATTGAGGCTTTCTGTTTCTCCTCCATTTCAACATCATTTACTGTTTTCAAATCCCCCTTCTTTCGGAGATGTCCGCCGAAGATTCTCCCTGAATTGTAATCATCAGCCCTGGCTAACCATCCATATAAACCCTTTCCTCCTCTGAAATTCTTGGAATAGTAATCTGCCTTCCCATGGTTGTTAGCTTCATAACTCTTTTCAAAGGCAATTCCATCTCTGAATCCTGACCAATCCTTTTGAAACTCTACTAATGCATATCCTGAAAAGCCTTGACCACTCCACAATGCTTGTACCCTTACTGGGTTGAATCCCTTTTGAGTTAGCTCATCCCTAATCTTGGAACCACTTTCTCCAACGTGACGCCCGCCTTTTATCTCACTAGGAATATTGGCTATTATCCCCATCCATGGGAAAACAAACATGTCTTTCTCATCACTGCCTGAAGCATGATGATCACATAATGGATCTTTTCTTCTTTCCAGTTCATGTTCCAGATTCCTAGCCATTCCTATATGTTTTCACAACAAGCACCATCAGTGAAACTCTGGATACAGAGTAAGAAAAAGGAAATGACAAACATGCACACACTGCCTTTGGAAAAACAAAAACAAAAAAAAATTATATTGAAGCCAAAGTTCTTCAATCTTCGTAATTGCAGAATAGTGTAAATCAAGCACAGTACAGGATTTATGTCCAATTGCTACTACCAAACAGATAGAATAAGCATATTAGATTCAACGATTCATCAAAGGACATACCAGAATTTTCTATTTTCTAAGAGAAATTACAAAACCTTTGGAAAAACAACAAATATGTATATATATATTGAAGCCAAAGATCTTCAAACTTCGTTACTGCTTAGTAATCAATCCACACACACACACACGTAGAAATCAAGCACAGTACACAGGATGTCAGGATTTATGTCCAATCTCTACTACTAAACAGATATAATGAGCATAATAGATTCAAACCATGGCCATATGAATGATTCATCAAAGGAAAGGACACATACCAGAAATTTCTATTTTCTAAGAGAAATCACAAAACTCAGCTATGAATAAAACAAGAGGAGAAGCTATCTGTGACGTATTATTAATTTATTACCTGCAGTCGAGTCCATCAGCACAGTGAGGCAGTGAGCAGAAAGCAAGCAGCTATGGAGTATGTATGATGAAGGTATGAAGATTAATGAGCAAAAGCTAAGAAAATGGGATTAATTATACGAAAAAAAAAAAAAGGTTACTGGGTCAGAGTTTTGTTCATCCCTTGTCCTCCAAGAATCGTTAAAAAGAGGAGAGATTTTAATGGTGCAGCAGAAGCAACAGAAATACCACCATTGCAGAGTAGTCTGGAGTGCAGCAGAGGGTACAGGGCAAGGGTGCTCTGTTTTTCATTTTTAGTAGTGCATGGAGTGCGAGGGAGGGGACCGCTTTTTCGTACAATCCACCTGTAAAACTTATAACAATTTTTCAGCCGTTCGATCAATCTAAACATCATTCAATTACCAATCTAACTGCTCATAAAACGGTTCATTTCGTAAAAAAATAAAATAAAAAATAACGGTTCATATTTTTCTTTGTAAAATTTTTTTTTTTGTGTCAGGCTTATATTAGCTGATTTTGTGGGTCCCTTCTTCAACAGCAGTGTACAGCTTAGCCTTTTCAGTCAGGGTTTGGCACATATGCTCTCTGTTGTTTTTTTTATTTTATTTTTATTTTTTGGGTACGACTCATATATATATACACATTTATGTAATAAATACTATATGAACTTTTACATTTATGTAATACCTTTTTTTTTTTGAGACAACATTTATGTAATACTTTGTACAAAAAAATAAAAACATTTACGTAATACTATATGAACTTTTAAGTGGATTGATAATATGTAAGGGGCAAACTTGAAAATCGTGCCTCACATTACACGTTATTCTATCTGTTGTTGCCATACGTTACTTGTAGTGACATATTTTAATACTTGGTAGTAACGTGTAATAACATGAATGCAGCGTTTTGTCATTCTCAACCAATATCTTTTTGATCTTATTTTGTCATTCCGACCAAATCATATATTGCTTTCATAACATTTCTTAAAATTTTTCCGCAATGTCCAATACAGAGAAAGTTTAAAAGATATGAAAAATACCTATTTTTGGTTGTGGCCCATCTATGGCTTTTCATATCATATTATTCTAAAATTGCTCTTGCAGAGTAATGATACAAATAAAAAAAAAAAAAAAAAAGTGCTAAAAGCAGTATATAATAATGTTTTTTGTTTCTTTTTTAATTTTTTTAAAAGTTCAGGTATCAGGACCAATCGACCCGATTAATCCTAGAGTTCGGTCTAATCGTGTCTAGAAATTCCAACTTCTTGCTTCATAGATAAGACTTGGCGAAGAATCTGTTTCAAAGATGATGCATCGGAAGATTAATAATGATTTTATTAGTAATTGTGATCAAATTTCCCAATGGAGTGTTTTATGTTTCCCATGTCATCCCTAAAGAAAATGTTTCTCATGTTACGGAAATATGTTTCAAAAAAAAAAATGTTACGGAAATATTGCAAATAAATAAATATAGTTTTTATTTTTGTTTTTAAGAGGAGTGTTATAGTTACTCCATCAAGGCCACATCCTACACCATCATCATCTCATCTCACATCTTTCACTTGTAAAAGATTAAAAAAATTAAAAACCACGATCACAAAATTATATTGGATGTAAAAATTGTGTAGATATTAACAAGTAACTCTATCATTATTATCCCATTAAGAAAACAATGAAAAAACGTTTGTATCTGAAAAAAAAGGTTATAAATTCACATTCAAGACTCTTTCACAGTCATTTTTCCTTCTTATAATATATATATATATATATATATATATATATATATATATATTTTTAACCTTTCTACTTCGCTTCTTGCTCTTCTTGTGATTGTTAATTGGTGTTTTATCTTGTATTTGGTAGTTTACTTTATCAATAAATTTTAGTTTCATCCTTTATTTTAATCTTATGTAATATTAGTGGTGCTCGGTAACTATATGCATAGTAAAATAAATTGCTTTTTATTTCGGAAGAGTGCAGTCTCAGATCAATAGTGACATGATGCCGGGATTAATGAGGAGGGTGATTCGACTTAAGAGTTTGGACGGTCATCCGAATCATTGGTTTTTTTTTATAGACCCATGATCCTCGGCTTGTCTAATCGTAAACTACACTAGAAGCACTCCTAGATGAATGAAAAAAGCTGTTTTACCGGGATCAAGATACAAGGTACATCTTGAAAACACAGATGAGAAACTTGCAGTTTAAGAAAAACTAAGACATAAGCAATGCAAACGTAAAGGCGGAAATTGATAAAACAAAGAGAACACAGTGATTTAACGTGGTTTCCGGCGTTGTGCCGACTACTCCACGGAGAGAAAAGAAGATATTTTATTTAACACAAAGTTACAAGGTATTCCACACTTGTGAAATAAACACTCTTGAAAGACACACTTTGCATTGATTACAATATTGGTATTTATAGGCACAAATCCCAAACACTAACCGCCATAAGATCTTTGTCGGAATTGTCATAAATACCCCAGATGTGGACCCCAGCTCCAGCTGTTATCCACCAGATGAAACTCAGTTCAAAACTGACTCTCCCAGACTTATAATCAAATGTTTAGATGTAGAACTCATATATACTCAGCAAAACTCAGCAGACCAAAACTGACTACTTACTTCAGAAGAAACTCAGTTGCACTTCATCAAACTAACTTTCACAGAACTGAATATACTTTACTAAAATTGACCATCATTCTCAGTCTCAAATTTTCAAAATAGTTCCACCAGTTTATTCATCAGTTTAGAGATCAAGTCACCAAAACTGACAAAGCTCCACCTTGACTTGAACTCTCATTCACAGTCAATTAGATTGCGTAATCAGATGTACTTGTACCATATGCATTCGTCAATGCCATGATGTACTTGTACCAGACTTTTCCACATAATCCACTCAGTTGATCTGCCCTCAACTGAGTATCCAGATTTCAGTTTACAAGCTTTGAATATTCAGCAAGTCCAGACATAACTGAAACTTGCTCTCATTGAATCGTTTTAGTGAACATATCAACATGATTCTCCTTGGTGCCGATCTTCTTCACTACAACCATCTTCTCATTTCTCGTAAAAATGATACCTCACATCAATATATTTGGTCCTCTCATGATGAACTCGATCCTTAGCTAGACAAATTGCACTCAAATCGTCACAATAAATCTCGACTTGATCCCGATATAGCCCCAAATTATCGACTAGTCCCTTCAACCGTATACCTCCCTTGGTCGCTTTCAAGAAGAGCCATATACTCGACTTTCGATGAGTTGATAAAGCCATTGTTGCTCAAGAGTTTCTTTCCAAATGACAACCGAATTCCCAAATGTGAAAACTTAACCGGTCATTGATTTTCTACTATCCACATCACCGCATAATCGGCATCACGGTATCCTCGTGATCGGGTTCTTAGTATCACCTCCATAAATAAGACCAACATCAGTTGTACCTCTAAGGTACCTGAACATTCTTTTCACAGCTTTCCAGGTTGAGCCATAAACCTGCTGACAACACTGACTGCCTGAGACAGATCAGGCTTAGTGCACACCATGGCATACATCAGACTGGCAACTACAAAAGCATAGGGAACTCTTGACATGTACTCCTTCTCCTCTGCTGATTGTGAAGCAAAAACTGACAAATGAACATTTGATGCCATAGGATTATCTATTGGCTTAGCAGCTGACATGCCAAACTTTGACAAAATCCTTTGTATATAGCCCTGCTGAGATAAAAACAGTTTCTTCTGACTTTTATCTCTCCAGATCTCCATCCCTAAAATTTTCTTGGCTGCACACAAATCTTTCATTTCAAACTCAGCACTGAGAAGGTCTTTCAGATACTGAACATCAAACTTCTTTCTTGCAGCTATCAGCATGTCATCCACATATAACACAAGATAGATCTATGATCCATCTTCCAACTGACTGTTGTAAACACAACAATCATAAGGACTTCACAGAAACAAGTTGGATCATGTAGCTGTCAAACCTTTTGTACCATTGTCTCGGAGCTTGCTTCAGTCCATACAAGGACTTCTTCCACTTACACACAAAATCTTCTCGGAAACCTTCTGGTTGAATCTCTTTTTCTACCTCTCCATGTAGAAAAGCCGTCTTCGCATCTAATTGCTCAAGTTCTAAGTCCTACTGTGCCTCCATTGCTGGTAACACTCTGATTGAAGTATGTCTGACCACTGGTGAGAATATCTCATCAAAGTCCACTTCTTTTTTCTGACTGAACCCTCTTGCAACCAAACGTGCTTTATATTTAACTCCTTCTACTTCAGTTATTCCTTCCTTCTTCTTGAAAATCCATTTGCAAGTAACAACTCTCATATCAGCTGGATGTTTAACTAGGTCCCAAGTCTAATTTTTTAGTAATGACTCCATTTCATCTCCCATGGCAAAGAACCCATTGAGATGCTTCGTAACATGTCACCGCTTCCCCTGTAAGTAGAAGGTTCAAAACCATCCACCTCTTCTCGCAACTTGAAGTGCATTTCCAACCATATCATCAAACCCATACCTCTTGGATCTTCTAGCTCGCTAACAACTATACTCTGCTGACCCATGTTCTCGCTTGACGCTTAATCGACATTTGCTCACCGACCGCTTGAATTCGGTTCGTTCAACGAACTGATCGATGAAAACCGGCTTGATCGATTTGATTGTTGCATTCCAACTAACTCCATCTGAAGCTTCACCTTATATATCGCGCTTTCTCGCCAGAATCGGTTTTAGTTTCAGTTGTCCTCCTGATGAGAGACAAATTTATGATCATTATTACGACATTTTACCCCAATATTGATACCACTTTGAGCATTATTGTACCAATTTAAGTCATTAATTCCTTAGTTTTATCCAAATGTATAAGTGGTAGTTATTATGTAAATTATCGTATTTTTATAAGTTTTTATTAGTTTTGTACCGGTTTAGTAACCTGAGTGTCGTGGTCGGTTTACGTTTGGTATTTTGGTGGTTCATTGCAGATTATATCGCTTACCAAGATCCCAAGTGACGACACGCTTTGGTCCTAAAAACATATCTTTTGAGGTTAGAAGAAGATGCCACAAGCTTACGAGTTCAAAAAGTCGCTTTTCTTAAGTACTTAAATCGTTACATGTTTTTGACGGAGATTTGACCCGACTTAGAGGCATTTTCGGGGACGGTTTCTTCATGAAAGTTGTAGATCTTCACATAATCTTTCCAATGTATTTTGAATCACGCTAGTCGGACTTCTACAACTCAAGTAGTGATCAAGTGGCTAATCGATTCGTATTAGTAAAAATCCCGAAAAAGACTCGATATACGAATGGCTCATCAAAACGACATTTTCTGAAGAAGAGTCCTTCATGAAAGTTGTAGAGTTTTCCGAGGGCTTTCTAATGACGTTTGAATCATGATTTTTGGAGGTCTACAACTCAAGATATGAATTTTAGAAGTTTAATATATAATTATATATAATTATATATACATACGCTGCACATGGGATCACATGCAGAGAAATGATTGCAAATCATGATTCCGGACCGGTCCTGCCCCTATCCGGACCGGTCCGGCCTCCCCATTTTGCCTATATATATGTACTCAAATGAATGAATAAAATTGCCCCTTTTCTTCCTCTTTCTTTCTTTCTTCGTCTCTGTTCTTTTTGTTTATTTTATTTTATTTTATTTTGTTATAAATATATATATAAATATATATATATTTTGTTGATCATATATATATATATGTATCCTATGTATGAATATATAGGTGATATATATATATATATATAGATCTAGATCTGAATCTCGTCTTCATCTCTTTTATCTTTTTATTTTCTTTTCGGGGCCCGTATATACATATATATGTCTATGTATGTATGTATATATGTTTTTATATATATAAATAAAGTGGTTATAGTACCGTTATAATGGAGGAATGGTTATCGAAGATTGTTGATCTGGCGGAAATGACCCCGATTCAACAGTTGTATCCGGTAATCTATTTCTAATGTTATTATGTTTATTATTTCTGTTTTTATTTATATATATATATTATAACTATGTTAAGCTAAAAATATATCTAGCCAAGATATGAATCTGAATTAGTTAATCTTTTGGTAAAATGAATGATCGACTCTGGTAATAATGATTAAAACTGATTATAATGAATCTCTTTCTATTTGAACGTAATCTAATGAATTGACTACTCACGATTAGAATACGAGATCGTAATAGAAAGACCGGAGGGTAAAATTGGCCGAGTGAAAACGTGACAACGGAATCCGATTTCCTACCCGGGGGCAGATTTGTCCTAGAAAAACAAATCTTATTAAAATTGTGCTCAAGATCGTATTACGTTAATTTATCTGTTTTAATCGAGATCCAAAACATTGCCTGATCGACAACGGGAGTGACCTATGCTTTGGATGACATTGGACAGATTGATGAGACATATGACAATTTCATACGCCGTGTGAGGAGGAGTTGTCTAGCTTAGAGTACACCGGTTCATATATAATTGACCTCCTTGCATCAAGGAAAAGACCTGTCTCATTTATTAACTAAAAAGAGATATTGATTCAGTAACATAATTCTTGGCTAGATCCAAAAATATATATAATATTAGTATTTATTTGTTTTATTTTCTGTTTTACTAACATCTAACTCTAACATTACTAACTAATCTAACTGATCTAACTATCTAACCCGAGGAAAAGTTAAAAACTGCGACTTAGATCGAGTTAATAATAGCTTCTTGGTGTTTAACCACACTTTGAATTATGCCTTCATTTCCCGAGAATACGACTGACTCACCAGACTAGCACTACAGTTTGACCCGGTACACTGCCGGTTAGGATCTGTATAGCCTAGAATAGGTCCGTCACCTCCCCACTGATGAACTGAGCATTGAATTTTCATCAAAAACTATATCTCTGCTGAGAATAACTCTGTTTTCTGCTGATGACCAAATTCTATAACCCTTAACTCCATCACCATACCTCACAAACACTCATTTCTTGGCCCTTGGTTCCAGTTTCCCTTCACTGACATGATAGTAAACTATGCTTCCAAATACCCTTAGAACTGAGTAATCAGCAGGATTTCCTGACCACATTTCAACTGGTGTCTTGAAACTGATCCTTGTGTGAGGACTCCTGTTGATTAAGTAGCAAGCTGTGCTTACAACCTCTGCCCAAAATCTCCTTGACAAACCAGCATGAGAGAGCATGCATCTTGCTCTCTACAGAAGAGTTTGATTCATTCTTTCGCTTACACCATTTTGCCGGAGGAGTATTCCTGATCAGATGATGTCCGGCAATACCTCTCATTTCTCGCATAACCATCAAACTCATTCCACATAATTCCGCACCATTATCTCACATCTGAAGCCTCTTGATCATCTTTCCCAACCGATTTTCAACTAGAGCCTTCAATTGCATGAAACTCTTGAATGCCTCACTTTTGTGTTTCATCATCACCACCCAAGTCATCCTTGAATATTCATCTATGAATGACACAAAATATCTGTGACCACCCAATGACTCCACATTTGATGCCCCCAAAGAATCGTAATGATGTAATCAAGTGATGACTTTGTGTTGTGTACCCCTTTTGAGAACTTGCTCCCATGAAGCTTCCAGACACACAATGCTCACAAAAATCCAGATGCTTGACCTTACACTCCCCAAGAAGATTTTTCTGAGAAAGAACCTGCATCCCATATTCACCCACGTGACCCGGCCTCATGTGCCACGCTTTGTAAGTCAGGATCGATGAATCTCAATTGATGCCACATCGTTGAACCAAAGAAACAACCGACCCTTGCAGATATACATGGTCCCTTTCTTGACTCCCTTGAGAATCTCAATCGAATTTTTATAGACACTCGCTTTTCGACTTCACCCTTGAAATTGAATCCCTTGTTGTCCAAAGAATCGAGAGATACCAAATTCTTGGTCATCCGTGGAACATGTCTAACTTCACTCGGTTTACATAATCTTCCATCCGCTATCCTCAATCGAATCGAGCCAATCCCAACTACCTTGCACCTTTAATCGTTTCCATAGATATATGACCACTATCTATCTGGCATTGATAACTTAAGAACCACTCTTCTGTGAGGAAAATATGAAAGGATACCCTGAGTCCGTAATCGACACGTCGCTTTGATGTGCTAACTCTCCTTCCACTAGAACCATATCCTCATCTCGAGTCATGCTCACCGCCACAACAAATTTGTGCGAATCGTTTCTCTGCTTTTTCTTCCTCTTTAGACCTTGTCTTCTTGAAATTCTTTTTCCTAGATTGACCATGCCCTTTCCATCTGCACTCGACTACTAGTCCAAAGCCACTGATTATCTCCGCCTCAATTTGCGCTTTATGTCTCAAACTCCATGACATGTAAAGTGACATTACATCCTCTAAAGCAATCAGTATCCTTCCCATCTATAAAGGATCGCACAAAGTTCTCATAGAAGCTAATAATGAAACCAACAAAATCAAAGCAGCATGTTCATCCTCAATCTTAACATCAATATTCCCGAGATCAAGTAATATCATGTTTAACTGATCAAGATGATCTCTCAACTGAGTCCCCTAATGCATCATCGATCAATACCCTCGGCCAAGCTGACAACTTGTTGGTCAATGACTTAGTCATATACAAGCTTTCTAGCTTTGACCATAACTTGGCAGCGGTGTCTTCCTCAGCAACTTCTATAATAACATCATCAGACAAGCACAACATGATGGTTGAATGTGCTTTCTCCTCCAGACTGACATAATCTGCTGATCTGACATCCCTTTTATCAGATAAATGAGTCCACAATCCTTGTTGCTTAACAAGGCCCGCATCTTGATTTGCCACAAACTGAAACTGTTCCTGCTTGTAAATTTATCAATCTTCACGTTCATTGCTGACATCCTTCTAATTAAAGAACAAACCTTTTATCACAAAATTCTAGCACCGGTCACCGGTTTTGGTGAATATCAACTCTGCTCAACTCGCAACTTCTCGAGTCTTGAACCTCGCTTCGCTACCGCTTTGTTGAAAACACGGATGAGAAACTTGCCGCTTAAGAAAGACTAAGACATAAGCAATGCAAACATAAAGTATGGCGGAAATTGATAAAACACGAAAAACAAAGAGAACACGATGATTTAACGAGGTTTCCGGCGTTGTGCCGACTACTCCACGGACAGAAAAGGAGATATTTTATTATGCACAAAGTTACAAGGTATTCCACACACTTGATAAATAAACACTCTTGAAAGACACACTTTGCATTGATTACAATATTGGTATTTATAGGCATAAATCCCAAACCCTAAACCGCTAAGATCTTTGTCGGAATTGTCATAAATACCAGACATGGGACCCAGCTCCCCTTGTTATCCACCGATGAAACTCAATTCAAAACTCGACTCTCCTGCACTTGTAATCAATCGCTCGGATGTAGAACTCAAGAAACCAAAATCGACTCATCGACTTGAGAAGAAACTCGTTGCACTTCATCAAACCGACTTTCACAGAATCGAATATACTTTACTAAAACTCGACCATCATTCTCGCCTCGCTTTTGATTAGTTCCACCGGCTTATTCATCGCTTTAGAGATCAAGTCACCAAAACCGACATTACGTTTATAAGATACAAAGTCAGAAAAACACGTGTTTCAAAAATCTTTATTATTTAAGTATATTAATTGAATAATAGTTTTTCATTCAATTAAGTTATGGAATATTCATGTGATAAATACATAATGGACAAAAAATTGTAAATATGATTTACTTATTTCAAGAGGCGGTTAAAGTGACAAAGTTAATTAAGCAGGAAAAAGGTTTCCCATTTGAGCTAAGTACTTTATATGATCAAACTAGGAAAATGGGCACTTCGTGCTCCGCACGATTTTTGGCCCAGTTTGTAGTTATGTACCCCAATGTGATATATGTACCCGGTTGCTATCTAAGGGAAGTTCTGGTGTCACCTACAAGCATTATGTATTTTATAATATAAAATCAAAGCAGCATGTTCATCCTCAATCTTAACATCAATATTCCCGAGATCAAGTAATATCATGTTTAACTGATCAAGATGATCTCTCAACCGAGTCCCCAATGCATCATCGATCAATACCTCGGCAAAGAAGAACTTGTTGGTCAATGACTTAGTCATATACAAGCTTTCTAGCTTTGACCATAACTTGGCACCGGTGTCTTCCTCAAAGAACTTCGTGATAACATCATCGCACAAGCACAACATGATGGTTGAATGTGCTTTCTCCTCCGCATCGACATAATCTGGCCGATCCGCATCCCTTTTATCAGATAAATGAGTCCACAATCCTTGTTGCTTAACAAGGCCCGCATCTTGATTTGCCACAAATCAAATCGTTCTCGCTTTGTAAATTTATCAATCTTCACGCTCATTGCTGACATCCTTCTAATTAAAGAACAAACCTTTTATCACAAAATCCTAGCACCGGTCACCGGTTTTGGTGAAGATCAACTCTGTTCAACCTGCAACTTCTCTGAGTCTTGAACCTCGCTCTGCTACCAGTTTGTTGAAAACACAGATGAGAAACTTGCCGCTTAAGAAAGACTAAGACATAAGCAATGCAAACATAAAGTATGGCGGAAATTGATAAAACACGAAAACAAAGAGAACACAATGTTTTAACGAGGTTTCCGCGTTGTGCCGACTACTCCACGGACAGAAAAGGAGATATTTTATTATGCACAAAGTTACAAGGTATTCCACACACTTGAGAAATAAACACTCTTGAAAGACACACTTTGCATTGATTACAATATTGGTATTTATAGGCATAAGTCCCAAACCCTAACCGCCATAAGATCTTTGTCGGAATTGTCATAAATACCCAGATGTGGACCCCAGCTCCCACTGTTATCCACCAGATGAAACTCAATTCAAAACTGACTCTCCCATACTTGTAATCAACAGTTCAGATGTAGAACTCAGCAAACCAAAACTGACTACTGACTTCAGAAGAAACTCAGTTGCACTTCATCAAACTGACTTTCACAGAACTGAATATACTTTACTAAAACTGACCATCATTCTCAGTCTCAGTTTTTCAGATTAGTTCCACCAGTTTATTCATCAGTTTAGAGATCAAGTCACCAAAACTGACATTACGTTTATAAGATACAAAGTCAGAAAAACACGTGTTTCCAAAATCTTTATTATTTAAGTATATTAATTGAATAATAGTTTTTCATTCAATTAAGTTATGGAATATTCATGTGATAAATACATAATGGACAAAAAATTGTAAATATGATTTACTTATTTCGCGAGACGGTTAAAGTGACAAAGTTAATTAAGCAGGAAAAAGGTTTCCCATTTGAGCTAAGTACTTTATATGATCAAACTAGGAAAATGGGCACTTCGTGCTCCGCACGATTTTTGGCCCAGTTTGTAGTTATGTACCCCAATATGATATATGTACCCGGTTGCTATCTAAGGGAAGTTCTGGTGTCACCTACAAGCATTATGTATTTAATAATATAAATAAATGATCTTCTGAAAAATGTAAGAGAAAAAGGAATAAGGTGGAATAACACATAAGTAAATCGATAAGAAAAGGCATATGTAAATTACATTACATTCCCAACATATTTATATGATACATGCATACATTGCTACTTGCAATTATTACATAAACCAAAGCATGGAAGTTTTTTTTCTTTCTATCTTACAGCAAAAGTAGCGTCTGCAGTCTATGCAGCAGCAAAAGCATTACATAAGGTTACTACATGTCCTTGTTTTATAAAAAGGCTGAAATAAACAGAGGTTATATAAGCTGCACATATTATTGTCCATTAATCATTGATTAATGCCACACAATATTATGCAATTGTTCCTCTGAAACAAAACAAAAGGTTCCTTAAAACCTGCATTATCAAGTAGTCGTTTCCTTATTCTTGTTCTTTTTGACTGGACTGGTCACTTCCATGGCGACTATCAAAGAGTCATTCCTTTTTTCCTCTACAACCATCAGTACATGCTTCCAAAGATTGAAATAGAAGTACTTGTGCAAACAACATCACCAGGAACAAACTTCTTTTCAAACCTATTGCCCGATCCTCGCCTGATCGCTCAACATTGTCATGTGCGAGCTCCTCCAGAATTCTTTTGGTACTTGGAGTGAAGAAATCACCTTGCACATCTTTCAGCTTTGCTAAGGAACAGTCAAATGCAATATCATCAAGTGCTATGGTTGAAGATCCAGCATTATCTTCATGTGGAATGAGTTTGTTAGATGGATACAAATATTCATAAGCATACAACTTCACAATCGGAAAAGTCCGCATGTTCACTCCTCTGACAAGCCTTTCATAAACTTTTATGAAACACACCATATGCGTATCTTCCAGAGCTGCAGCTTCAAGCAAAGGGTGTTGCATGATAGTATAGGGAACATCAGGTCAGGGAAACCATTGTGATAACAGGACACTGAATAGCACTCGTGTTTCATACATTATTTTTATTAAGCTGTAAGTTTTAATTACTTACTGCCATATTTTGCTGCTCAAGTTGCACCGCATCACATCCAAGCAACATTTCAGCATCGGGGGTATACAGATCAACAGGGAGTGTGTCTGATTCATCTGTCAACAGTACCTCAAAGTGGCACCAGTGTAGATGAATATCTATCAGTATACAACTATACATGTAGGTAAATGAGCGAAAGGAGAGAAACTGTTATTGAATTCCATTCTTATGTAGTTGTACCTATATTTGACCATCATATTCTCTTCACATGAGACACACCACTATCCCCAGCCTTCTTCATCATTCATGTTCCTGTTACAGCTGGCACATGAAGGAAACCAAAAGCTCCTTTGGCCTAAAACAAGCCTGATTTTTCCGGCAACCCAACATGTATTCAGCTGTGTTCAAATCCTAAATCTGATCAGGAAATTGGTGCACCATTAAAGAATACATATGCATAGTTAGGTGATACCAGATTTTACCGTATCAATGGAACTAAAGCCATCTGAATTGGTATGAGATCAGCAAGCTGTGGTGTTTCCAGAAACATTGTAGGATCTCGGTATTTTCTGGCATCCACCAACGGCACAATTTCACCAGCATGGTCTTTGTACCTAATGTGAAAATAGTTCCAGATCAAACAGAAAAATATAGATGCCTACATGATGAGGCAGGCATAAATACTTGCAAAATGGCTTGCATTCAGACATATTAATACTCTGATCTAATGAAAAAGTAACTGCAAGACATAGCGGTAATGATACCATTGTTTGATGGAACATCTTCTGATATTGGTGGATCTTGAAGGAACATTGCTGTGTGCTTGGAGGACAGTGAAATGCCTATATATAAAACAGATTATGTGTTAAGATCAATGCTTTATATCTGAACATAGATGATAGGTCATTTTCAGCTGTTTTTTAGACCAGCTTGCAAACATCACAAGAATGTATACATGGTTAATCACATGTACTAAAAACATATTCAAAATACTTGAATGTATATAACGAAAGAATGACACATGAACCATGGAGAGCATTACCATTAAATGTAGTCACTCTGACGTTTTCAACAATCAACAGTGGATGATTGTGCATGCTATGCCGAAGCTCAATGCTGACAGGTTCTATTCCATACTTTCATGTCTTTAAGACGATGGGCTTTTTCCTATGATCATTTCAAAATTTATAATTAGTATTGTAAAGGGAGTCTGTCAGAAACCGACACATGCAGTATACTGAACAGATTATTAGCTCTTACATAGACTAATATCAGGTAAAGAAAACCACTGCATGAGTTAAACATAATTTAGTTTTCATGATCTTTATTGTATCTTGATGTATAACATTTATATGATAAAAATTACGATGTTTTATATACATTATCGACTCTTTTTATATAAAATATAAGTAATTATAACGATAATCTTATAAAATATTAATAGTTATGAATAAATCTAAATACTATAAAAATCAAGTAAAAATGATAAAAAGTTATAAATTTTGTACCGGGTTAATAACCGGAGTGTCGTGTCAGATTCACGTGGGTATTTTTGGTATTTTATTTACAGATCTTAGGTAAACCAAGACCCCGAAAGTGACGACACTTTTGGAGTAAAATCATATCTTTTGAAGGAATTAAGGAAGTGCCACGAGTTTTAAAGTTCAAGTGGATCAATGGTTCGTGACACCGTATCAAGTTATATTTTCGACGAACAAATGGCCCATCAAAAGGCATTTTCTGAAGAAAAGTCCTTCAGGAAGTTGTAGATCTTCTCAAGAGCTTTCCAACGCATCTTGAATTATGTCATTTGGAGATCCATAGCTCAAGTTATGATTTTATCAAGTTTCGGATCAAGTTTGGAAAAAATCTATCCGGATCGATCCGGAATTACCTCGGATCGATCCAAGAGACATGATGATTACCCAAAGATGTGGCCCTCGCAGAGAAAAATCCAGGGATAAGATTTTTATTCCCGGATCGATCCGGCCCTTTCTCGATCGATCCGGCTTGGAAAAATCGCTTATAAATAGAAGCGATTGCAGGCACATGGAGGTACCAAATATATTTTCTTTACCTCTTTTTATTAGTAGTAGGTATGTATATAGGCCTTATGCCATAAATAAAGTAGTATCGTATAATGCTCGAGAAATTATCAAAGATCAATGTTGTTGAAGTCGTTGTAGCATCCGGAAGAATACAAACTTCGATTCAATTGTTGTAATCGGGTAAAATTTCTAAAGTATTTATGTTTGTTATGTTTGTTTTTATTTTCGTATATAATGTTAGTAGGCTAAATCTAATAACTAGCCAAAGTTATGTAATCGCTTTTATTTCGATCTTTTCGTAAAGGAATGTTGTCTAAGTAAAATTGACTAAAATTGAGTTAATTGAATCTTTTTCTATTGATAAAGTTTGATTCGAAAGAATTCATAATCTAATTATGAATTGACGCCAAGATAGTTAGGTTATGAACTCGTTAATAGAAAACCGGAGGGTAAAATTGGCCGAGTGAATAACGTGACAACGGAACCCGCTTTCCTACCCGGGGCGATTTGTCCTAAAAGATGAATCTTATTGAAATTTGTACTCGAGATCGTAATAATGTTAAATCATCGCTTTAATTGAAACTTAAACCGGAAAGTTGAATCGTCCGGCCTTGACAACCGGAGCCTTTAAATAAAATTGACCGCTTGACGAACGGAATGACTCCTTTTATTCAAAGGTAGAATCGCACTCGGACCTGCTTCGTAAAAACCGTATAGATTGTGGATCTTGGATCGATGACAATGGACATATGACAATTTCGTGACGCTTATGTGAGGAGGAATTGTTAACCTCGAGGAGCACACCGCTTCATTTACTCAATTGAACCTAATATAAAAGGAAAGATCGAGCACATTCCATTCAATTGAAAAGATCGTATAAATCAATCATATAAACTTTGGCTAGTTCTCTAATAATATATTTGGCATCTCAGATATTTATATCTATATATATTCTCGCAACTTATGCATATATATATATATTTATATATCTATATCTATTATATTAGAATAAATTTTAAATTATGCATTTATTTTATGTTAAGTAAAATAAGAGTGATCCATGTGTTATAAAATCAGATTTAGATCGAGTTAATAACAACTCTTTGGTGTTTAACCACACTTAGAAGAATTACTAAGTTCCTCGAGGATACGATACTCGACTCACCATACTAGCACTACTGATTTGACCCGATACATCGCCGGTTAAGGATCGTATTAGCACTAGAAAAGGCCACGTCAGACTTTAAGCGTCGTTGCCGGGAACGACGCTAACTTCTTTTTTGTGTTTATGGTTACTACTTGTATTAGCTCAAAATTCTCGAGAATAAGTCAACACTTTTCTTATCTCATTTCTATTTTTATTTTCGTCGGTACTTACCTTATAGGTAAGTTACCATTTTTTACTACTATTAATTTCGTGTTATTTTCTATTTTCGTTAGTTGATGACCATAAGTGGTAAGGCCCCACTCACTCCTTATAAGCCTGATATAAACACTTACGAAAGGCAGTTAAGAGTAGAGAGAAAACGTGGTCATACTAGTCAGGGAAATCCTGACGAATCATCTTCAAACAGAAATACGAGAATGGTCAAATCGGTGATGAAACACCGAACAAGTGGTCGAACATGCTCTGGGCATGGACAAAACCCCCGTTAACCTTAATAATCAAAATAATAATAATAATAGAAATAATCAAAATCGGAACCGAATAATCGTAATAACCCAAGAAACCCAAGGCCTATCTCGTGACCAAACCATAAGAAGAAATCGGACTAATAATCCCATACTTTTACCTAATGAAGGAGCGAATAATTTCGAGATTAAATCTCATCTTTTGGTTTAATTGACGCAAGAGCCTAATTCCTGGAGAAGAAGATGATGAAGATCCGCATCATCATCTCTCTCTCTTTTGAAGAACTGTGCAATATCTGACCAAAAGTCAAAGTGCTCACAAGAATTAACAAGGATGACTATGTTTCTTTTTCTCTAAAAGGACGAGCCCGAGATTGGTTTATGTCTCTTCCACATCATTCACTTACAAGTTGGGAGGAGATTCAAACTGAATTTCAAAACAATATTTCACTCTGAACGGAATTTGGAATTAAAATTCGAGGTTGCTAACTTTAGACAAGGATCCAAGAAACGCTCGGGAATGCCTCGGAAAGATTTAAAAATTGTTAAGAGCTTGTCCCGACCATGGTTATTCCTTAGATATGCAAATTCAACTTTTTTGTCGTAAATTAAGAAAAGATTCACGTCTTTGATGTAGATCATGCATGTGGTGGTTCTTTAATGATGAGTGAAGCTCAATTAGTTTACGATGCTATAGAAAAGATTTCCAAAATAACGAAATGTGGGAAACCGGTTCTAGCACCGTAAAAGTAGCTTTTGCAGGAGAAATGTACGCCTAATACGGAAGTTCTAGCACATTTAGAAAATTTAAGTAGGAAATTTGATGACCTACAATCGAGCAAAACCAAAGTTCGTAAAATAGTACGCCAACCGAATACTCAATTCGGATAAAATGCCACTAGGGATCAAGAACCAACAGGATACTCAAGAGAGGAGGTGAGTTTTCTTCAAGAAGATAGGAATTTAAACAATGCTTACTCAAACTCGTTTAATGCTATTAGAAGAGATCACCCTACTTATCGATGGTCCAAAACCCTAGTAAGCAAGGACAACCGCCGTATCCGGTTCCATATAGGAACATGAATAATAATCAAGTTTATCAAGAAAACACGTCTAATCGAATTTACAATCATTACCTAGATCCTATCCTCAACATACCACTCAAAGTATACCAAGAACTCAAAGTTCAACTCACCTGCTGAAGGAGTTGAAAAATGGGAAAAACTAATGGAAAACATGATGGGTGTAGTATCTACTCAAGCTAAAAATATAAAACGATGGTGACTTCTATTGGTACAATCACTAAGGACATGAGTTCAATGAAAACATCTATGAGTGGACATGATACCGTGGATGAGAACGATAGAAGCCTCATTAAGGAATATGGAAGATCATTTGAGTAGGGAAGGTGAACGTAATAACAAAGCAGACCCGGGAGGATTACCAAGTAACACCGAAAGGAACCCAAGAGAGGTAAATGTTGTAGTTACTGAGAAGTAGGAAGCTCAATGGAAGTAATGGAGTTGAAAACTTTGGGAATAATGAAGTAGAAGATGACTTAGATGGTAAGAATGATAAAACTAAAGATGAACCTGAATTTACAGATGAGGAAGAAGAAATTATAGAAAATTTCTTGAAAAGAAATAAAAGTTCGGAACCTGAAAGTGAAAGGGAAAATTGGGTAAAAATCCTAGGATTCTCGAAAGATCCCATGGATAAAGATTTAAGGACTTTATTTAAGGAACATGTTAGAATGGAAGATAATGAAAACAAGGATGAAAAACAGGAAGAACTGAAGGAATCTAAAGTAGAGATTGATTCAGGGAACAATTTAAAAGAAAAAAATTCAAGAACCTGAAACATGGCAACTGAGTAATACTCGAAGGTTTAAGGAAAAAGGAAAAGAGAAACTGACAAAAGAGCCAAAGGTCATAGATTTAGAATCTTTACCTTACCCTCCTAAAGATCAAATCAAAAAGGCAAAAGCGATAAGAAGTATGCTCGTTTCCCTTGACACTTTTCGTCATATTCAAGTTAATATCCCATGTTATTGAAGCTCGATTAATATACTCGCCATGGAAAATTTCTCAAAGAAATTACGTCAAAACAAGAAAAATTAGAGGAATATGAGAATATATGCCTAAATGAAGAATGTTCCAGCTTTTGCGAGATAAGTTACCACCTAAACTGAAAGATCCTGGTAGTTTTACCATTCCGTGTGAAATTGGAGGATTTCTGCTTTAAGAAGGTCTTATGTGATCAGAGCGAGTATAAATCTAATGTCTTATGAGGATTATAAAAAGCTAGGCATAGGAAAGCTTACTAAGATCGAAATGACTCTTGCAAATGGCGAGATAGATCGATTAAGTACCCTAAAGGAATTATTAAGGACGTATTGGTTAAAGTAGACAAATTCTATTTTCCAAAGAGACTTTGTAGTTATGGAAATGGAAGATGGTTATTCAAAGACCTCTTATTCTAGGTCGTCCATTTCTAGCTACAGAAGAACTTTAATCGATGTTCGAAAGGAGAATTAATTTTGAGAGTCAATGAAGATGAAGTTGCTTTCAATATTTTCAAAGCTATGAATCATCCATCATCGTAATCGTGTTCTTTTATAGAAGATATTCATTACGCTCTCACGATAATCGCTTACCAACTTTTGAAGACAGATTAGAAGAATGCTTAACTCGCTTATCTATAAAGAAGATGAGGAAGACATTGAAATGAAAGAGATAATTCTTTCTTTAGATACGAAAAGTTTTACCTTTAAGCCACCATGGCATAAGTATTTGGAATTAGAACTAGAAGGACCAATTCTTAAATCGTCAATAAGATCCGCCAAAGAACCTGGAATTGAAACCGTTACCTTTAAATCAAAATATGCTTTTCTTGAAACTCGATAATCTATTACCGATTATTATTTCATCGCCTTTAATCGAGCAACAAGAAGATCAATCGCTTAGAATGTTGAAAAAGCATAAGAAAGCTTTTGGATGGACAGCTTGCCGATATTCGAGGTATTAGCCCCGAGATTTATGCTCATAAGATAATTTCGAAGGAAGATGCTAAGCCTTGTATTCAACCGCAACGCCGCCTCAACCCAAATTTGCGTTAATTGTTAAGAAAGAGGTCATTAAGCTATTAGAAATGGGAATAATTTTCCCATATCGATAGTGAATGGGTAAGTCCAACTCAAGTGGTACCAAAGAAAGGAGGTTTCACAAAGGAAAGAGAATGATAGGAATGAATGGATTCCAACAAGAGAAATTACAGGTTATCGAATGTGCATTGATTTTAGGAAATCAATGATCATACTAAGAAAGATCATCATCCACTTCCATTCATAGTTCAAATGTTGGAACGCTTAAGTGGTCATAAATATTATCGCTTTCTTAGATGGTTATTCAGGTTATTTACGATTTTCATTGCGGCCCAGAGATAGGAAAAGACTACTTTCACTTGTCCTTATGGAACTTTTGCGTATAAAAGAATGCCGCTTGGTTTACGTAATGCTCCTGCTACGCTTCAATGATGCATGATGGCTATATTTTCCGATATGGTTGAGAAATTCTTAGAAATTTTTATGGACGACTTTAGTGTTTACGGAGATTCTTTTGGTAAATGTTTGTCGACTTAGAAAAAGTGTTACAACGCTGTGAGGATACCAATTTAGTTTTAAATTGGGAAAAATGTCATTTAATGGTATCGGAAGGAATTGTCCTAGGCCATAGAATCTCTCAAAATAGAATTGAAGTTGATAAAGTCAAGGTGGAAGTGATTGAAAAATTACCACCACCGCTTAATCTAAGGACTCTAAGAGGATTTCTTGGACATGCAGGATTTTATAGAGATTTATTGCCGATTTTTCAAAGATAGCAAAGCCTCTAAGTCATTTGCTTGAAAAGGAAGTACCTTTTAACTTTGATGGTAAATGTAAGGAAGCTTTTCGGACCTTAAAAGCGAGATTGACTATCGCACTGGTGCTAGTAGCACCGTGATTGGAATTTGCCATTTGAGATTATGTGTGATGCCATGATTTAGCCAGTAGGAGCGCTTTTAGGTCAAAGATATAACAAAATTCTCAAAGCTATTTAATATGCATCTCATACATTAACTATGCACTCAACCGAACTATACAACTACGAGAAAAGAACTGTGGTTTGTAATTTTTGCCTTAGATAAGTTCGGATCGTATATTGTTGGTTCTAAGGTAATAATTTATACGCACTATTCACTTTGAAGTATTTACTAAGTAAGAAGGATGCGAAACCACGCCTTCTTAGATGGATTCTCTTACTTCAAGAATTTGATATTGAAATTAAAGATAAAAAGGAAGTGAGAATGTAGTAGCGAGATCATCTAAGTAGAATGGAAAATGATGTTGAGAAAGGAATAGAAATTAAAGATTCATTTCTGATGAACAACTGCTTAGAATAGATACCCCTTCGACCATGCAGCTTAGTAAAGAATAGAATTCCTTCTAAGGAAATGTCACCTGGTTTGGAGATATCATTAATTACTTAACTCGTGATTATATTCCGTCTCATTGACTTGGCAAAGTAGAAGAAGAAATTCTTTTATGACTTAAAATTTTATTACCGGGAGGAACCGGACCTTTTCCGTAAATGTTCGGATGGGATAATCGTAAAGTGTGTGCCTGATAATGAAATTTTAAGTATTTTATCATTTTGTCATGATCGTGAGGCGAGGTCATCATGGAGGTTGGAAAACTGCTTTTAAAGTTTTACAATGTGGTTTTTATTGGCCTACACTATATGAGATGCTTATAAGTATGTTAAATCTTGTGAGTCTTGTCAAAAATGGGGAAATGTATCTAAAAACATGAAATGCCTATGCAACCTATTTTAGAATGTGAGTTATTTGATGTTTGGGGTATAGATTTCATGGGACCATTCCCATATCTTTTGGAAAAAGATTTATTCTAGTAATGGTAGATTATGTTTCAAATGGGTAGAAGTTGAAGCTCTTCCCACTAATGATACCAAAGTTGTCATACGATTCCTTAAAAGAATATATTTACACGTTATGGCATTCCGAGGGCTATCATTAGTGATAGAGGTTCACACTTTTGTAATAGACCATTTACCAAGATAATTGAAAAATATGGTGTAACGCATAAGTTAGAAACGCCCTATCATCCGCAAACCAAAGGGTCGTGCAGTAGGTGTGTCTAATAGAGAGATCAAAAGAATTGTAGAAAAGACAATGGATTCAAACCGAAAAATCGCGCTTAAGCTGCACGATGCATTATGGGCATATAGAAATGCGACTTTTAAAACACCAATTGGTTGTTCTCCTATAAGTTAGTTTTTGGTAAGTCTTGTCATCTCCTCAAACAGTTAGAACACCGAGCCTTCTCGGGCTATTAAATTTCTCGAATTTCGATCCTAAGGTCAGCGGTGATCATAGATTGCTTCAATTGATGTAACTAGAAGAATTCCGTCTCGATTCTTATGAAAACGCTCGAATCTACAAGGAGCACACGAAATCTTTTCACGATAAGAGAATCTATAGGCGTGAGTTCCATGTAGGTGATCGAGTACTCTTGTACAATTCACGTTTAAAGTTATTTCCGGAAAGCTTAAATCAAGATGGACAGTCCATTTAAAGTAACAAGGGTTTACAACTGGAGTCATTGAACTAATCGATGGAAATACAACTTTTATAGCCAATGGCCATAGAGTAAAGTTATTTGTGGAAGGAGAAGGAACCGCACTAAAAGAAGAAATAATGCTACTAATCGATCCTCCGACAAAGTAAAAGCAGAGAAATCAAGAAACCGAAAAGTAGAGGAACTAAATTCACCAATACCAAAAAGCTATCTATCTTTACTCTACTTTTCTCGTGTTTTTATTTATGTTTAAATTAGTTTCGTCTTTTACCGGATAGACGTAAAAGAACCGGATGTCTTTTAGATAGAATAGGAATTTTTATGTTGCTTTTGAAATTAGGCTTGGATAAAGATGTCGCGTTTAAAATAGAAGCTTCGTTTTTGAGAAAACGAGCAATTGTTGAGAGAGATCGATTGAGAGAAGTATGTAATGGAAAGTCGAGAAGTTCGATAAAGAGAAGGGCAAAGTTTTTAAGGAGATGCGTAATCATGGGAAAAAGTGAGCATGAAGGGAAATGTAGGGAAAGCACAACCAAATCCTGTGATGAGTGTTTGAATGTTGTTAAGAAGAAACGATTAGTGGTTATCCGAAAATCCCGATGGAGATCAAAGGAAAATTCGACGCCTCATTTCTTAAGGTTAGGTTGATAGAACGTTACGTCGTAACTCCTGGAAGATTTAGAAGTATTGGAATTAGGACCCTCGTGAATTTTGTAATATTTATAAAATTTTTATATAACTTTTGGAAATTTTATAAATAGGATCTTTATGAAATTACTTAAAAGTTTTATAAAGTTTTTATAAAAATTTTTTAAATTTTGTAGAAGTTTTATTAAGTTAAAAAAAAAAAAAAAAAAAAAAAAAAAAGTGGTCGATCGATCCGACCTAACCCCCGATCGATCCGAACTCGAAAAACCAAAAAAGGGAACGGGTCCCTTCTTCTTCTTCTTCTTTCACTTTTCTTAAAACAAATCGCCTCTCCTCTTCCCCCATTCGAATTTTTTCTTCAAAATACAACACAACATTACTATTAAACTACCCCAATTCTTAAACTTTTCTCATTTTCCTCTCTCTTTCAAACTTTCATTTAAATTGAAGAATTTTTCAAGTGAAAGCTTCAACTTTCATTCCGCGAATTTTCATCTTTTCCGCCAAATTTCAACCTTTTAAGCATTAGAAGGTAACATTGTAGTCAATTATTTTGTTAATTTCGCTTTTTTCTAAGCAACTTTTTATTTAATTTGTTACTCATTTGTGTTGTTTTGGTTGTTTCTTTGTTGTTTTGTTGTTGTTTTGTTATTGTGTCACTATCGTAGAATGGCCGAATCATCAAAAGCTAGTAAAAACGTAAGTCGCATTTCCTACCCAAATCCCGGTTATAGAAACTAGACCTTTAATGTAAGAAGAATTGGCGCTTAGTTTTGAAAGAACCGCGTCTGCATGCCTAAGAAAGCATTGAAAATAAATTTGGAAAGTGTTTAGTTGCAATAGAGAGGGGCTTAGATTTCAAAGATTTGGGAAGGGAGGTAAAAGAGATCTTTGAAAGACGATGAGTGGTTGGAGTTAGCTAGTTTAAGGTCGGGTGAAATTAACACAACCTTAGTAGCCGAATTTTATTCTCTGGTAGCAACTCATAATGCTACGTATGGTGGTGAGTTAACTTCATCAACCTAAGAACTAGGATGCACGCTTAATCCTCAGTTATAAATGCTATTTATGGTATCCCCGATATACTGTAAAGTGAGATTATTATACTGTATGGAATTTAGAGGAGACTGCAGACTTTGATTATATTGTATCACTAGCCCGAATGAGTTAGATCCCACGCTGCCTGGCATGAAAACATGTTTTCTTATGGAAAATGTATACGGGATATGAGAGCCATTAAACGCTTTTATTAGTCACACTCTTTACCCTACTCGACATTTTACATCTTTTGGTAAAGAGGATTTGTGTATTGCTTGGGCTATAGTTAATAATATACCCGTGGATGTGGCGAGTAATGTGTAGAAGGGCCAAGGAATTTGCCCCGATCGCTAGACCCGGCAAATACATGCCTTTTCCATGTTTTATTTCTTCCTTGTGTCGCCAGATAGGTGTCCGTGAGCTCCCAAGTGATAATTTGATGATGGTGGATGACACACTTATAGTCCTAGTTTACCACTTAGGCCGGCGGGAAAGAATAGATTTTTGGACCCTAACCGTCGACGACCTCACTTACTCCATCCACTCGTCCCTCTCCTTCATCCAAATAAACTCAAACTCAACTTCCGAATACCATCACTTACGACATGTTTCAATCCATGGCCTATGATGTTCATCGTGCTAATGCCAATATGGTGCATTTTGCGGAAGGAATAGATTATGGTCTCAAGATTTACGCCAAGGCATGCGAGGTTTATATCAAATGAATTTACTCGCAAACCCCTACCTATGCCGAGATGGATATTCCGCGATTGCCAAACCAAATTTATACCTTGCCCGATTTCATTCCACCGATGCCACCTCGCTCGGACTTCCAACAAATGCCACATTCTTTTGGATTTCAAATTAGTGGTGTAGGGGATTTTTCGACAGGTACTACGGCAGCTGCGACATCTGAATGGGCTGGATTTGGATCATTTGGCCATACCACGACGGGATGGGGAAGCACTTTTTCCGATATTACGAGAGAAATGAGCTCGATGGGACTAGATAGCTCGGCACGGATGTCAACTTATTTTCAAGATCCATCCCAAGAATCGACCCGTTATCCAAACTATGCCAAGTTCAAGCCACGCCGAGATGAGTGATGAAGAGGAGTAATTTTAAACATTCTATGATTTTTGACATTGAAACATTTTATTTTTCGTTACAATTTCGTTTTAAGTAAAATTTTAGGTTATTTTGATTTTGGTAGGATTTTATTTTAATACGATCTTCATGTTTTAGCTTACATATTATGGTATTACGCATCATGTAGTAAAATTTATGGTTATAACACAATGAAAATGAACCAAAGATAGGAGAAAACGTGTCATCTAGAAAAATCTAGACATTTTACAAGCAAAATCAACTCGTCTGGTGAAACAAGAGTGTTCGGATCGATCCGCCTTTTACCGATCGATCCGACTGAAAATACCGACTGACAGATTACTAGTTCGAGAGGCCGGATCGATCCGGCCCTTTCTCGGATCGATCCGGCAAGTACAAAAACGCCAAAACAAGAGATCTTTTTTCTACTTTTGCTTGATAGATTTATTTCTATAAAAGGAAAGAGCAAAGCACTTTGACCTTTGCTCATTTCTTCTTTCCTCTATCTAGCTTAGTTTAAATCTCTATGTCGAAATGTCTAACCGCCCTCTCCTCGGTTAATAGTTCACGAACCACATACGCTTTGATGGTGTGGTTCTGAAGGCGGCATGCCTCTTGTTTTCATAATGACGTCCCGAGACATCTAAATTTCGTCCGCTCTCCTATTCGATGGAGAAAGGCTTAAACACGTAAAAATTGATCGAGTGGGGACGAAATCTAATCCGAGGTTGCGGATGGAAAAAGTTGATTAGGACTCCTGAGGTAGAATAAACATTTCGATTGTCGAGATTTTTTATCGTCTCTCATCGAGATAACGTCGTGAGCCTCGCCTCAACTTATTACGCTTAGGGGAATCGTTATTTCATTTTCACCGGTCATCATAAATCAAATCTATCAAATCCCACCATGTACTTTTGATCGAAACCCACACTTCGAGTTTCTTTGGGAACTTGGAGATGCGTATAATGTTGTAAATCGATCTGCGAAGCCTTTCGGTTCAGATTTCCGTTGTTTGATCATAACTATGATTCTTCAACTCCTGGCCTTACCCCATTTAAGGCGTGGAAGCGCTTCATTAATTCTCGGATCTATCCAACTAGAGATTTTTATGGGGTTACGGATGATGAAATGTCTTTGTTGTATGCACTAACCATCGGAGCATACATTGATTGGGGAGTTTTGATGTTTAAAACTGCAATTAATTTTGCAGTAGAGAGACGTAATAGGGGAAGACCGTTACCGTTTGCCTGGGTTATCTCTCATCTTTGTGTCCAACTGAATCACGTGCCTGAGTTTACTATCGATTTGAGATTTTTCCATCTCGTGATTCTCGCTTAGGATTACTTCCGTGGATACTCCCGGATGTTCATCTACGGTTTGATAATCAGCTAAGTTTATGTTTTTATGTGATAGTCGCTTAAGTTGATCGCTTAATCGCTTTTTTTAGTTTGTAATAGTTTCCTTAATGTTTAATATATATGTCATTTAATTTAATCAAAATAATATATGTTTGTTAAAAAAAAAAAAAAAAATCAAAATTGTGTAAAATTTTAATTTTATTTTCGAACTACTTTTATTTACTCAATTTGAACATCGGGGCGATGCCATTTTAAGTAAGTGGGGAGTAGAGGTAAGTTAGTAAATACAAATTAAAATTTTCTTATATAAAGTTATACTTAATTGCTTAATACTTAGTTTAATTTGTCTTGGATCAAAATAACTAGATAATATATAATTAATATGAATAAAAATAGTATAATTTGGTAAGAATAGATTTTAATTAAGTAAAGTAAATTTGATATATTATAATTATATTATATATGTCAATTTTAGATTTTTATAAGATTTTAAGTATATGTAACTATACGTAAATATTATCAAGTAAATTTCATATGAAATTTAACGAAAATACTTATATTTATAATGAATTTTTAGAATAATTTTCTTTGCAAACGAAATATGAATATGGAATCGGATTAGGAATGATGAGATTTTTGACACCACAAAAATTACCTCAGCCTTGATTAGAGTGATTAAGACCTCACTCGAAATAGCCATTTTTGATTATAACCGACCCTTGGTTTATTTTGGTTTACATTTCCTAAAAATTCCACGAGTTTGTACGTACTTATGAAAGGAGATGATGGAACAGAAGCTAAGAATGGTGTATGCTGAGGTGAAAAAAAAAAAAAGAAGAAGAAGAAGATATATATAAGAACGAAGCACCATATTTACACAGAATTAATCGAATACCAGGTATCTTCCTTATCTTTGATCGACAAATACAAAAATCGGTAGCAGCTTCCAATGATTTGAGTGCAGTAGGGTGTTATCTAGAAACGTCCTATATCACTATGAGGTATAAAGCTCCCGATAAAAATTTGAATCATAAGATCTCAAGAATGATTACGAGTTTAAGGAAACCGGACTGTAATTTTAGATCGAAAGAGTATTACTCCGATCAATCTTGATGAAGCAATGCTTGTAAATTTGATTTTTCTACACACACTCACGCTTTTAGTTCTTAATATTGAAAAGAAGAGAAAAATCTGAAAAATAGTTGGAATAAGAGGATATTATTAATCGAGATTGTTTTTGATCAAACGTGAAGGTGTAAAAATACGCGACTTGCCTCTTTCTCTTTTTTTTTGATTTTCTTTTTATCTTTTCGATTAACCAATGTCCCATCCTAAAAGTATAAGTCATTTTGTCAATTACTTGACTTAGTCTTTGATTCCAAATATTTCATACAAGTTGAGATAGGAAAATAATTCTAGAATTTTAATTATATTTATTGAGTAGATTTTGTGAAATTTCATTTGAATAATAGTTGATAAATAATTTATCAAAGTTATCTACACTTTTTATCTTGTTAATTTCTAAGAAAGATATAATTAATATGGTTATAATATTGAAATGATATTTTACTAATTTGAAATATAATCTACCACGTATATTATTTTATCGTCATTTTTATATATATTAAAACTTATTTTGCTCGAGGACGATCAAAGAGCTAAGTGAGGAGTAGTTGATGTATAACATTTATATGATAAAAATTACGATGTTTTATATACATTATCGACTCTTTTATATAAAATATAAGTAATTATAACGATAATCTTATAAAATATTAATAGTTATGAATAAATCTAAATACTATAAAAATCAAGTAAAAATGATAAAAGTTATAAATTTTGTACCGGGTTAATAACCGAGTGTAATGTCGTCGATTCACGTGGTATTTTTGGTATTTTATTTACAGATCTTAGGTAAACCAAGACCCAGTGACGACACTTTTTGGAGTAAAATCATATCTTTTGAAGGAATTAAGGAAGTGCCACGAGTTTTAAAGTTCAAGTGGATCAATGGTTCGTGACACCGTATCAAGTTATATTTTCGACGAACAAATGGCCCATCAAAAAGCATTTTCTGAAGAAAAGTCCTTCAGGAAGTTGTAGATCTTCTCAAGAGCTTTCCAACGCATCTTGAATTATGTCATTTGGAGATCCATAGCTCAAGTTATGATTTTATCAAGTTTGAGATCAAGTTTGGAAAAAAATCTATCCGGATCGATCCGAATTACCTCGGATCGATCCGAAGAGACATGATGATTACCCAGCATGTGGCCTGCAAAAAAAAATCCAGGGATAAGATTTTTATTCCCGGATCGATCCGCCCTTTCTCGGATCGATCCGGCCTTTCGGATCGATCCGGCTGGAAAAATCGCCTATAAATGAAGCGACATTGCGAGGCACATAGGAGGTACCAAATATATTTTCTTTACCTCTTTTTTATTAGTAGTAGGTATGTATATAGGCCTTATGCCATAAATAAAGTAGTATCGTATAATGCTCGAGAAATTATCGTAAGATCAATGTTGTTGAAGTCGTTGTAGCATCCGGAAGAATACGACTACCGATTCAATTGTTGTAATCGGGTAAAATTTCTAAAGTATTTATGTTTGTTATGTTTGTTTTATTTTCGTATAATGTTAGTAGGCTAAATCTAATAACTAGCCAAAGTTATGTAATCGTTTTATTTCGATCTTTTCGGTAAAGGAATGTTGTCTAAGTAAAATTGACTAAAATTGAGTTAATTGAATCTTTTTCTATTGATAAAGTTT